>CM031371.1:44246803-44688410 GCA_018208015.1 Medicago ruthenica
AAGTAGCCTCACCAACCACAGTACCAATTCGTTATTGCGTCCACATTCGCCCATAAACATGAACAATTATAATAATACTACTACTATGGCCCATTGATGATCGATGGCATCTGGGAAAACACTGTGTAATTATTAATTTGAATTTTGATTGTTCATACATCATTGTTTTGAAAATTCAATATTGTTACCTTATCTTAATCATTTCAATATTTTTTATTTGACTTGTACTTGATGAATCAATAGTAGTAGTAATTGTTATACTTATACTATGATCTGACCCACTGACCCATCTGGGTTGAATACTTGAATCTGATTTTAACCAAAAGGCTAAGATTTCTATACAGGTAACCAATATTGATACGTATTTGGCACATAAACCTATTACATGAGCATCAATGATAAACAAAAAATATATATAGATAGAAGAAGAAGAAGAAGATAGAAATAATCTACAATTTGAACAAGTAAATAATAATGAAAGAATGATAATTTATTTAGCTTTAAGCACAGGATTCAACTGAAGAGGCCTAGGTGGTGCCATTGTTCTTCTCTTCCAAAGATTAATCTCATTCCTTGGCTTAAACTTCAAATCAGCCACATTAGATGTACCACTATTTCCACCAACACCCAAAATAGGTGCAGAAAATGGAATCAAAATTTCATCATCCTCTCCATCAGTAAAGCAATCCCTTTGATCAATTTCTTCAGGCTCAATCACTGCCTTCCAATCAAATTTAGAAAATGCCTCACGTCCACTTGCAAATCTCCTCATATCACCCATCGGTGGTGCTTTGTTGTTCCCTTCATCAACAAACCCAGAACCATCTGATTTCCTTTCCGCAAATTTCGCTTTAGACCTCTGCGAAAAAATCCTCTGAAACTTGGATCTCTTTACCTCCGTATCCACCTTTGGAGTGGACACGGAAGTGAAGAGATCTTTGTTGTGTTTTGGAATATGCTTCTTCTTGTGATGCTTGATCTGTCCCATACAAGAAATCTTTGGTGAAGTGGGTTCTTGAGTTTCATTGCCACCACCATCTTTAGGTTTTCTTCTAGCTTCATATGGAATCATAGTAACCATAGGTCCAGAAAATCCCTTGCCAGCAGCATGAGTTTTTGCACCCCACTTTGTGTTATTTTCTGATCTAAATTTGTGATCTCTTCCTGGACTGAAAGGAGCGTTTTGAAATGTTATTGTGATTGCTTTCATGAACTTGTTCCTTAGCTTACTTTGTTTCTCTTTCTCCATGATGATTAAATTGATGGATTTGAGTCACAAAGGTAGATAGATACTATATATAGCTTTATGTGTTTATATATATATATATGCTTTTGTGTTGAATGGTTTTGATGTGTGTATAATAATATAGTAATAATTCTACTATTACTGGTATAGTGAAGATGATTACGTTAGCATGTAAATTGATATTGACTCTGTCAATTTTGGTAGGTAAGAGATTGTGTTGTGAAATGGGTTTAGTTATGTTGGTCAAACATATCGCTGTGCCTAATTGATAAAGACAAAGACAAACGCACTTTCCTTAACTCAATAAACAAACATAATTGTAATTTAATCTCTCTTAATATAAGAAAATACTATCCTCTGGAAATATCTTTATTGACATCTCCTCTTTGACTGCCACATCACATTTTTGGGGGTAAATCATGTCTTAATATTACTTTATGTAACCAAATGACCAATGTTAACTAATATGATGTCATGTAATTATAAGTACACAATTGTTTGGTTTGTTTGCACACTAAAACTAACCAATCTATTCCATCCAAACTAACGTACGAGACTTGGTTTGAGAGGGAAAAATAAAAGTGTACTTCTATCTCAAATTTCAACATGTCAGATACCAAATCAATCATATTTTACACTGTTCTCAAACCTAATACTGTCCCATTGGTCTATTACATCTAAAGGGCTTTCATTACCTCACCCTATTGCTTACAATCATATCGCTCCTCTGTAATATTTTTCTTGGTAAAATTTTCTCTCTTTTCTACAATGGTCATCCAACTTTACTTTCACCTCATTTTCTTCTAAGATTTACTTTTGCTCAAATGTAACTTACATTCAATACCTTTTTAAACTTTTATTTTTGTTAAACTCTTGCATAATCCATTTCCCTTATCTCTTTTTTTTTCTCTGCTCAATCATTAACTCCCCCTGTTTTTTTTGTTTAATAACCTTCTAGATCAGTCTTTATAAAATTTTATTCACTTTTTAATAAGGTCTTCAATGGTTTGTTGTTTTTATTATAGATCAACCAGAAAAATGGAAAGACCTTTTGAAACCATTGCTGCAATAACAGACAAGAAGGATTTTTGGAAACTAGCTGTAAGGGTTAAAGACAAATGGACTGTTGTCAAAGATGGAAAGGAGCACTTGGAGATGATAATAGTTGATGCTAAGGTGATACAAATTCTGTATAGTCCATATAGTTGTTACTTTAGCTTCACATACGGTTTTATAAATTTTTTTTGTTGTTTATAGGGAACTGATATCCAAGTTGTTATCCCTACGGCATACAAAGCTGTTTATGACAAAATACTTATGGAAAACACCACATACACTTTAAGTAACTTTCAAGTCCAGAACAATGATTTACCCTTCAAAGCTTCTGATCACAAGTACAAGCTTAAATGGACTGGTGGAACAACTGTTGTTGATGTCAATCTCCATGATATTCCTATTCCTAACACCAAGTTCAAGCCATTTGCTGATATTGTTTCGGGAAAATGGCGGGCTGATCTCTTAGTTCGTGAGTTAAATCATGGTTTTTGTATGTTTTAGTAATTTCCCATTTTTTCTCAGGTTTATTTATGATTCACATGTGTCCCTTTCTTTTGTAGATGTCATTGGAATTGTTCAGGAGATGGGTTATTGCCAATTGAATGAAGGAACTGGGAAAAAGCTACAAGTGAACTTTACTTTGAAAGACTTGAGGTTAAATATTGTTTTTATGTCATCATTCTTTTATCTTACTGCAAGGTTATTAATTTTCAAAATACTGCAGCTTTTGTGTTAATATTGTTTGATATAAACCTCAATAACTCACACACTTTATAGTGACATATCTATCAACTGCACTCTTTGGGAGGAGTATGCTGGAAAGTTCATTAAGTATAACAAGGACAGGAAAGATGGTGGACCTGTCATAGTTATGCTTAACTATTGCAAGGTCAAGGAAGAAGGTTCTAATTTTTTGTTCCTTCATATTTTCGTTATGTATGTTAACAAAGAGTCTATATGTATATTTGTATCTTTGACAATAACTCCTTTTATAACACATGTAGGCCGGTTCCCACTCAGTGTTTCAAACACTTACTCATTCACCAAATTGTTTATCAATGACAACATCCCTGAGATCAATCTTTTCAGGGAAAGGTTTGAAATTATCATTATACTCATGCCTGTTGTTATCGTATGAAGGACCTACCCTAATATATTCTCATTGTATTTGGTTGTTTCAGTTTACCTAAAGATGATGAACTAATGTCATCTAGCCAGCTCCTATGTACACAGTCGTTTTCCAGTTCACAAGTTGCTTCTGAAGATGATCTTCTAACCAAATCTACAATACTCCCATTGTCTCAGGTTATCCAACTTGACCAGGTATGTGTTTCTACGCGCTTTTTTACATCACACTATCTCATTCTCCATAATTTAGGTTAACATCTACAAAAATAACTGATATATTTTGCAGATTACTTATTGTGTCACAGTTGCTAAAGTAGAAAAGGTTAATTCGACTAAAAATGGGTGGTACTACTTTGCTTGCCATAAGTGTCCAAAGATTGCCAAAGGAGACAAACCTCCTTACACCTGTGAAGATGGACATAACACTGAGACAGAGATAGTCAGGTAATTTAATTGTCTATCAACTTTTTATTACTCTATACAACTCATAAGGTTAGTATGGTTATATATATGACTAATTTCAACTATCATTCTTTAAGGTACAAACTTGAGATGGAAGTTTCCTATCAAAATGACAAATGTATTTTTGTTGTTTGGGACCGTGAGGTTACTCAGATGTTAGGGATGTCCGCTGGTCAGCTTCGCATGAACATGATACAGGTATATACATAATTCCAGTATGACAATCATTTAAAACTATCAATTGATTTCCTAATAAACTTTTACTTCAGTATTTGGACTTCAGACTTTGGTCTTCAGTACTTGTACTTCAGACTTTGGTCTTCAGTACTTGTACTTCAGACTTTGGTCTTCAGTACGTGTACTTCAGACTTTGGTCTTAAGTACATGTACTTCAGACTTTGTTTTTCAGTTTTGCTATTCAGACTTTGTTCTTCAGTAGTATGTTGCATTCGTTGACTTCTCTGACCCTATTCAGATTTTAATATTACTCCAAATGCGTTGACTTCTCTTAATATAAGAAAATACTATCCTCTCATTACTTATAAACTATTTTTCGTCTCCTACCAGGCTGGTATTACCAATCGCTTAGAGTATCCTCTCATTATGGATGAGCTTGCTGAAAAGACATTGGTTTTTAAGGTGAAATGGCAACCAAGGTGGAAGTCATGTTCTGTTGTTTGTTATAAAGAAGGAAACGCTTTGATTCAACAAGTTACCGCAAAATTCCCCAATGTTGTGGTAATTACATTATACTTTTTTGTTGTGTTATGTATTATATTTTTTTTTATATCTACAATGATATGTCTCAAAATGTTTACCATATTTGGTTTATGTTTCAGCTAACTGAACCAAACATGATGTTCTCGGCACAGCTGCTATGAATGAGGACACGCTTGCTGCTAACAACACTAATAATGAGAATCTTACCTTTTCAGCTGTGAGTATTTAATTGCTAATCACAACCTTCATTAAATTCTGTACATTCCTTATTTACAGTTCATATACTAACCTGTATCTTGGAATTTTGAATATGAACAGCATGACTTGTCTGCAACATCTGAATATGATCCTGATAGTCTGAGCCAATTGACTCCTATCAGCAGCTTCAAGAATGCTGGACATTCAAAGATTGGGACAATCTGTCCAACATAACCCCAACTAGCTCCAAATTTGTTGGCCACCAATCAAATGAGCCCCCTCCTGATGAAACTACTCCTCATAAGTTGGCTGCAACTGATGTTGTGGAAATTGCTGCTGTCCATGATCATATAACACCTGCAAAACACTCTTCGTCAAAGAGGGTGAAGCTTATCAAACAGGAGAAGAAGTGAAATACTATGCTACTGAACTGCCTTTTTTGGATTTCAGATCATATGGATGTGTTTTATGCCCTTTTATAATTGACATTGTTCCCACTGTTCCTATATGATCTTGCAAGTTTACCTACCATTTTGTGTAATATAACTTTACTTTATGTATTCAGATTGGTTATATATCAGATGCCACTGATAACAGACATATTTATCCTACTAATATCGTAACCTTTTATATTATACTACTGCTATGATAGGGAAATTTATTTACTTCTTTCATATGCAAGACACAAATAACATTTTACCTGCACTTAAGTTAAGCTATTACGAAATGTCAAGCTATCTGAAGGAATCCCTATTTTTGTACTTTGGTCTTCAGTATTTGGACTTCAGATTTGGTCTTCAGTATTTGACTTCAGACTTTGGTCTTCAGTACTTGTACTTCAGACTTTGGTCTTCAGTACTTGTACTTCAGACTTTGGTCAGTACATGTACTTCAGACTTTGTTTTCAGTATTTGCTATTCAGACTTTGTTCTTCAGTAGTATGTTGCATTCGTTGACTTCTCTGACCCTATTCAGATTTTAATATTACTCCAAATGCGTTGCTTCTGTTTTACGTACAAATGCTTTTCATTTGATTATTTTTAACTGTAGTCCTCCACATTTAGAAATACATTAGTAATACCAATTTTTTTAATTATCTGATATCATCAAAACTTAAGGATGGTTGTAAAAAACCATTTTGTTCTAACATCCTTCCACCACCAATATGATTATGGTTATGGGTCTCTATTACCAGCTTTGTTGTTTGGCCATAATTTTTTTCAACTCTGTACCTAACTTGCACTGAAGAGTTATGAGTCTGAAGAGTTCTCAGACTCAGAACCTCAGACACTGAAGAATACTGAGTCTAAAGAAAACGAAAAAAAAATGGGAAGGCCCATTACCACCAATATGAATTGAGTTCTCTTCAGACTCTCATAATTCAATTCTGCACCAATCTGAACTCATTATACGTTCCAGACATGTTTTATATTACACCTCGTGGTTACTTCAATGTGTGTACATATTCTAAAAATGTTGCACTAATGTTCAAGTCTACCAACTAATACCTGATTTCTTACATCACTAATGAGTTCGTCTTGAGATGCAATAAAAATTAAATATTGTTATAATATCACCCTTAAACATTATGATGATGGTCAATCATTTTGGTAAATCATTTTCAAAAGGGGTAAAAAAAATTGTTGGAGTCAATGAAAAAAAAATTATTGAACAGAGACACTTTCTTATCAAGTTTCTTACTAATATTAACATAAAATATATAAAATATTTAAGAGTCATTGTATCTATTCGACAAGACATATGCAAAAGCAAACAACTTCACTACCTGCCATGCATTTAATGGGATAACAGTACTTTCTGCAAAGCAAACCACATACTGTAGACAATAATAAAATAGGAGGGCTACTTTCTATAGCATCAGCTCTACTATACTTGCTATAGTTTAGTTTTACTCTATTACCTATTAACTATTCAAACATATAGTTATTTTCCATTTTATCAAATACTAACTAAGTACGATTTTAAAAAACTTACTGTTCCAATTTCATACTATAATAGTCTTCTTTTATATAAGAGAGATAAATAATATTACTATAATCATATAAGAATTCAACTGGAAAGTCTATGGTATTCCACTCATATCTAACATATGAGTAATAAAACAAAACCAAATTTCTTTCAATTATATGTGTACTGATAACCTACAATGTTAAGATTCAACCTCCAACACCATTAGATATAGCATCAGGAAAGCAATTTTTATCATCATTTACTAGGTATTTTATCTTATTTCTTAAACAAAACTGCATCTTTTATTGTTATAGACCATTGTTCTCAATATTGTGTTATACCCAGACTACATTGGTTATTCTCTGCTTTCTCATAATTTTATATCCAATCTATGTACAATGTTGAGTAGTATATGTTCAATCTTTCATTGTGGTTGCCACAACTCTGATAATCACATCTAATTTTTAACCTTAATCTTCATGAAAATCACATAATCTATTGATTTCCTGTATGATAATACACACTTATTTATAATTATTTTCATATATCAACATACCTGCACACTATACCTATTTTTTATATATTGCTATTGAACATTTCTTTTTTTCATTATCATTATAGATCATGGAAAACCATAGTCAATCACTTCATTCTAAATCAGCGGAGGCCAGGAAAAGAAGGATTTTGTTGCTTCAAAATCGAAAGTTGAGGTCAAAGAATTCTAATATGTCAACACCACTTTCAGATATTACCTCATCTACACTAAACAGGAATGGTATGTCACATACAAAGGTGGCTGCTCAACCAAAGCCATCTAATTATAAATCTGCTAAGGTGTTAGATGGAAAACATTCTCTAGAAAACATAAGTTCTTCCCTGTCTTCTACCCCTATTGGAACCAAGAGCAGTGTTGACTATGTTGAGATTAGGTCCAATGGTATCAAGAATAAGACAAGGATTGAAACATCCAGCTTTAACGCAATATCAACACCTCTCTTTGATATTACTTCCCACACTTAGAAAACAATTGACCAAGAGTGGTGATGTTTGTCACAGCTATCAAACTCATTCCACAAATCCTAATCAAACCCAACTTCATAACTTGCATTCTATTCTCCAACATTCTAAACATTCTGGTCAAAATCTTCTTGATAAGTTTTTAGCAACACTTGAACCTCATAAAAATTCCCCTCAAACATCACAGTTTAATGCTAATCTCCCACCTTCTCCTGAAACTGCACCAACGGCAAATTCCCCTGAACAATCACAATGTTTTTCTAATCCTCAAACTGCACCAACTGCTAATTCAACCCATCAAGTTGGTAACAAACGCAAGTATATTGCAAGTGATGTTGAGTATTTTCATACAATGTCAGATAAAGTACCACACGGAGCTCCATATAATGTCATTATCAACCATAGTTCTGGGTCTGATTCAGACACTGATGACACTGATCATGGTCAATCAGATAGCAGCAGCGATGAAGACATAGAAATCAGTGATGAAATTTTGGGCAAGGTATTTAAAAGTTGGAAATCTTAGCTGCTTTTATAAATATAATTTAATATGCACATATTATTACTAATTAGACCTCATTTTCTTATAAATAGATACAATATATGGTGATATAGGAGATCCTCTTTGGGAGTGTCCAGATTGTGGTGCATTGATGTGGTATCAAGAAAGGAAACAGAAGTCAAAAAATACTACAAACCCTAAATTTCAGTTATGTTGTGGTAGTGGAAGGTTCAACTACCTTTATTACAACAACCTCCAAATGCTTCTCACATCTTTTATTTGATAACCAAAGTAAAGATAGCAAAATTATCAAAATAATGCAAGAACATACAATGCGATGTTCTCATTTACTTCACCTGGTATGAAAATGGATACTACCACAAATAAAGGAAGGGGTCCACCTACAATGCGAATTCAAGGCCAAACCTGTCACAGAATTGGCAGCATGCTACCCTTAGCTGGACAACGGCCAAAATTTGCTCAGCTATATATATATGACACAGAAAATGAGATATCAAACAGGATTGGTTGTTTTAGGTAAATATAACTATATACCTATATGGTTGTAAATCATTATTTGTATCCTGTTCAATATATAATTTTATAAACACGACTCTGATAATCAAACTTTTGTTTTGGATTTATAGGGACAATAAGGATATTGATGAAAAAATAGTTAAAGCATTAAAGTCAATGTTGGATCAACATAATGTGCATGCTAAAGCTTTCAGAATGGCCAGAGATATGTTAAAGATCGGTCCAGTTCAAGATGTTAAATTGAAACTTATCTCAGACAGGAAAACAGATGGCAGAATATACAACAAGCCTACAGTTTCCGAAGTTGCCGCACTCATTGTAGGTGATATTGATTCTGCCGCACACAGAGATATTATAATGCAAGGACAATCTGGAAATCTACAGCGAATAGATGAATTCCATGCAAGTTATCTTGGTTTCCAATATCCACTGATTTTCCCATATGGAGAAGACGGATACAGACCTGGTATTTTACTACGGTATAAAGATGAAACTGTTGTTAATAGCAAAAATCGATTAACTATCAATGTTGGCTGTCATTTAGAATACAGACAAGGAAATCTGAGGCAAGAACTTTGTTATGTTCCAGGAAACTTTTCCAACAATTTTTGGTCGATGGCTATGCAATGATGGAATCAGAAAGGCTTAATTGGCTAAGGAAAAATCAGTCAAAGCTTAGAGTTGGGAAATACAGACAACTCAATGAGGGAAATATGGGTAATAACCAAAGTCATCAAAAACTACAAGGCAAGAGAGTGGTCTTGCCATCAACCTTTGTGGGAAGCAAAAGATACATGGATCAGCTATACTTTGATGGAATGGCAATTTCAAGTGTTGTTGGATTTCCAGATATTTTTATTACATTCACATGTAATCCAAACTGGCCAGAAATCACTAGAGAACTTGAAAAATACAATTTAAAGCCTCAAGATCGTCCAGATATCATATCAAGGGTGTTTAAGATAAAGTTTGATGAGCTCATAAAGGACTTAACAAAAAAACATACACTTGGCAAGGTCTTAGCATGTAAGTTAATCATTACACATACTCTTTTATTTTATATATCCAAGAATTTTGATATTTATAGTCGTACTAATCATTATAATAACATTAAACAGATATGTACACCATTGAATTCCAGAAAAGGGGCTTACCACACGCTCACATTCTGATTTTTTTACATCCATCAAGCAAGTATCCAACACCTGGAGATATTGACAAAATCATATCTGCTGAAATACCTGATCCAAACAAGCACATTGAGTTATACAACTTAGTCAAAAGTCACATGATTCATGGGCCATGTGGCCTTGCTAGAATGTCATCACCATGCATGAAAAACAGTAAATGTTCAAAATTCTTTCCCAAGAAATTTATTGAACGTACTATTGTTGATCGAGATGGCTATCCGGTATACAAGAGAAGTTCTAATACTCATACCATAGTAAAAAATGGTATTAGCTTAGACAATAGACATGTTGTTCCATACAACACAACTTTGTTGTTGAAATATCAAGCTCACATCAACATGGAATGGTGCAACCAAAGTTCATCAATTAAATATCTTTTCAAATATATCCACAAAGGATATGATCGTATTGCAGCAAAGATTGTGCCATTTGATCAGAATGTTAGAACTTTACAACAGCCTGTCGATGAAATAAAACAATACTTGGATTGTAGGTATATATCACCAAGTGAGGCATGTTGGAGAATTCTATCATTCTCAATTCATGGCAGAAAACCAGCAGTTGAACGTATGTTTTTCCATTTAGTTGGAGACAAATGCGTTACTTTACTGATCATTCAACTATGGAAAATGTTCTTGAAAAGGCAAGTGTAACCGAGTCAATGTTCACAGCTTGGCTACAAGCAAATCAAGATTTTGAGGCTGCAAGAGAATTGACATACGGGGAATTTGTTACCAAATTTGTGTATAACAAAAAAAAAAGGGTCTGGACACCTAGAAAGAAGGGGTTTTACTATTGGTAGATTGATATGGGTTCCACCGACAACCGGAGAGTTGTTCTATTTGAGGTTGATGTTAACTGTTTCTAAAGGACCAAAAACATATGAAGAAATTCGCAAAGTTGGTGATATACAATATCTATCATTTAGAGAGGCTTGCTTTGCAATGGGATTCCTCAATGATGACATGGAATTCATTGGTGCTATTAGAGAAGCATATCAATGGGGTTCAGGTTATTTTTAAGAAGATTGTTTGTGATTATGTTACTTTCCGGTAGCACTAAATAGACCACTTCATGTATGGCATAAAACAGTTCAGTGGTTGTCCGATGGGATCCTACGCGATCAGCGTATCTTGGCAAACAATCAAGGTATTTTGCTTAATATTTTTACATTTCTGAACTGAAACAAATCATTATACTTAATATGTTTAATTATTTTTCCTTGCCGTACTATAATATGTTCAACAGAATTGCTTCTCAGTGATGAACAAGTGCATAATTTGACCTTGATTGAAATTGAAAAATTATTACAATCAAGTAGGAGGACTTTGAAAGAATTTAGTTCATTACCTTATCCAAATGGATATGTCCTTGAGCAATTGGGAAATAGATTAATCTACGATGAGCGTAGTTATGATATAGAAACCCTTCAGAGAGAATTTCAAGAATTGTTTTTGTCACTTACAGGTATTATACCTTTTTGTTACAATTATTATAATAAATCTCATTATATTTTATTCAATCGCTGCTGACATTGTCATTATGTTTCTTTAACAGATGAGCAGAAATCATATATGACAAGATCATGTTGGCAGTTAATGATCAGAAAGGAGGTGTTTTCTTCTTGCATGGTTACGGTGGGACAGGCAAAACATTTATGTGGCGTACACTTGCAAGTGCATTACGTTCTAAACATGAAATTGTATTGACTGTGGCTTCAAGCGGGATTGCATCTCTACTACTACCCGGAGGCCGGACTGCACATTCAAAGTTTAAATTGCCTGTGCCTACATTAGATAACTCAACTTGCAAAATAGATCATGACAGTGATATGGCAGACCTTCTTCGACAAACAAAGCTAATCATATGGGATGAAGCACCGATGTCTCATAGATATACTTTTGAGTGCTTGGATAGAACTCTTAAGGATATCATGGGTGACGCTGATACAAAGTGTGAAACCATTTTTGGGGGTAAGGTTATAGTGTTTGGTGGGGATTTTCGACAGATTTTGCCAGTTATACCTAGAGGTAGTCGTTCTGATATTGTACATGCCTCCATAAATGCTTCATATATTTGGGATCACTGTCAAGTTCTGGAGTTGACAAAAAATATGCGATTGAAACATGGTTCTGATCCAAAGAAAATGAAGAAATTTCTTTGTTTTCAGACTGGCTTTTAAGTGTTGGAGAGGGGAAAATAAGCGAGCCTAATGATGGTTATGCTGAAATACCTATTCCTAAAGATATGTTGATCACGGAATTTGAAGATCCAATCCTTGCAATTATACAAAGCACGTATCCTAACTTCTTGGAAAATTACAACTCTTATGACTACTTGAAGAGCAGAGCCATATTGGCATCAACTATTGAGGTTGTTGATCAAATCAATGAATATGTTTTGGGTCTAATGCCAGGTATTAATAGTTTACTCAATTTATCTCACAAATTTAGTTCAATTCTCTTTTATATGTTTTAAATGTATGTTGTCATTTAAACTATGTAGGTGAAGAGAGAGTGTATTAAGTGCCAACTCAATTGATAGATCAGAAATCCATGATAACACCATTACTGATGTATTAACACCTGAATTTCTAAGCACCCTACGCACTTCTGGAATTCCAAACCATAAGATCAAATTAAAAGTTGGATGTCCTATTATGCTTTTGAGAAATATTGATCAATCAGAAGGTTTGTGTAATGGAACAAGATTGATAGTTACAAAGCTTGCAAATCATGTATTGGAAGCCAAGATCATGGGTGGCAAGCATCATGGGAATATTATCTATATTCCACGTATGGATATGTCTCCATCTCAATCTCCATGGCCATTCAAATTATGTAGGAGACAATTTCCAATTGTATGCTCTTATTCAATGACTATCAACAAATCACAAGGACAGTCTCTTGATTGGGTTGGGCTTTATTTACCTAAAGATGTTTTCAGTCATGGCCAAATCTATGTCGCAATCTCAAGAGTTACAAGCAAAAAGGGTATAAAGATTCTCATACATGATGAAAATAATTTACCAAAAGACACTACAACAAATGTTGTTTATAAAGAAGTCTTTGAAAATGTTTGACAAGTAAGTATTCTCATCATTACTTTCACTAATAACTATATTCTAAATATTAACATGTATAATATTTAGTTTGGAATTATTCAGGTTAATGTTTATTAATTCTGTGCACTTACATTACAGGTACCATACATGATGAAGCCGTTACTTTGCTGTGTCATCATATAAATCAAACTCTTCCATTTTCGTAGTTCTACCTGAAATTATTCAAGAACTTAGTTGTTAACTCTTAAATACTACATATTGAATGGTCACTGCATAATATTTATATTAGATCAGTTGCTTATTGTAATATATCCCAATTTCCAATTCACTTCCATCATCTCACTACCATGATTCAGTTACAGTTTGTTATCAAATGACATTAACACTAGACATGCTGTGTAGTACTCAAAATTGTTGGTTCCTTCGTATTGTTACTGAATCTAATTCATATTCTTCACAAAGTGATAGACCAATAACACATAAAACTATTAAAATCACTATATCTAATTTGCACTGCATACCTGGAAGAAGAAGAAGACCCGTTTCACACTTTATTTCTTAACAATTTTAGTCTCCTTTTCTTTCCACCTACCAACCTGTATGTGTTCAACCAATAACTTTCACTAAAGACTCAATAAATATACTACCCAACTATAGTACAGTATAAAGATAAGTTAAATAATATGAGGCTTTGCGCACAGTACACGATGGGATGTGTAATATATATCAATAAAATTTTTTAAATAGTATTGCATGTGCATTATTGAATGTTGAATTTAATAAAGTTCATTGATACATCATATCACTTAAAGAATCTTGCTTTAGGAATCAAACAATATTGCAAGTTCAGAAATGTAAGACATTGTGCTACTTTAAAGAGAATAAAACAACTATATTCTAAAACAACTGATAACCTCTACAATTTCCATTTTTTTTCTTACATAAATATTACATGTAGACTTTGATAAATTAATATCTTTATGTAAGTTAACCTTAAAATAAAATCAAGCCGTGACTAATTATTATATATGTCCTTTTAAAATACCAAATATGAAAGACCACAAATTGAGACACAAACTTCAATTCATGATTGAAGAGAATTTTAATAATTATAATGTATCATTAACTCAATCAACAAAGAGTCTATGACATTCCTTCCTTATATTGGAAATTAATATGAGTGTAAATATTAATATAAGGCTTAAATATTTGATTTGTCCCTCCTATATCACCATGTTTTTTGCACTGGTCCCTACACTATTTTTTTTTTGGCTTTAGTCCCTGCATTTTGAAATCCTTTGTTATTTTTCATTTTGTTAACTTCAGGTTAAAAATAAAATCAAATTAACGGTATGTCACGTGGACCATGTATTACACGAACGTCTCACCCTAGAAGTCAAAATTGCTGAATTTAAAATAAATCATATAAAATAACTCATTTTTAATTAGTTTTATTATTTTTATTGTTGAAGTAGAAGGGTGCCACAAATAACAGTAAACCCATTGAATATCGTTGGTTATTTTAAATCATCAACCTTCAGGACTTACTACGCTTCAGAACCTCTGAAGAGTATTAACTTCTGAAACATCGTCCAGACTTTGATGGTCCTCAGGATTTGCAAAACTCCTGTTCTGCAACCTCTGAAAGATTACAACATCTGTCCTCAGGTATGTCACGTGGACCATGTATTACACGAAACGTCTCACCCTAGAAGTCAACATTGCTGAATTTAAAATAAATCATATAAAATAACTCATTTTTAATTAGTTTTATTATTTTTATTGTTGAAGTAGAAGGGTGCCACAAATAACAGTAAACCCATTGAATATCGTTGGTTTATTTTACATCATCAACCTTCAGGACTTACTACGCTTCAGAACCTCTGAAGAGTATTAACTTCTGAAACATCGTCCAGACTTTGCTGGTCCCAGGATTTGCAAAACTCCTGTTCTGCAACCTCTGAAAGATTACAACATCTGTCCTTTGAATTTGATTAGTTGGGTTTGACCTATATAAGTGGAAACGTTTTGAAAACTCTTTTCTACCACTTAATATTAAATTAATTCTTTACACGTGTCTGAAATCTGTTTGGTAAAGGATTGTTAATGATGATTTATCCAGTAAGTACAGTTATCGAAGTTTTCGCGCCCCCTATGTCAGTTGATTAAAAAATTATTTTAAATCAAATCTTTTCAAAACTCATTTCACTTATACACCATCACCCACTACCTAAACTTCACTACTTACACTTTCTTTTCTATCTAAACCGTCAGAATTCTATTACTTCTTTCTCTCTAAAATAGCAAAACCCTAAAACCAGTAAACTACTACATTCAACTTCAATGGCTGGTTCATCATCCTCATCTATGCCTATCAACGTTGATTCGGGGTAAATCTGTGTTCATCAAACCAAGAACAACTACTGTTCGTGAGCATCAACTCAAGTTATTAATAGAACACATGGTTGATTTTGAGTCTCTGAAGTGCAATGGTTTTCCACTTAAACCGTTTTTTGAAGTTCAAGGTTGGATGTCGTATTTTGATATGTTGAATGGTCCAACCTATCAAAACTTGGTCAAGTATTTCTGGGTTCGGGCGGAAGTTTACGATAAAGAGGCAGATAACATTCGTTTGTACACGAAAATTGCTGAGAATCCCACTGAGAACAAAATAAATCAAGGGCTGAGTTAGGGCTGCCTGAGTTCAAGGAAACAGAGATTCGTTCTTCAGTAATGGGAGTGGATGTCACCATTACTCAAGAAACAATTGCAAAGCTGCTAAAGGTCCCTAACAGAGGTATTTGTCTGTTGGAATCTGGAAGCAATTATGGACTTGCAAACGAAGTCAAGGAGAAATTGTTTGAGGTCAAGGATGACCTTAACAAGGTCAAGAACATGTTTGTGCTTCAGAGGATGCTTTTCAAGGTGTTACTCAGTTCTATTCTACCAAGGAATTCTGCATCTGACCAGATTTCATGGGATCACAAACACTTTCTTTATTTTTTGGCAAATGGAATTCCGATGAACTTGGCTGGGTACGTTTTTAACCATCTCTGCAAAGCAATTCAGAGCTCCTGTAGAAAGGCTAGCACTACAGTAGTATATGGGAGATTGTTGTCTGAATTGTTCTATCAAGGCAGAATACTGGAAGCTCTGGAAAGAGCAGGAGCTGTGGAAGACTTGGATATTGCTTATGGACAGATGCTCAATGCCAACATTCTATATCATATGAGCATCAGGAAAAAGAAGGATTTTATTTATCCAATGAAGCCTCTTCTGCTGAATAAGAAAAGCACCAACCTCATGGAAGATTATCCGATCATCCACAAAGGCGAACCTCTGGAAGTCATTCTTGACTATATGAAGACAGTGAAAGAGGACACTGGTGTGGAGTTAACAATGGATGATATTCCTGAAGAACCCTCCGTCAGTGTGTATGTTGAGAAAAAGAAGAAGTCAAGAAAAGCTGGTGAAACTGCTGGAGAGTCTTCTGCTCCTGTGGCCAAGAAAGCTAAGCAGGCTAAGACACCTGTTAAGCCAGTTCAAGAGGTGGAAGCTCGTGGCTCAAAGAAGATTCCTGCTGGACCTAAGAAGACTGTCAGAAAGTTGGTCGTTACAGACTCTGATACAGAATCTGAAGAGGTCCCTCTACTGAGGAAGAGCAAGAAGCTTCAGGATCATGGCACTGAATCCTCTGTTCAAGGTCAAGGTACAATTCCTGTAATTCCTGTAATTCCTGAGCAACTTTCTACTTCTTCTCCTGATCTTCTCCTCCAAAACCTTACTCCTGATCTACCTAACCAAACCCAAAATGAAGTCATTCCTTCAAAATCACCCTCTCCAACCACTGAAACCTGGGGCACTATAACCCATCATAAACCAAGAACTGAAACCTTTAAACCTGCCCTTAACCAACAACAAACTGCTGAATCCCTCTCCAACAAATCACATGATGATCTTCATGTTAGAATGGAAGAGGAAGCAAAGAAAGCCCATGATGATGCCATGCGTGCATTGGAGGAACATCTCTTTGGTGACCTTAACCAAACCTCTCCCTCTGAACACCAACAAGCTTCAGGTTCTGCTGCAGTAAGTCCTGGAGATCTCAACGCTACTGCCCATGAGTCAGTTGCTGCTGGTTGGGACTCTGAACTGCTTTCAGTACCTGCTGCATCCAGACTCTCTCCCCATCAAACACCCACTCAAACACTTAACCCAGACTCTGCTATTGACCAAACCACTGACATATCAATCTCTGACACTACCACGCAAATTCCTGAACCCTTCATCTCAACAGATCAGACAATCACTCCTGCAGAAGATCAGGTGACAATCCAGTTGTCTCCTTCATCTTCTGCAGGCAATCAAACTTTTGACATCCCTTCATCCTCCACCACCCTACCTAAAAGCATTATTCCTGTTTTTGTCCCTAAACCTCCACGATCTGAACCCAACCCAGATCTTGAGAAGATAGGACAGATGTTGCTTGAGGAAGCTCAGGAATTGTACATGAACAGGTTCTCTTCAGCAAGTGCTCAAGATCATCTACAGCTATGGGATGACCTGCGTCTTAAGATTGACAACATGTTGAAGGAAGTGTCACAGGCAAGTGCTGGAGATGTGAAGAGATACAGAAATGATATCAATGCTTGGATTGAGGGAGTAAATTCTGAGGTCAAGTTAGCCAACCTAAGGCAGAAAGGAATGTTGCTCTTAACTGACTACTCACACTGGGACACTGTTGAAGCTTCTGATAAGTCTCTCAGAGAACACTTCAAGTCCCTACTTACTCCTGAAGAGATTGTTGTGTCCAAGAGCATTCTAGAAAATCCTGAGTTTGAAGCCTTCAAAGCTGATGTTAAAGATAGGTTGGCTGCTCAAGAGACTCTTTCGGCTGAAATTGCAAGCAAGCAGAAAGAAATGGAAGCACAGCTCCTGACTGTCATTCAGAACCAGAACTCCTCAAATTCTGATATCAAGACCATCCTGTCCCTCCTTCAACCTAAACCTTAGCATTTCTTAGTCTTAGCACTTTTGTTTTTTTTGTGCTTATGTATCCGTATTTTTTTTCCTTAATATCAATTTTCCTTGCTACTACTTCTCAACTATTGGTTTTAAATTTCTACTCTCTTATCTATTTAACTTCTGATGTATTTGATAATGACAACATGGGGAGTATATACGTTGTTGCTTTGCAGCTGCAACATAACACTGTAATTTGCAGCTGCAACAATTGCAATCTCTGAACCAATATATACGTTGTTGCTTTATAATGTGTTTATATTAAAATTAAATGTTAAGATAAAACTTAGGAAAAGCTTTCAAATCTTTTCCTATGGACTATTGAACTTAGTGGGAGCTTACAAACCTCCATTCCTGAAGCTAAGTTAACATTCTATCTATTAAACAATTGTTAGAACAAAATGCATTTTACTAAACCCACCTTAAGTTTTGATGATAACAGAGTATTAAAAACAATTGGCATTACTATTGTATTCTATAGGTGTGCAGGACTACAGTTAAACATAATAAAATGAAACAATACTGTACGAAGACCAGATGTCATCGCTTTTGGAATAAAAGTAAATTCTGAAGAGGGTGAGAGAAGTCAACAATGGTCAACTACTGAAGACCAAAGTCTGCATAACAAATATTGAAGAACAAAGTCTTCAGGAGCAAGGTCTGAAGCCCAAATACTGAAGACCTCTCTACTCCTGTCAAGTACAAATACTGATTAACAAAGTCTGAATCACAAATACTGAGTAACAAAGTCTGAACCACAAATACAGAAGAACTCTCTACTCCTATCAAGTACAAATACTGAATAAGAAAGTCTGAATCACAAAGTCTGGAGAACTAATACTGATTTATAAAGTATGAATACAAAAGTCTGAAGTACACGTTCTGAATAACAAAGTCTGACACACAAATACTGAAGACCTCTCTACTCCTATCAAGTACAAATACTGAATAAGAAAGTCTGAACAACAAAGTCTGAATAACTAATACTGCCTTAATAAAGTCTGAATAACAAAGTCTGAAGGGGACTTATTGAATACCTCTCTACTCCTATCAAGTACAAATTCTGAATACCATAGTCTGAATAAATACTATGAAGATCAAATACTGAGTATCAAAGTCTGATGCTCAAATACTGACGACCTCTCTGCTCCTATCAAGTACTGAATACTGTATCATCTGACCATCTTCAAATCAATCAATGCACACGCGCCATCAATATTTCCTTAACTGGCGAAGACGATATTCCTTGCTCAAAAAGGAAATTGAAAACAATAAAGGAATTACGATCAGACAAGATAGGGAATATTGAATTTTATGTTTTTTCTAAATGGAGCTATCTAGCAAATTATAATCATTAAATCTAATATTCATCAAATTATAACTAAAATTAAAATAAGGTGTCTTTAATTATAGGGAAATACAATATACAATATGTACGTATTGGGCCTAATTTTGTATAAATACCATATACTATGAAACTCAAACCTTAAAACCCAAAATAATTAAATCATATATAAATCAAAATGGAAAATGATAAGTCACTGTTGTCTTTTATGTGGCTGAGATTTTGTTACTAAACCATTACATATCCATTTGCCATAAATGACCTAAACAAACATTCACTTTCCTCTCCATCCATTCCTTTAAAGTTGAAACCTACGGTCCCCTTCCATCCATTCCTTTCACTTTCCTCTGCATCGCTTGCTCCCTGCACCAATTATCTCGATCGTTCGAACTTTCCTACGGGACCACTACATAATGGCCGAGAATGAACAAAGGTACATAAACCCTACCTTATTTTGTTGAATCAAACATTATTTTGTCTTTGACTTTGCTTCAAACTGTCCCCATCAAGCGCTCAATTAGTACAATTTTGGGTTTTAACTGATTAAGTGATTTAATTGATTAACTCATTAAGCCATCAATTGTGTTTGTTACTAACATGCATGCCACAGTAGATTCCCTCCTTCTCTCTGCACACGATTTCTGACTACATTATCCTTTGGTTCCAAAATAAAATTTATCCTTTTGTCCGACAATCTAGATTCCCAACCAATTTTTTTTCCTGGTTTTTTTTTATTCATGTATAAAATATCTTTAAGCACACTCATTATGTTATACATTAATTGCTATCACTCAAAATAGCTTTCACCACATTCTTTATGTTATAGCTTGATTGCTATCACTCACATTACTTGCTTCATCTTTTCATGCAATGTTAATATTTCAAATGTCTATCTGCTGTTAATTTGTAATCTACTTATTTCACACGAAATACACTGATAATAGCCATTTTTGTTTCACTTCATAACTGTTGAGCTAATACTGTTTTATCCAACTACTTCACTAAAGCTCACTTTCATTTTTCATACATTTTTAGATGGTTACCAGGTGTTACCCTTGCTCATAGAGGAGAAGTATTGGAATCCATTATATGGCCTGATCAGGTCAAAACTTCCTCCTTAACATGCTTATTGAAATTTTTAATTTAATTTTGACCAATCATTAATGGTGTTTTTATAATTATATTATAGGGAAGAATACGCATCCATAGCAAATGGATCCGTAAACACCGTGATCAACTTGATGTCAATAGGTCTGCTTTGCTCTGTGATGCCGAAGGGAGAACTATTATAACTCACTTCGGAAGAGACGAGACCGGAGTCTATATGACAAGTGGTATAAGAGTGGCCAGGGAGTTTAACCTGCAGAATCCAACAAGAGTGAGGCTGGATTATATGGGTTCTGTCAATTACTTCACCATGACACAGCTAGAAATTGTACATGTTCCAATTTTGCACACGATAACCGTTAAGGAAGAGCCCATCGAGATTTTGTCCGATGACGAATTTGCTGGCCCACAAGCGGAGGACGAAAATGACAGTGAGGTTGAAGAAGTTCCGGATGTGGAGGAAGGTGCTGCTGAAGGTGTAGAAGAGGTGGAACTGGTTGGAGACTACCATTTTGTGAAACCGGTAACAGAGGCCATGGCATCACCTACTAACGGCTTCCAAGTGATGGTATGCAAACTTCATTTTTACTTTCTTCAATTACTTAAATATCACACTTCATTATAAAATACATTTATTAGTAGGCTTGAAAGTAACTTACATGTCCATCTAATAATAACACATGTTTGACAACTTTAAACATGACTTAGGCTAACAAATTTAAAGATAGAAATTTTATCTCTATGATTGTAATGACAATTTTATCTCTTTTATTGACGTCAATTTGTTTACCCTATGCAATTGTAAAGATCTTGACTACTTTATTCTTACTTTGACTATAGGTTACCAATTTGTTTCTAACCTCACTTTGAACTATATTTTTGCTTATGCTTATCCATTATACACTATGTTATGCATATAATTTGTGTAATATCCAAATTTGCAAAACATTGATATTATCATTTTAATATTGTTAATTTATTGTCTATAGTTTGTTGTCATGTAAACTTGCATCGTAAATAAATTGATTTTGGCGTTTTTTGCTAGCATTTTCCCACTGGAGTCGCAAGGAGGGTCTTAAGAAAAAAATCAATGCGGATTACTTTGCAAGATGTTCAAACACGCAAACAATATCAATGTCGTGTTATTACCGGTCGCAGAAATGCGGAAAAATTCTTAGGCGGAGAATGGTTTGAATTTCTTAGAGACCGCAGACTAAAAGAAAATGATAAGCTCATTTTTGATTTGGAGGATCCTCCGAATAAAATGTGTGTTCAAGTTGTCCGTGCGGAGGATGAGGATTAAGGATGGAATATAGTTATTGTAGTCTGATATTTAGTATTTTCGATTAGGGTACTTCATGGTTTATTTAGATGTCATGTGATTTACTTGGTGTTAACTAACCTAGGATTTGGTACAATTTATTCTGTATTAACGACATTGTTGGTCCGCGCTTGCCTATTGTATATTATTAGCATCCTACTATTATTCCTTCTTTAATTTTAATTTATGTTCATGACTTTTTACATTCGTATTTGACCTTATCTCATTGCCTTAGACAATAATGCTCTTGACTCAAATGAAGACTTTTCTTATCCATATCAATGGGTTACTAATGTTTCAGATGGTAATGCTAAGGGTAGGGCTGTTATGGTGAGTACCACAAAAATCTCATTTCTTATTCATTACTTCAACAATATTGGTACATACTTCAATGTTTTATCACCATTTTTTCTCCATTCCCATTGTCCGTAACTATCGCGTTAGTAACCCATTGATATGGCGCTTATACTCTTAATATTAAATTCAAATTAAATTCAAGTTGTAAGTTTCTGAAAATCTAAATTTTAAGGTTAGTATGTCAATTCAATATTACAATGTTTGAAATTAAAATGTTTGTACATGATTCCTTCACCACCTTATATAACTCCAATACTTACTTAAATAAACGCAAACCTTATTACAATAACATTTTCAAAAATATATTCATGTCAATAATATTCTATAAACAATAAATACGTTTTTATTTAAATTTAACATACCATTTTATAAATATTAAACTCTTACTGTACCCGTGCGTCAGCACGGGTATTTTACTAGTTATGACTCAAAAAAAAAACCTCTAATTTAGCAAGGTAACAAACGCATAAGCAGGTAATGAACAATTGACTACTTTTTAACAGAATATTTAGAAACTGAAACTAAATGAAAAAGAATAGAAGGACATTTCCAAAACTTTAAAAAGTTAAGAGAGCTCCCGAATAATTTTACCAACAAAAAAATACAGACGTGTTATTGATATTTGATAACACTTCTGCAAATCAAAAGATTACCATAATAACTTCTTATGGTTGGTATGTAGCATATCTAAAATAGGATTGAGTACAGCATAAGTTTCCAAGAGATTGATAAATCAAAAAAATCAAAATTCAATTTGATGGTCGTACTTAAATTATTGCATCCACTTTCTGACTTTATCTTTTTCACCATGTTCAATAATTGAATGATGAAGCTGGCACATTTATCATTTGTTCATTATTAGCACACATACCATGACTTTACGTCCAGTTAAAATGAGAACTTCAGTATATTATAAACAAGGATGCAAAAGGCAACACTTACAGATTTGGGGATTATATTATACTCGCAAAAAATCCAAGTGTATCAAAATTAATTTTATAACAATACACGAGCACAATGAAAGATACAAACGTTATTGAATAACAGGGTAGAGCTGTACAAATGAAAAGGACATACTGAGTAACCAAAGCCAGAAAATCGAGGCTTATCTGCTATTTCTTTCATATCTGACTTTCTTCCAAAAATTCTTCTTCCAGCAATAAGTGCTTGCATTTAGGGGTTGATAGTTGATAAAATCTGGCATACAATGAGAACAAAAGGAAGCATTAGGGTAATTGAGTTTATCCAATGTTACTCAACTTTGTAATGATTCAACATACAAAGGGAGAAAATCCATATCAGATTCAACAGATAACGATACCTTGTCTGTGAACAAGCGAAATGCCTCATCTGCCATAGCTTTATCAAGTTCCTAAAACCAGAGTAACACAAATTTTAAAGGATTTTGCTATAACTTATATTAAGTATTAAAATTAAAACTAGTATTAATTTTTTGTCGTTGCACCAGAGTACCCAACAAATGAAAATGGTGAGAATAATTTTAGAAGAGATAGTGATTTAGTGAGTGAGAATAAAGAAAGACTTGTCTGTCTTACATTCTCTGCATTTGGGGAACAATCGATTTGGCAAATTAGTTCTTGAAGGGCCTTATCATTCAAAGCATCACAAATCTCACTGGAAGAGGCTGCAGCAGAAATATGATCACATAAAAAACAAAAATTAACAAACTTACGTGTTAATAGTGAAATTTCATTACTTCCATCCTGCACCTAAAATGTTCTCATATTCTTTTATACAGGCGTAAAGTACCTATAGCTTCCAGTTGGAATTGTTGCAACACTTCGCCTGTTTTATCAACAACTAATGGCTTTTCTACAAGTGCTTCCACAATAGCATTATCAACAACTGATGGCCTTTCTACAAGTGATTCCAAAGCAGCTGTTGAACAATAGAGAAATATAATATCAGATCACTAAAGTTCCTAAAACTAATTGATTATTGCGTGGAAGCTGAGTTCCATAAACCAAAAATTTAGCCCATATTTAAAACAATGTTCATTGCTTCATTTTGACAGCAAAGTGTATTTCGCTTCGGGTTTGATGAGAGTATATTACAAGTTTTTTATTTAATAATGATAGTAATTTGTCCTCAAATTACAAGTAAGAATATCTATAAGTACACGCCACTTAAGTCTACAAACGAAAGCTAAGGTTACGGTGGAAGCAATCTCTTGTAAAAACAACATACGTAAGGCTAACTATAACAGACTATAATACTGGATTAAATCTTTATTAACGTCCCAGCATGAAAATTATCAAGGCAGATAGGGGTAAAAAAGCATGTGTTAAATAGTATTCACCATGGGAGAGAATGACAAGAAAAACCATCCTTGTGCAGATTACCTCGCCTAAAGTAGTTATTGAGATGAATAAAATTCTTACCTGTTTTGGTTTCTGAAGGTGTTGGATTGACACATGGAAGTTCTGCAACATTGAAGTAAGACTGATAATTCAGGTATCGAGTAGGAAATTCCGAGAAAAGGCATATGGCATCATAGCTATGCAGTGCAAATTAATATGAAATATCTCCCAATTTTGATATGTATTGCCAAATCAAAAGTACACAAATCATGCAAGCATTTTGCAATCAAGCAGGACAAATGAATTAAGAGCTTGCTTGGATTGACTTATTTGAGCCTATCTACTAGCATAAGCACTTGTGATACAGTTTTAAAGAACTAATGGAAACAGCTTATGACATGTCCATAAACTGTTTTCAGCTTATTTCCATAACCACTGCTGGGTAGCTTGTGAAAGCAACTTATAGCATATATGAAAATAGTTTTGAGTTTATTTTATCTTCGTTATAGAAATAATCTATATACAAACGCTTATATGATAAGAGCTTAATTAAGTTGTTTAACCAAACAGGACCTAAATACATGACATGCCCTTCAATGAGAAATCCAGGGCATTAACCTTTTTACTTGCATTACATCAAACATACAATAAGCAAAACAAATAACCAAGGAGAACATGAGTTAAAGGGCATAGATAATTATCACATACCTTTGTGTTTCTTGAAACAGGCCAGAGAGCAACTACAAGCAGAAAAATACAACATCAAATGAGAGGATAACAATCTTCAAAAATCAAATGATAATAAGAACATAAAAAAAAATCTGGAGGGATAAGCGTTCGGGTTATACTCACTAAAGTAAGTAACATTTAGGGCATTTGTACTTGGACTGAGCTTTGTGGCAGATTTGACATTGTTTAGGACCCATTGAACTTGAACTGAACCCAAAAGGTCAAAAGGGTCCCTGAATAAAACCGAATCACATAGAATAAATCAACTATTTGAATGGAAAAAAAAAAATAAACTCGAGTTTTGCGATTTTATCAAGTATTACTATCAGCAGAGAATCAACAAAAAGGAAATTGTGAAAGGCAGTGCAGTGAGAAACTAGATTTGTCGCTTCTTTGCGTCTTAACTTTGGACAATTCAAAAGAAGAACAGCAAGCAAGCTGCAAGCATCATTCAAAAGAACTGAAAAACCCACAACTAGGGTTTAGCAACCCTATCTCACCAACTTAATGAAAATCATGTTTTTCACCCTATAGTATAGTACATAAACTTGCAAACATTCGGTTATACTACTACCTCTGTCCCTAATTATAAGACCCTTTTGAGATGTTTCTTTTTATAAGACCCTTTTGGTATTTTCAATTACATTAATTATTTCTTTATCAACATACCCTTATTTATTTCGTACCTTTTTCTTCAATCAACAATTTGAAAACATAAACTAACTTTCTCTCTTAAGGATAAATTTGTAAAAACAATACTAATTATATACAAATTTAATATCACTACCAACTTTCTTAATTTCCGTGATTTTGACAAAATGGTCTTATATTTAGGGACAGAGGTAGTAATTTTTTTCACAACCACAGCTGAATGGCACGCTTCTCGCAACTGCGATGTTTTTCGTATATCTTTATTTCTTTTAGTAGTCAAATAGTGTCTGTCTTTACAAGCTAAGCCAATGATTTCACTTATTTCAACAACCTTTCATAGTTCCCTAAATTCTAACCACCCTATTTTTTGTATGGTTGTGGACAAAAAACATTTGATAACAACAACAACTAAAAAATGAAACACAAGATTGCAAAGAAAAAGTAACAATATATGAAGTTCAAAACGGAGTTACAGAATTCGTCCACCACCCCTGGGAACCGCGATCCAATTCGCACGAACCGGTTCGCGGTTCTTTTACGTACCAGTTCGCGCAAATTCGGACAGGAATTCGCCAAATATCAAGCACCGGGCGAACCAGTACTGAAATACTGAGGAAGATCGTGAAATCGTTGCGTTTTTTTGCATCACAGAAGACCTATTTGAAGGCGTGAAGAGTAAGAGAGGAACAACGCGGCGCTGCTGAAGCAAGAGAGTAGGGGCGGCGCTGCTGAAAGAGAAGACTGAAGAGGACATGTTACTAATGTGACAAAACTAGGTTTATTGAATAGTTGGGCTTATTCTCTCTTGAACATGGGCCTCATAAAACTGGGCTTAGTAGGTTGAACATGGGTTTTTTAACAATTTTTTGTTTGAAGGGGGACTCTTAACTTAAGACTTTTTTTTTAAGGGGACTCTTAAGATGATAAAATAATATTGATCATAAATAATAGTAATAATAAAATAGTAAATAGTTTTTTTATTCATGGCGTACCGATTATTATATTTGAACGTACCACGAACCCAAATAGCGTATCGACTATGTATACTCCCCATGTACCTAATTCTTTGAGAGTTGCGTACCGCGTACCCGAACCCGTATCACGTACCGAAGCGATCTGCGAACCATGTGACTATAAAACCTAAGCAAATTTGGTATGCATGAATAGGAAAACTAAGAAATAGAAAGGTACCAGTAAGAGTAAGACGCAGTTACCTCGCTTAGAGTCTGTTTTGCTTTTTCTTGACTTGTTTCGTTTTCAGTGTCTTGTTTTTGACATACATACAACTGAGTGAGTTTATGAAACAGAATCAGAGAGCAGAGATTCTGCGGGCTTTGTTGCTTGGGCTACAATGGGTTGGTTTGGTTGAGTGAGTCCATGTTCCTTTATTTTTTTATTTCCATTAGTTTTCCTTTCTTTCTTTTTTTTTAAAAAAGAAAAAATTAGCTCAAAATATATCACTCTTTTTTCTTTGATAATAAAATATATGATTCTTTTATAGTAGTAATTAAGATTAAGATTATGGTTTGTCAAAATAAAATTTAGGTTTTAGTTCCACACTAACTAGATAAATGATGGTGTTTTTTTTCTTTTACATTGACTCATTTTTTAGAATATAATTTTTTTTTTCTGTTAACCTTGTGATTCTATTTGACCAAAATTTATTTAGTTTGTAGATGTAGTGATAAACACCATTAAAATTTACACACACATTACAGTTAGGTTCTGAGTTTGTAACTAGATGAAGATATTCAATCTAACAATATCGGTATTGTTAATTGAGTTAAATCTTGCGAAATAATTAATACATATATTTGCAAACGAAGGGATTATTCACCTAATGAATTTAAAAAGACGTTTCTTGCTTATAATAGTTACATGAGTGTGTATATTAACAAGAGGGGTAAACATTAATGACGTGTTTTTTTTTACGTTTATGTAGTGTCTTTTCTTAATAGCGTATTAACGTGATACTACTCTTAATCAAATATAAGCAAAAAAATGTCAAATATAGTTTATGTATTTGGTTCAATTTTTTAACTAGATACATCAGTTTTATTTGATTTTTTTTGTTTATATTTGAGACCGAATGGAGTAATATATTTGAGTTGTTCCATTATAGTTTGTCTTTGTTCCATTATAGTATGTCCATTATGGTATGGACATAAGAGGCCACACTTATCACCATATTTATTCATATTGGTGGCCGAGGGCCTCTCGACTCTAATATATAAGGCAATTTAATAGAGGTGATATTCATGGGGTACAAGTATGTTGTGGCGCACCAGTGATGTCCCATATGTTGTTTGCAGACAATTGTTTCTTGTTTTGCAGGGCCAATGTGGTGGAAGCACAACGTTTACTCACTATTCTTAAAACTTTTGAGACAACATCCGGACAAGAAATTAACTTATCAAAGTCTGAGGTGTTTTTCAGTCGCAATATGAGTGGGGCAACACAGGAGGATTTGTCACGCATTATTGGTGTCCGACATGTGATGGGTACCGGAAAGTATTTGGGATTACCTTCGATGATTGGTAGAGATAAGAGGTCTGTTTTTTCTTTTATCAAGGATCGTATTTGGAAACGAATAAATGAGTGGAGGGGACGAGCATTATCGAAGGCGGGCAAGGAAGTTATGATCAAATCTGTGTTACAATCTATTCCTTCATACATAATGAGTATTTATCTTCTGCCGAATTCAATTCTAGATGATATTGAGAAGATGATCATTGCGTTTTGGTGGGGAGGAAGGAGTAACAACCGAGAAATTAAATGGATGGAATGGGAACGCGTGGCATACCCCAAAGAATTTGGTGGAATGGGGTTTTGGAATTTCAAAGCTTTTAATCTCGCTATGGTAGCTAAGCAAGGATGAAGCTTTCTGTCTAAACCTGAATCGCTTGTTGCTAGAGTCTTTAAATTGAGGTACTTTCCCCGTTCTTCATTTTTGGGAGCTAAACTCGGATATAACCCGAGTTTTGCTTGGCGGAATATTTGGAATTCGCGTCAGTTACTTTTATATGGATGTAGATGGAAAATTGGAAATGGGCAGCAGGTCAGCGTGATGAATGATCCATGGGTTCAAGGTGTTCATGGCAGTTGGATTCAATCCCCACAAAGCCAAGGTGTGCATAGTTTGCAGGTGTCTGATTTGATAGTTGACGAGGAACGGGTTTAGGATATTGATAAGCTTGAATCTTTGTTCCCAGATGATATGGTGCAAGTTATTCTCGACACACCACTGTTTCCGAAAGTTCAGACTGATAGAATAGCGTAGATGATGGAACGTAACGGGAGGTATACTGTTAAGACTGGTTATAAACTAGCTATGATGGAGTTGTTACATACTGATCGGTTCCATGTTGAAGGAGAGTGGCATAGAATCTGGAAGGTGAACTCCCCTCATAAAGCACGTAATTTGTTATGGAGGATTTGTAGGGGGTGTATTTCGACGCGTCTCCGACTACAAGCACGACATGTACAATGTGAGGTGATCTGTCACTGGTGTGATACAGCCGTTGAGGATGATTGGCATGCTTTTGTGTGTTGTATGGTGGCGCGTGAGAGTTGGTATTGGGCAAGGCTTTCGACTGTGCTGCATTCGCGAATTGGCAATGTGAGCAGTTTGGCAGATTTTGTTTTTGACATATGTTGTTCCAAAAGCCGAGACATTGATGGTCGGGTGGCTTTACTTCTTTGACAAATTTGGGCTGCACGTAATGATGTCATTTGGAATGACGCTCATCATACTTCAACAAGCATTGGTAGGACAACACTAGATGCATGGCATCAATGGCAGGAAGTTCATAAACAGCCCTCACCACCGGTTGTGCAACACGGGCAGAATAGAGTGCAAGGTAATGTTAGTTGTGTAACAAAAGTAAGTATTTTTATATTATCGTCTCCACAGGGATTAGTGCGCTATCTCAAGCCGTTCAACAATCGTTATCATTTTGAGTGAGGGGATTATAACTTTGTTTGTTATAAACTATTGGAATGTAAAAGCGGAAATAAAGATGACAAGTAATAGGGAATAAAAGCGTTGGGATCAGAGTTCGTCAAACTAGCCTCGAAAATATTCTAATGATCAAGCATATGAATTCTAGCTTTTTAGCGAAATTATCACGTATCACTCGACAACATCATTCGTGTCCAAATGACGTCGTGAGATCGATCGTATCGTTTAATCGACGATTTCCCAATCTATTAAACGATACGAAAGCTTTACGTTCCGACCTTTATGCGATTATCAAAACCCAATTCCATGTCTAGAATTTCTTATTTTGATAGAAGATTATTCTAAACCTAGATTCAAAAGTATTTGTCAATAGCAATTAAATCAAGCATGAGAATGAAAAGCAAGAATAACTTCAATTATCACATAAGTTACTAGAATCATATATTTTGAAAAATCAAAGATTACATCTAAGCTATATTGAGTACCTCCAATCCCAATAGGGAAGGTTAGTTGGTCATTGTCATGACAACTATACAAAAGTGGAAGGAAGATGAAGATCCAAAGCCAAGTTCTTGATTTCCCAAAGAGTCTTAGTTGATTCCACACTTCAATCACTCTTGCTCCATGAAGATCACCTCTTTTAGCCCTATGTTATGTCTAAAAATATATCCTAAAACTATTACAACAATAATCCAATATTGTTAATTATTCTGAAAAAGAGCTTAAAGGCTATAAATAGAATCTGGATTTTTCAAGGCTCGCTTCAGCGATGAGCTGGTCGCTGTAGCGATGGAAGGTTTCTTGGCCATTGAGTTTGCTCCACGTCAGCAAAACGGGGTTCAAACCGCCTTTGGTCACTATAGCGACCATATCCATCGCTGCAGCGATGGAAACTTGATCTCTCCCTGCCTAGGCGCGCTATAGCGACCAGTTCCTCCGCTGTAGCGATGGCACCTTGACAATTCTTCATGTTTATTTGCTCAAATCATGTCCTGGCTTGCATTTTCCTGCACAAATGGATGGGGAAAGAAGTAAAAGCATAATTTGGCATTTGATCAGTGATTCTGAGCTTTTCCTATGATAACTTGCAAAACAAGTAACATAAAGTGCTTAAATTAAATATGCATTTTAACTAATTTCTGGCACTTATCACTCTCCCCAACTTAAATCTTTGTTTGTCCTCAAACAAAGGACTCAATAAAGGAAATGTTTACAAACCTAGGACTCAAGTACAATATAAGCAAAGAAATGAAAAGTTTTCAAATCGCATAATTCAAATGTGGAGTGCGCGGGCAAGTATGAAGTTTCTCATTAATTCAGATATATACTATGAATATGACATAAGTCCTAAACACAAAATTCATATCACACAATTCAAGTCAATAACATAGTTAACAATGAACCACACCTAACACACTTCTTTGAAAGTAAATAAAACAAATTGAAATCATGAAGTGAGGGTTTTGAACACTCATCCGGCAATTCTGCTAACATCTTGATTAAGTTATGTGTCCATCCAAATATCATCTTAAAAAGCACGAAAGCATAGATCACAAGGTCTTTGAGGGTTGTAACTTGGCTTGGTTTCAAAAGAAATGTCATATATGGGAAAAATTGAATTCAAAAGGCGAAGCATAGAGGAACATTCTTTCTAATTACACAACTTCCTCCAAAATTTCATTATCAACCCTTGGTGAATTACAAGTAGTACTTTGATCTTGACAACTTTTTTGATTTATTGAATTTTTCTCTTTTTTTTCTTTTCTTTTTCTTGGTTCCTTTTCTTTCTTGGCTTAATTGCACTTTTCCCCCCTATATTTTGCCAATTGTGCGATTTTGCACCTCATCCTTTTTTTTGAGCGATTTTGCACCCTATCATTTACCCCCTTTCTGATTTTGTAGCCCCTCCGTGTATTTTTTTGCCTTCGCCTTGACTTCGCTCTGCGATAGGGTGCAAAAATACACACGAGGGGCTACAAAATCAGAAAGGGGGTAAATGATAGGGTGCAAAATCGCTCAAAAAAAAGGATGGGGTGCAAAATCGCACAATTGGAAAAATATAGGGGGGAAAAGTGCAATTAAGCCTTCTTTCTTTTTTCTTTTCTTTTTCTTTTTCTTTTTCTTTTCTTTTTCTTTTTCTTGTTGTCAAGATCAATTTTCAAAGTTCACCATTACTTGACATTGGTTGTAATACCTCCCTTTTCTCCCCAACTTATACAGAATGATATCCTAATTGAATGTTCCCTTATCAATAGGCAAGGGACAAATAAACATGATGGTTAAGGGTTCAAAATGAAGGTAAAAATATCAGAATCCAATAGTGATTTAACTATGAACTGGATTTTGAAAAACTTGGGCAAATTTATTAAGCATTGTGCTTATGAATATTGACAGTTCATAGTTAAGGATTCTGATTCATTAGGCTCAATGGGGTTATCAGATACTCACTCTCTCACCGGGTAGGCTTTTTGTGGTCAAGTGTTTCTTCTCATTTTCAAAAAGAATGCCTTGATCATTTTAGTGCTTTCATACAATTCAAACAATTATCAAATTTAACATAAAACAACCGAGTGAAACAATGAATGCCGGTCTCCTGCATATATGTAAAGCACTTGAGGATTCCTCACATTTAGGCTAGTTCTAAGTGGTTCACATAATAAGCATGTTATCGCGGAGAACTGAATGAGATAAATTTTGTGCAAAGTACTCGTTTTAAATTCAAGTACACACCTAGAAAAGCAAGAAATAATTAACTTAGCTTTGTGCAATCAAACAATTTCTATCATTATCATACATCTGTTGGTGATTCACAAATCTATAGCTCATTCAACATTATTGAACATAAATAAAAGTGCATAATTAAACATAAGTTTATCACAAGAAGTTAATGGGAGTTAGTGGAATTAAAATCTGTACTGACAGGTTTTACTGTCATCGCTACAGCGAACCACCCATCGCTATAGCGAGCTCAGAGTCTGAAGCTTCAGACTCTGAGGATCAGAAGCTGAATTTTGAACTCGTCGCTACAGCGACGGAAGTGATCGCTATAGCGACCTTGACAGAATACATAATTTTTTTAAAAATTGAAATGTACCACATTCCCTTCATGTGAAAACTTTTATGAGGATTATAATAAAGCATAACTACTTACAAAATTGGGTTGCCTCCCAACAAGCGCTTGTTTTACGTCGTTAGCTCGACGCCTGTTTCGTTAGGGTGGCCAAAATGAGACGGAACACACATCAGCTTTTGTATTCCTTTTCTTTGGGAGGAATTCCATGAACTTGAAGTAGAGCTGATGTGGAGTCCATATCCTCCCTAACCAGAGTTTGCTGAGCAAGGAACATATGTCATCTAGTACAAACTCAATTTCTGCCTTGCTCACCTTCATCCCCTTCTTTTCACAAATTTCTTCCTTGTTAAGAAACTGTTCCGTTGGCTCAATATCCATCACTTCTTCACTATCAACAGTTCTCGCCTCTTCAAATTCTGACCTTTCTTGAGGAAGTTCTACTTTGTGTGGTATCTCTAATTCTTCCACTAATTCCCTTATACCACATTCTTCAAACATTAACTCTTCCTCACTTTCATCAACATCTTCATCAACAATCTCTCCTAATTCAAAAGTGGATTGATTGTTGGTCTGAACATCCATGATTCTTGATGAAAAATTTAATTGAACTTGCAAAAGTTCCAATTGGATTGATAACGCTCTCAATCTATGGTTGGTATTTTGCATGTTGATCATGGATTGTTGCATGAACATATTCAAAGTATTTTCCATTCTTGACATTTGTTCATCTTTAGACGGATATTGTTGATACTGTTGATAGGATTCATACTCGAATGGAGTATAGAAGTTGAAATAATCATGATCAGCCATGATTTCCTTTATGTTGAGAATCTGAAACACGTATAACTAACAAGAAACTTTTCTTTGTATAACAAAGAGGGTTAATGCACACAAAATTTAACAATGTACAAAAGAGAAGAAAAATATTAACAAGAATATATACAAAAGCTCAAAACAATACAAATTGTTGCGATGCTCAAAATATCTAAACACCAATCCCCGGCAACGGCGCCATTTTGTTAGTTGTGTAACAAAAGTAAGTATTTTTATATTATCGTCTCCACAGGGATTAGTGCGCTATCTCAAGCCGTTCAACAATCGTTATCATTTTGAGTGAGGGGTTTATAACTTTGTTTGTTATAAACTATTGGAATGTAAAAGCGGAAATAAAGATGACAAGTAATAGGGAATAAAAGCGTTGGGATCGGAGTTCGTCAAACTAACCTCGAAAATATTCTAATGATCAAGCATATGAATTCTAGCTTTTTAGCGAAATTATCACGTATCACTCGACAACATCATTCGTGTCCAAATGACGTCGTGAGATCGATCGTATCGTTTAATCGACGATTTCCCAATCTATTAAACGATACGAAAGCTTTACGTTCCGACACTTTATGCGATTATCAAAACCCAATTCCATGTCTAGAATTTCTTATTTTGATAGAAGATTATTCTAAACCTAGATTCAAAAGTATTTGTCAATATCAATTAAATCAAGCATGAGAATGAAAAGCAAGAATAACTTCAATTATCACATAAGTTACTAGAATCATATATTTTGCAAAATCAAAGATTACATCTAAGCTATATTGAGTACCTCCAATCCCAACAAGGGAAGGTTAGTTGGTCATTGTCATGACAACTATACAAAAGTGGAAGGAAGATGAAGATCCAAAGCCAAGTTCTTGATTTCCCAAAGAGTCTTAGTTGATTCCACACTTCAATCACTCTTGCTCCATGAAGATCACCTCTTTTAGCCCTATGTTATGTCTAAAAATATATCCTAAAACTATTACAACAATAATCCAATATTGTTAATTATTCTGAAAAAGATCAGCTTAAAGGCTATAAATAGAATCTGGATTTTTCAAGGCTTGCTTCAGCGATGAGCTGGTCGCTGTAGCGATGGAAGGTTTCTTGGCCATTGGGTTTGCTCCACGTCAGCAAAACGGGATTCAAACCGCCTTTGGTCGCTATAGCGACCATATCCATCGCTGCAGCGATGGAAACTTGATCTCTCCCTGCCTAGGCGCGCTATAGCGACCAGTTCCTCCGCTGTAGCGATGACACCTTGACAATTCTTCATGTTTCTTTGCTCAAATCATGTCCTGGCTTGCATTTTCCTGCACAAATGGATCCTGCACAAATGGATGGGGAAAGAAGTAAAAGCATAATTTGGCATTTGATCAGTTATTCTGAGCTTTTCCTATGATAACTTGCGAAACAAGTAACATAAAGTGCTTAAATTAAATATGCATTTTAACTAATTTCTGGCACTTATCAGGTAACAGCTCAGTTTTGGGGAAACTGCGAGAGACGTGGTTGAAGTGCAATGTGGATGTCGCGTTCCATGACCGTAACCATATTACATCTTTTGCGTGTTGTGTTAGAGACTCTCGTGGGCAATTTCTTCGGGCTCAAACGAAATGGCATCGGACACATATAACAATTTTAGAGGGGGAGGCAGTAGTCTTACTCGATGTCATTCACTTTGCTGATGGAAACAGATGGGACCGGGTTGTCTTCGAGTCCGTCTCAGCTGCTCTAGTGCAAGCTCTATCATCTTCGGGCCATGGTGATTCAAAATTCTATGTTATTGTTTCTAGTATTATTTACCAGTTATCTTTACATTCCAACTTTGAAGTGAAATTTTTTAGGAGACAAACGAACATGATTGCTCATACTTTAGCTAGGGCGACCTGTTTTTGGGCTAGTCACCGTATTTTTTATTCTTATCCTTCTTGTATTGAATATTGGTTGATTAATGATAATAATTAACTTTGCTTTGGTAAAAAAAACGAGGCCCCACTTAAATATGAACTAGGTCATGCACAATCCAAATTTTTGTTGCACAAATTAAACAAGTCCAATTTCCTAGTCAAACATGGGAAATTCAATGTGGAAGCACCAACGACATGGGATGATGTGGCGCAAAAGTTACCCCGACGTTTTCCCTAAAGGTAAGCATCGAATCTGAAAATTGTTGTGCATATCGAAAAACTCAATTGATTTAGAGACGCATCTTCCCCTATCTCTCAACCATAGAATATGCGCAGTTTTGAATATAAACAAAAATCAACATGTATTTGGTCTTCATTTAGACTAAATAGGGTCCAATATATGTTCACACATTCTTCTAAATTGTTTGATATTATGAAACAGATGTCATCGTACGTTCCAACTAAAGCTACAAAGCGTAGCTTCTCTTGCTTCTCACATAAGCTACAATAGAATGCAAGAATGGTAGCTTCTCCTTTCTGTATCCCATTCTATAATAATTCCTTCTCTCACATCGTACTTTTCTCTCTTGTTCCTCTCTCTTAAAGTTTGTATTTGTATTTTTATTATTTTAATTAACTTACTTTAATCAAAGTCAAAAATACATTTAATTTACAAATAATTTTAATGACTTATTACCAAAAAAAAATTATTAAATTAAATGGTCGATAACTAATAAGTCACCAATTTTTCCACCTAGAAAGAACACTCCCAAAAAAAAAGTCATAAATAATTTATTGTACGTGGTCAAAAGTCATGTTTACTCCAGAATGATTTAAACAACAAATGATTAAATTACAAACAAAATTGAGTAAATTACGTATATTAAAGCAGTTACTAGTTAATTAATTCTATTTAATTTATAAACTTTCAAAAAAGACTTAGTTTATTGTCTAAATCACCTTTCATAACTAATAAATTGATTTATTAAAAAAAATTGAATTAGATGAGGAGTATTTTAGAGATGTTATTTGAAAAATATGAAGTAAAATTTGCTTAAAATTCATTAGAAGGATTATATACACAATGACCATTGTATTGACATCCACAAAGCTAGAAAATTCAAAGTTAGACTTTCTCGCTTCCTACTACTAGTCAACCAATTTTGTTTGCCTCTCTACTTTTCTTTGACCGTGGAAATCCTAATCAGCTTCAAAGAATCCATAATATTTAAGACCATCATATATTACTACTTGTTTTGATTTGCATTCCCAACTATGGTGACAAAAATAACTACTGCAAATCTAGAAGATGACACAATAAAAACAATCTACAATGCATCATTAAACGGTTGTGTAACTACCTTAAACACACTCATTCAAAACAACCCTCTTTTACTCCACAAAGTTTCACTCTCCCTATAATGAAACTCCATTACACATAGCCTCTCTTCTTGGACACTTAGAATTTTGTGAAATTCTTCTAAAAACCAAACCAAGTTTCACCAATGAAGTAGACTCAAAGGGACGTTGCCCTCTTCATTTAGCTTCAGCTGAAGGACACACTGAGGTGGTGAAAGCTCTTTTGTTAGCAAATGAAGATGTTTGTTTGGTTTTTGACAAAGATGATATGATTCCTTTGCATTTAGCTGCGAAAAGGGGGCGGATAGGAGTAATTAAAGAGTTTATTAATGCTAGACCAGATTCGATTAGCGTTATGAATGATGATGGTTCTGTTTTGCACATGTGTGTTTGGTATGGACATTTTGAGGCCTTGAAGGAGTTATTGCAATCAGTTAGAGGAGACCAAGAGTTCCTGCTTGCTAAAAACAAAGAGGGCAATACAATTCTGCACTTAGCAGTTAGACTTAAACAAATTAAGGTACTACTTAACAATTTTTAAAGTAATGTAATCCCCTTCTACAATGTCTATTGTTTATATTTAATTACACTTTACATTTTCCGATTTAGATTTAGATTAGTACGATTTAGGTTACTTAGTTTTTCTTATTGTTACACTTAAGTCCTCTTATATATCTTAAGGATGGCTTGGTGGAGCGTGGGAGATTTAAGGAGTTGAGTAATAAGGAGATCAAGAGTTCGATCTTTCACTCTAAGCATAACACTAACATTCAATAACAATACTAACATTGGTCATTTAAAAAAAAATTGAGAAACTTAAAGAGTAATTATGACAACACTAGTACATTAGGTGGGAGAGCCTCATGATTTAAGTACCACGTCAAACACTTTTATCTACTCGATGTGGGACTTCTAACATTGTCACGCCCTTTAAGAGCCGACGTCCACGATGACTTTCACTCCATCGACACTAACCCGATGGTAAGCCTTTTCCTTTTGGCGGCTTCACTCACCTATCAGTATTCGGTGGAGCACCTTAATCCAGCCTATAGCTTGCCCTTTTTGTGGTCCAGCTCTGATGTTGAAGTAATTCATTCTAGACAATAGACTCATTACTTTTGGAGTGTGCTAGTGATTTGCTTTTCAATAACTTTGTTACTTTGTTTGCAGACCATAGAATACTTACTTTTGCAGCCTGAAATAAGAACAGCAGCAATTGCTATGAACAGGTCAGGTTTCACAACTTTGGAGGTGTTAGATCCCTGGCCAAGAGATTTTATAAGCCTTAAAATTGAAGAAATGTTAATTGAAGCCGGTGTTCTAAGACAAGTATATATGAATTCCACGCCGCAACATGCAGCATCACCAAGCATAGCTAATCAAGAACAACCAAATCAATCTTCTAATCAAGAACATCCAAATGAAAGAAGGAAAATGTGGGAAAATACTTGGTCCAAGTATCTACAATTCCAAGGTAATTGGATAGAAGAAACAAGGGGAACATTGATGTTGGTGGCCACTGTAATTGCCACAATGACTTTTCAATCAACAATAAGTCCACCAGGTGGTGTTTGGCAAGAAAATACACATACTGGAGGACTCAATTGCACTACTTATGGTGTTTGTGAAGCAGGCACTGCAGTTTTAGCTTATGCCTGGCCACATGAATTCATAAAGTTCATGACATATAACACCATTTCTTTCTTTTCCTCTCTTGGTGTTGTGCTTCTCCTTATTAGTGGATTCCCCCTTAAGAATAAGGTCATGATGTGGGTCTTGACATTCGCTATATATGACCGTGGCTGTCACATTCATGGCACTCACTTACGTGTTTGCTCAGGGTTTGGTCACTCCTTATCATATTATTCAGCAAGTTTACAGGACGGGTTACCCACTTGTTGTTACTTGGGGCATTTTGCTTTTAGTTGTTGGTTTGATTCACGCACTCCGTTTGGTTTTTTGGGTCAAGAAGAGAACCAAAATGAAACTGCACAAGTCAAGACGTGTGTTTGCAAGAGCAAATTACCCAACTGTTTAGCCATTTGCAAAAGAGAATCGCTAGCAAAACTCTTATTAACACATCTTTTATTTATCGATACATGAGGCACAGAAGAATCAATGAGATTATGAGACTCAATTCTAAGATAGTAGAGTTTATTAAAAATTCAGTCTGATTGAAAGAAAATGTTGCTAGCCCTCTAATGTGATATGGAGGGATGCTGGCAACAATCTCTTTTGAACATTTTCTCTACCACTCATTTTCTTATTGGATGAAATCATTGGATGAAACTGCACAAGTCAAGACGTGTGTTTCCAAAGTGTAGATCGACATTGATTTAAACCAATAAAAAAGTAAGTGTTAGATAGAGTGTTCAAAAGAGAGTGTTGCTAGCACTACTCGTATGATATGTTACGGAGAGTTTATCATGTACATGTTTCCCATAACCCCCATGTTTTATGCATAAAATGACCAGGACATTTAAACCGGATTATTCAGGTATTGGTTTCTTGTGTGTTTTTTTCTACTATTTCAAAAATAACCACTGTTTACACTTTACCTTTGTTTTTCCCAGACTACTCTTACAAATAAATACACCTGAATTTTAAAGAGATGTGGACTACAAAATAAGTAATCTTTAACTTCCTAGATTAGGAGAATAAATGCTTATTTGGGTAAATTTCTACAAAATAAGTAATCTTCAACTTCATAGATTAGGAGGATAAATGCTTATTTGGGTACAAATATTAGGGCTGAGCAGAAGCTGCTCATCTGCCCGAAACCCGAGAAAACCGAGACAATATTGAGTGATGCGGTCGGGGCGGGTCGGGTGTCGGTTATGAAAATGATAAAAACTTGTTATGAATGGACTCATACGGTCGGGACCGGTTTTAGAAACCCCAACCCACCGGTGGCTGAGCCCGTCCGTGATATCTTTAGAGCATAGATTATGCTATTATAATTCTTAAGAAGAAGTTGCTAGTATCTGACAAACACCGCTACATATTCCTTGGCGAGTCAATTGCAAGAACTTTGTTCCAATTTTATATAGTATTTTTTTCTCTCCCATTGTCTTTTCACCACTCCAATGTCACATCCCACTAAATAAAAATTGTCTTAGCTCTATTATATAAGGAGCACCTACTACTACCTAGTACTAGTAGTATACTATAATTGTAATAATAATAATATAAAACAAAGTATTTCATTCATCTTTCCTCTACTAAGTGTACCGCATAAGTTGTTTACCATTGAAAAGTCTCAAAAAAGCATTGTTGAAGAAGATATGGGAGTTAAACGATAAAAATGGAAGCAATGTCTTTTTTATCACTTTCAACACCATTGTTTATTTTGTTTAAAAAGCAAACAATGATTCTTTTTGTGTTCTTACAACTGCGCTCCTTTATTCTTAAGTTCTTTCTTTTTGTGATTTTTTTCCTGCAAAATTGTATGCTTAGCAAAAGAAGAGATAGAGAGGAGAATGGTGTTGCAGGAAGATGAAAGTGTAACACTGCAGGAAGATCCTGCGCGTTGCAAGAGTTTCCTGTAGTTGAAATAATTAGTGACATACGTTTAATTTTCTACCATTACCTAAGAACCTGGTGAAGTTAGGAAATATGATGCATGAAATAATCATGAGCAGCAGCATAGAGAGACCTCAATCATAATGGGATATGAAACAATTTCCAAATTCAGTGAAATTTGAAAGCAAATATGTGGAACTAAAATGAATCATAGTTTACATTCAATTTCCTCCACAACTGACTTTACCCGAGCAACTACATATGGATAAAGTTCAACTTCATAACACAAACGAATTGCCATTTGTTTGCTCAAATTATATCACTCTTCTTTCTTTGATGATAAAGTATATGATTCTTTTATAGTACTTAGTAATTAAGATTAAGATTATAGTTTGTCAAAATAAAATTTAGGTTTTGGTTCCATGGTGTATTTTTTCTTTCACAATGACTAGTTTTTTAGAATATAATTTTTTCCGGTTGACCTTGTGATTCTATTTGACCAAAATTTATTTAGTTTGTAGATGCAGCAACAAACACCATTGAAATTCACATACACATTATGTTAGGTTCTGAGTTTGTAACTAGATGAAGATATTCAATCTAACGGTATCGGTGTTGTCAATTGAGTTAAATCTTGAGAAAGAATAAATACATATTTGCAAAGGGATCATACATCTATAATTCCTCCTCTCACTTTCCTATCCGTCTTCTTGCTTTGTCTCTCTTGTTCCTCTCTCTTAAAGTTTGTATTTGTATTTTTATTTTTATTATTTTAATTAATTTATTTTAATCAAAGTCAAAAATACCATTAATTTATAAATAATTTTAATTTGACTTATTACCAACAAAAAATATTAAATGTAAATTATTAAATTAATTGGTCGATGACTCTTACACCTCCATAACTTTTGTTTTTTTTATTTGAAAGAGTTCATACTTAAAAAAAAAACATTCAATTTTTAACTTCAAAGAGATTATCCCCTAAAAAGAGTTCATACTCATCAAATAACTTGTGAATTTGGCACCTTATTAGCCACAGCCTACATATAGCCTTGTGTGAACATGAGATTACATGTCACCAATTTTTCCACCTAGAAAGAACACTCCCCAAAAGTCATAAATAATTTCGCTTCCACAAAAAAAAAGTCGTAAATAATTTATTGAACATCGTCGAAAGTCACGCTCACTCCAGAAGGATTTAAACAACAAATGATTAAATTACAAACAAAATTGAGTAAATTACGTATATTAAGGCAGTCACTAGTCAATTCATTCTATTTAATTTATATACACTAAAAAAAGAATTAGTTTATTGTCTAAATTACCTTTCGTAACTAATAAATTGATTTATTGAAGAAACAAAGTTGAATTAGATGAGGATTATTTTAGAGATATTATTTGAAAAATATGAAGTAAAATTTGCTTAAAATTCATTAGAAGGATTATATACACAACTAGATCGCATACCCGTGCTGCCGCACGGTTCATAAACATTGTGAATAATTATATAATGCAATATTAAACTTCAAATACACAACTAAATCGTTTGAATAACTCATCAAGTAATAGTATTGCATAAAATTAGTGTACAATGTTTACACATTTTGGAAAATTTCTTTGTACACAACATTTGTAGTCGTATTAATGCAATCACCATTTTCGTCGGTCAACAAAATTTTAAGACCGCTTCTTGATGTAACCCTTGAGACTGCGACATATAGTTGACCATGAGAGAAAACCCCCTGTGGAAGATATATGCCAACCTGCTTTAGTGATTGTCCGTGGCTTTTGTTAATAATCATTGCAAAACATACAAATATAGGAAATTGTCTACGTTGAAATTTAAACGGAGTCTTTGGATCCGAATGTGTCAACGATAATCTAGATATATAAATGGGTCCTAGAGTAAAGCCTATCGACCGCAATAGACACTAATAAATTATATTATATATTTCCATTGATTTTAAATAAGTCATATGATTTCTTCAAAAAAATAATGTCATATGAAAAAATTGTACTATCATTAAACATAGAACCATCAACATTCATATTGTTTGGGGATCAATTGTAGACAATATTAATTATTCTTCCAAAAAAAGACATTGGTTATCCTAAATTACGAAATATTTTTCCATAGACCGTACCGGTTATCAATATCATCCACTGTATCACTATCCAAGTTGCCTGAATATGAAGTATCGAAACTCAAATATGTTTTCTCTTCACCTAGAAGCAAATCCAACATGTAATCGTAGATCTTGTCAACAATTAAATTTTAATGAGCTAAAATAGTTCCCGGTGGATTTTGAGTAAAAAAAATCGCTGGAAAGATACTTTCCTATAGATTTGTGGCATCAGAAAATTAATTCCGGTAAATAAAATAGCTTTAGTGCAAAAATGAGAAGCTTATAGACCAATATCAAACAGTTTAGAGCATACTTCGTTCGATTACCTCTACTAACAGTTTACCAAATAAATTATTTTTTTTATACATTTGTGCACTGTAAATACTAAATACCTAATTGCTCCAAATTGCACCATGAGACTAACAAATCAATGGAAACAGACATCAAAGAATACTTTAAATTAACAACCGAAATATCTCTTTTTCAATGAAATTTGATTAATAAAAAAAAATATCACTTTAGACTTCAATAGACCAAAATCAATTGTGGTGAGCCTTAGGAACATAAAGTATGGCTTTTAAGTTTGTGTATAGACATGACTTATATTTCAGCTAATGTAAACTCCGTCCTTAACTATTATAAGTAATTTATAGGAGTTACTATAATCTTCATCAAATTTATAAGAGTTACAAAAATACGGACATCAAACTAATGTTACATAAAATAAGAGCTATCATTATCATTCGTTGTTTTGAAAAATACATACATCATAGATGATATATCTATCAATTATCATTAACTGCATTTTAAAAAATACATAGCATCACAAATGCCTACACAAAAGGCATATACAATTAATACTTGAACTATTTAATCTAAAAATAGGAATAAAACTTCAACCCAACCAGTATTTTGGTGGTAAGCAAACTAAAAAATAACACTAAACAACTTAATATAAAGGATCAAAAGTCCAATCCACAAATCACTTTCAAATAGATAGTACTATTATTTTCACCAACTGTTGCACAAAGCTTTATCATTGTCCCTTCAAAAAGTCTCTCTGCAATACAAATCATCCCAGCCACCACCAACCTTGAAATGCAATTCTGGTTCACAAACAAATTGGAGTATGCAATTCCACTTGTTTTCACAATCATTCAACTTAGGACTAACCAAAGCACATAGTAGAAATTAAAGATATCATTGAAATTTGATGGCAATTCCTGATAGTGTCTTTCCTCAAATATCAACCTTTTTCTTGTAACCGTAACGGAAGAAAATGTCATATAGTGATCCTCACCAATAGAAAACACTCACCAAATCCTATTGAGGTTTTTATAGGAAATAGATAAATTGGAGTATGCAATTCCACTTGTTTTCACAATCATTCAACTTAGGACTAACCAAAGCACATAGTAGAAATTAAAGATATCATTGAAATTTGATGGCAATTCCTGATAGTGTCTTTCCTCAAATATCAACCTTTTTCTTGTAACCGTAACGGAAGAAAATGTCATATAGTGATCCTCACCAATAGAAAACACTCACCAAATCCTATTGAGGTTTTTATAGGAAATAGATAAATTGCAAAGGATGTGTTAAATATCATTCTAGGTGACTCTTCAGGTGTTTCAATATCAGATCCACATAAGATAAAAACAAATCTCAGAGACATAAACCTAAAGGATAGCAAAACATATAACCTTCAAAGTCAAAAGTAAAAATGCAACTCTAGTAGCTTATATTATTAAGATCAAACCTGGAAATGCTAGTTGATATCAAATCCCAGAAGAAAAAAAAATGCAACCCAAATGCAATGAATTTATGACCAAATTGACAGCAGCAGATATAAAAAGCAACAGAATTATCTGAGACTAATGCATAATATAAAATACCAATGACTGGTACACACAATATACAATTCCAATATAAAATATCAATGACTGATACAATCATATGTAAACAAAATAAACAGTTAAAATTACAATAACCTAACAAATTGTTGAAGATTGGACTAACAATACACAAAATCCCATTTAAACCACAAAGTTCACAAAAAATATGAGATAAGCGTTGTGATATTTGATAAAAAAAATGTTGAAAATTGAAAGGAAATGCTAGTTGATATCAAATCCCAGAAGAAAAAAAAATGCAACCCAAATGCAATGAATTTATGACCAAATTGACAGCAGCAGATATAAAAAGCAACAGAATTATCTGAGACTAATGCATAATATAAAATACCAATGACTGGTACACACAATATACAATTCCAATATAAAATATCAATGACTGATACAATCATATGTAAACAAAATAAACAGTTAAAATTACAATAACCTAACAAATTGTTGAAGATTGGACTAACAATACACAAAATCCCATTTAAACCACAAAGTTCACAAAAAATATGAGATAAGCGTTGTGATATTTGATAAAAAAAATGTTGAAAATTGAAAGGAATAGGATAGCTAAAGGGGAATGTGGCTTACATGATTGGGGGATTGATGGATCCAGCAGCACCATTCTATGTCATCAGAATCATTCATAGCGGTCTATTGATTCGATTGGCGCTGGGGTGATATGGCGGCTCAGCCACTTCCTCTTTTGAACCCCAAAGTTCACATGATTTTTCAACATATCAATTGTATTGTATTTATCGGATTTTGTCTTCAAAAAGAAGATGGTACAAATAAGAGGAAGTCACCGTAGTTCGTTCTTCTCACTATGAGAGGATGTAGCCACATGAAACACACAAAGCAACCAAAATTACATTTCAGAAAATAATATTAGCAAGCATAGGAACAAGAAATCCACACAAATAAGTAAGGACTCACCTTAATTTCATAATAAGAAAGCTGAAGTTACATGATATGAAGGCACAAAGAAGAGACAACCTGAAAATCCAGACGAAAATGGGACAAAATTCAGTCAAATTTAGTGATATGACTTGAATGCACAAAATAGTGAGTATGTGGAAGAGAAAAGTGATACACCTGAGAGTGAGATTTGAAATTTGATACAGATGTTTTATGTATTTGAGCAGCTCCAATACACCTGAACCTGTCAAAATCACATACAATGAAGCTCATATGCTATGCTTTACCCTCATTTCAACCAATATAAATTTCAAAATTTGAGAAAAAAATATATGATTTATGCTAACACAGACAAAAGGATCACATATAGTTTCATGCACACAACAGAAACCATGCAATTTAGCCATGCATCACTTCAAAACAATTCTCATGTTCTTATTTTTTGATAGTACACCAATATAGCCGATACAAATCAAGTTAACGGATTGGCAACACAGTGAGCCCATCCAAACTTGAATTCATCAAAGCCAATGAACCAAAATACTACAATATACTCATGACAGATCCAATAAATATTAAACCATGTAAATCACCAAATTATCAAAATTTAAGAAAGAGATAAGAATACATTTAAACAATATAAAAACATTTAAAGAAATTCAAATAGATCAAGTCAATAAGGTCAATAACAGCTCACAAAAATCACAGAAAATAAACTCTTAAATTTTACTCAATCAAAATTCAACCTCTATTCATGAATGACAAATTTCAGCCCAAGAGTTTTCCTTGCCCAAGATGTGATTGTTCAAATGCACCAAGCAACTCATTGAACCAATACCTGCACTACAAAAATTAAATAAACAGAGGACCGAAATAATCACACACAAAAATAACAGTTGCAACATTCAAAATACAACAAACAAACCAATGGATTAAATCCGCGTTTAATAGTAATCAATTTAAGAGATACGAGCAAATTAGATAGCAATGCAATTCAACAACTTGTCAGATTACAAATAACCAAAAATCAAATTAAACAAATACCTTCACTCTTATTTCAACCCTCAATTTGAAAAATCTTAAACTGCAAAATCAACAAACGAAATCCACAAAATCATATGAACAACAATTGCCTTAGTTTTAATAGAGGCCTAAAAAGCTATTGCAAGCCACTTTGAACAACAAAGGAATCCCGGGGAAGAAACATAGAAGATTAGGGAGAGGAGCAGTTTTGAAGGGGAGCGAATAGAAAACCTGTTTTCCTTGATCAAATAATCACCTACTGCCACCATCTTCACCCCCTTTGATTCATCGTTCAAGAAGTCCGGTCAACAATCGCCCGATCTCCTTCTCTTCAGCCTCGTTATGTTATCTCTATCGTCGTCTCATGTTTCTGGCGATTAGAGAGAGTGAGAGGGGGAGAGAGAGAGAGAGCGAGAGGGAGAGGGTTGATAACAATGAGAGGGAGACTGATGAGAATAGATGAGATTGAGTTGTGTGCACAATTAATTTGAGTCATTGAGCCCTGTGACTGATGAGAATATAGTACAATTTTCTTGGTTGCATTAATTATTGGCTATCAGACTGTGGAAAACGTGGTAAATTGAAGATCAGCATAAATGTTTATGGGATGGATGGGTAGTTGGCAGATATGGATGCAATTAAATGGTTGCATAGGAAGATGGAAAGACCTACATAATGATGATAGAGTGATAAAGATTTGGGAGGAAATTTTGAATTCAAATTATGCTTTGTAATGTGAGCAATGCTGGTAGTGTCATTAAGTTAAGATTTGGAGGATTGACCCCACCAATAATGAAGGAGATTGGCGCCTGAATTAGGTTTAGGGTTTGAGAGGGTTAGCTGCAATGTTAACAAAGATTATATATTAATAAGATGACCATTGACATCCACAAAGTTAGACTTTCTTGCTTCCTACTACTAGTCAACCAATTTTGTTTGCCTCCCTACTTTTCTCTGACTGTGGAAAGCAAACCAGCTTCAAAGAATCCACAATATTTAAGACCATCATATATTACTACTTATTTTGATTTGCACTCCCAACTATGGAGGCAAAAATAACTACTGCAAATCTAAAAGATGACACAATAAAAACACTCAATAATGCATCATTCAACAGTTGTGTAACTACCGTAAACACACTCATTCAAAACAATTTCTGAAAACATAAAACAGATTTCCCTGCATAGTTGCCACCACTAATGCACAGGTAAACCCAGGACAGTGAAAACATAAAAGACAGAAAAGCTAAACTAATTTTCCCTGCATAGTTGCCACCACTAATGCACAGGTAAACCCAGGAATCAGTGAAAACATAAAGTTTAATCTAGAAGGTCGCACAGCATAGTTGCCACCACTAATGCTGCCGGCCATGTAATTCAGTTTCATTTAAGCTGGAGCATTCTGAACAGCATCTTCTGGTTGACCAAATTTGTCTGTCAATATTGTGACTCTGTTCACAGTACCACGGGACTGAAAATGCTGTTGAACTTCTTCAGGTGTGCGTGCATAGTCAACCTGATTCATAATTTGGAAACCAGTTTGATGAATTAACACTCAGTTGAAGTTTTTTAAGAATTAAATGACATGAAAAATTAGACGACTAAAATAAGCACAAACCCAGACACCTAAATATTCTACTTGAGCACTTGCACATATCATGCTTCATATATAAAACAAAGTAACATATACAATCTCAATTCATCTTAACTAAAAAAGTAAAAAAAAACACTCACTATACCGACATGAATCGAGCTAGCAGTCATTTCCTTCGTTTCTGCTTGAGATACAGAAGACCCGGCAGGATCTAAAAATAAAAAAGCTTAAAAAATCCATAATTGAGCCATATAAAAAACATAACTGAATTAAACAATCAAACAATGGAAATTTATTGAATTTTCGAAAATTAAAAAAAAAACATAATAATAATAATAATAATAATAATAATAATAATAATAATAATAATGAAACCTTGTCCAACGCCGATCTCTGTGTCCATCCAAGAAGTCATACAGAGTGGAACCCCCTATCAATTTCAAAAGCAAAAATTTAAATTAATGTTCAATAAACTAATGTTAAAAACTAATGTTCAACACTTACCACTAATGTTCAATAAACTAATGTTAAAAACTAATATTCAACACTAACCAGCTCAAAATTTTCCTTTCCAGCCGAGATTTTTTTCCGATAATTAAAACGGACACGGGGGTCGTAGTGTGCGGTAAGATCACCAAAAGCCTTGTACTTGTCCTTGTCCTTGTCGAGCTTGACGGGTTTGCGAAGGTACTCCGGAATATCCTCCCGACAGCGAAAGCTTCTGAAAAAACAAAAACAAATATTTACTTTAAATAACCTGAAGATCTGACGGTGGAAACAATTTTCTTGGCGGTAAATAGCAGCACCCTTTAATTATTACTACCACTTTCTATTTTTCTTTTCTGCTGTAAGTTCTACCAACAATCCTTATCACAAACCCTGTTCATCTAAAATCAATTGTAACAAATTTCATACGTAGGATCAAGAAGAGATCTACAAATGTAAATATTCCCACACCTAATCAAAACATAATATCAAAATTTAAGACTAATATTCATAAATATATTTTAAGGACTCATTTACACAAATGGCACACATCCAATAATTATATAGAGATTAGATTTCAACGATTTTACCTGACTCCTCCTCCTGTGCTTCGACGTAGTTCTTTTTCTTCTTGTTTTTTTAACAAATACTTGTCCCATTCATCCTTTGGGGCAGCAACTTCTCTCACATTCGGTTCTTGAACCTGGTTGTTGTGCAGAAACCTTGCAGGAACTTTCCTGGGTCTTTCCAAACAATGCTTTGCGTCATGATCTGAAAGACCACAGCTACAACAAAAAATTGAATCAAAAAATTGGTTATGTATCAAGAAGAAAAGAAAAGATGGAAAAGAACAGAACAGAAAAGATGGAAAAGAACAGAACAGAAAAGAAAAGAAATCTCACTTGGTGCAGGAACCTTTCACAATTTTTTGTCTGCGATTCATTGAAAGCAGTACAATGTGAACTTGAATTTGGAGAAGACGAGTGAGTAATACGAGGGAATTGAAAGAGTTTAAAAACAGAGCAAGCAACTATATATTACAAAGATCACTTTGAAAACAAAGAATGATATATTTAGTAGCAGACAAAAATCACTTTTATCAAATAGTAATAAGCTATTGACAAAAAGAAAATAATAAATATTTAATTACAAATGAAACACTTTTTTTATTTTGGCATTTTTTTTTCAAATGGTAAAAAATCACTTTTATTTTAAAAATATTTAGCTGCTACACCTTTCATATATTCAATTATAGCAGTTAAAATATATATATATTTGAATTTTAAAAATCACATTGTTTAAAAATATATATAACACTAATTAAAAAAATATAAAATATAACACTAATACGGTAATACCTTTCATACCTTCAATAAAGAATATAGGGGCAATTTTGTCCAAAAAAAAAAACTCAAATTTCTCTCTTCTTTCACCCTCTCTTTCTGTCTTCTCTCTCTATTCTCTCAAACCCTCCACCCTCCCTCGCCGCCGCCGCCACTACCACCACCATCGCCCACCGACCACCACCATCACCACACCAAATCATCCTCTCCTTCCAGTTCTCTCTCTCTCTTCTGTCTTCCATCCTCTCCCTCTTCTTCCTCGCCTCTGTTTCTCTCTCGCCACCGTTACCCTCTCATCAGCGCCGGATCGGAAACAGTGATAGTTTGAAACGCAGATCTGAACGACGCCGTCTCGCACTAAACCACTGGTGACCTTCGCGTATTAGATCTGAACAAACATTGATGACAACGAAGGAAGGTGTGGACGGACGGTGGTGGTGTTGGCCGGTTATAGAAGTTACGGTGGGTAGATATTGAGGGAGACGACGGCGAGAGAGAGTGAGGAACAATTGACGTGAAAGAGAGAGTGAATCGGAGAAGAGAGACGGTGGCCGGGTGAGATGGATGGATGCCGGCGAGATAGAGTGAGGAACGGCAAGGGTGGCGACGGTGGCCGGAAGTGCAGATAGAGAGAGGGGTTTGAGGTGTGAGAGAGAGGGGATGGTTTGGTCAAAAAAATGCATAGTGGAGGTATGGGAAAAAGGATGTATGAAACATCTCTCTTAATATAAGAAAATAACGTGGAAATTTTATTATTAGCCTAACCTACCTTCTGCTAAGTCTAAGTTGTAGGGGTAAAATTTGTCCAATAAATATTTTTTTTCTAATTAAATGATGTCATTTAACCATAGTTATGGATAATCTGCTTCTAGTTTAGTTAAGCTGCTCTATATAATACTCCCTCCGGTCCTATATATAAGAAAATTTTCAAAAAAATTCTTGGTCATATTTATAAGAAAATATCACAACTTTTAAGGTATAGTTATTGTTTAAAAGACTTTTATACCCCTTATTTAATGTTTGTCATTTTAAAATCAGTGAGTGTATTTAATGCTTCACAATTTTTTATGAGGGTATATTTGTAAAAATATTCAAAAAGTTACATTAATTAATGAGTGTATTGGTTTTGATGTTTTTTGGTTTTTCTTCTTATAATAAGGACCGGAGGGAGTAACATTTTATGTGATGAAGTGAAACATCAAATTCGTCCCTGAGTTTTTAGGCACCAATCAAATTTGTCTCTCAATTTTGCGAAATATTTCATTCGACCATGGATTTTGCAGACTTCCATCAAATTGGTCCCTCCGTCCAAACCGTCCGTTAGTGATGTTGAGGTGTCATGTTGCATGTTGTGCTCGATTGTACACGTGTCATCTCGCTTCCACGTGTACAGGGACCAATTTGATGGATTTTGTACAAAATTCATTTTTAACTTTTCAGTTTTATTTTTTTATTGGTTTTCCCGTTTTACCCCTCTGTTATGCATACTTTCATCATCACTTTCCACTCACGTCCATCAAACTAGTCCCTAACTCTTATCCTTCCCGCTAAAAACTTCACAATCTTCATCATCTCCAAACGCAAGGGCAACAGGATCGAATCAAGGTGGAAATCGATTTGAAGGACGATTTCGTCGTGAAGGTAAGATTTCTCTTGTTCTTTTGCGTTTTCGTTTTGATTTTACTGGAAAAAAGACCTTTTTTTTTCTTTTATTTTTGTTTTCGTTTTCCTTTCCATTTTTAAACCTTGGGTTGCTTTTTACTATGTATCATTCCTGCACTTGCAGTGAAATTAATTAATTATGACTTATTAATGTTGATCTTATTGTGTTTTTAACTTTGTTCTAAACATATATGTATGAAGGATCAAATTGATATCTGGTTATAAAATCCATGGACCAATTTGATGGTTATTTACATAATAAATGGACCGATTTGATGGATAGTTAAGTAATTCAGAGACTAATTAGATGGTAATATTATGACGAAAGGATTACATTCAATCATCTTCAACCTCTTTTCATTGAGGGTATTACACACTCCTATTACAATACAATAACATGTTAAAAAAACTCAAACAAGCAAACTATGACTATCAAATACTTAATCAACCTAAGCTCACTTCCTACATAATCAATTTTGTCCATGAACCTTGTCTTCCAAACCTCTTCATTGCCACTTTCTGTAGCCTTAACCATAGACTGAACCTTCTCCATCAATCTTGCCTTTCTTCCTTGACCACCACCAATTCCATTGTTTTTAAAGTATCCTAGTTCTTCAGCTTCGTCAACTCAGACAAAAAATTCACAATTATCTTCATCATCATGTACAAAGGAAATTCAAATTCAATCACCATTAAACAAACCATTATGACATCGCATAACTGTTGTTAAACATGCCTTTGGCAAAGGGCAAACATAGAAGGGCCTTCCTGGGTTTTTGAGAGTATTGGCTTTTCTTACAACACAAATTCTAGGACACCAACATTCAAGCACTTTGACATCACCATTAAACATAGAGCTAGAAGATGGGGCTAGAGTTTGATAACTGTTTTTGCCCATATGCCAACCACCTTTGATTTCAGATTCAGGATGAACAATTTTGCTTGAACAAATTTTGGGGATTTTTAATTTCGAATTGAATCAAAACAAATTAGAGTTTTACGTTTTTAAAATTGGGGAAGAACTTTGTAATAGATTAATTGAAGAAATTTTGGGAATTTTGGAATGTATATGAGAGATTGATAGAATTAGGGTTCCAATTTTATGGACTTGGGGGAGAAATAGCCGTTGGAAAACGGTCAAGAACATGCCACAAATTTTCTGCAAATCAATCAAATTCGTCCCTGGAAATTATGTGCAGATTCTATTATAGTAGTCCCTGCTTGCGTGGCATATGACATGGCAACCCATGTGTGTGGTTAACGTCTCACGTCAGCACCGTTAACACCACAAATGGACGGAGGGACGAAATTGAGTATTCACTCGTTACGATGATATCGCAATTTTAGAACAGATATACACAAAACATGGATTGTAGGACCTATCAACAAGTGGGTCCCATCATTGTTAATTATTTTATAATTTTATTGTGTATTTATCCCTGTAAATGAAAGAAATGGAGATGTCTTGACTCAATAAGTGGCGTTTCCATTGGATACAAAGTACAACATGACTTTTACATTATAGAGGTCAAAAGAGCGCTTATAGAAGTATTTACAAATCATTCATAAGAAAAGTACTCACATCAGTTGTGGAAATTGAACCCACGAATTAGCGGATGAGTCAACTAGTTATCAACCGAGTCAACTACTGCTTAACACGATTTGTATATATACACAGCCGTCCCTGGTGAGGTATATACAGCTCTATAGAGCTAGGCCTCCCCAATTATGGGGCCCAATATATTTTTTTCATATACAATGCACTAAAAATATTAATATATACGGACATCATTGTCACATTAACAATATTGAAGATGTGGCCCAGTGGTAAAACTTGGTGGCTTCGGTTCAACTTCCAGGGATGGCAGGTAACCATATTTTTTAATTGTATTTTTTTCCAGCTTGATAGGGCCTCTTTTCGGCCTAATTTTTATATGTACTCAATATTCTCTATTCTCCTTCCCATTTCAATTCAGTTCAATTCTCCAACCTATTCGACTACATATTTACAAATAAAAATACAATATTACTTTTTATTTCTTGTTTTTTTAGAACGTTTGTAATTTTTGACATATATTTGTCGTATAAAATAGCAAAGTTATAGCAACAAACATTATAACTATTCTCTAAAAAAATAAAATAAACATTATAGTTTTTTTTCTCTTTTAAAAAAATTGTATTTTTTTAGGAGCCTATTTTTATTAAGAGAGTCAGCCTCCAATTTCACAAGAACGGCCCTATATATATACTTTGTTAATTTTGTGTAAATATTTTTTTTATAATAAATTTGGCGTAAATATTGTTGGCATTCACCAAAAACCCTCTTTAAATATTGGCAATACAAAATAAAATTAATATATACTTTATGTTAATATACAATTTTATTGGTATACTGAATATAATGAATTTAAAAATAATAGAGTTGCAAACTTCATATATACTTTATATTTGTCAAATTAAATTTCTTAATACAATTATATAATATATTATTTTTTACAAAAATATACAATTTTACTATTAACTTTAAATTTATACTACTTATATGTCAAATAACTAAAATATATACTATTGCTGGTTGAGATATATATATATATATATATATATATATATATTATTTTTGTGTGTAAATTCATTTTTAGTTTAGATTAAAATAATATATCTTTTATTAAACTTTTATAAATACGTTAATTCTCCATATTTGACACGGAAATCATACTAGTTAAAGTCAATTCAAAAATTAATTTTTGTCATCGTAAAATAAAACATACACTTAATAGCCGAATACATAATCTCAACAAAAACAAAAATTGGTTGTCTAAGTTACAAAAAATTAAATTTTCAAGACAAAATTTCTCTTTATTACTTCTTTAATCAATGTCCTTAGGACACTTATTAACAAAATTATAAAACTAATTGAATCCAATTAGCACTTTTAGTATTTTACAAAATGGAATTATCATCCCGAATATTATGTTATATTGTGACACAATATTATCTTAAAATTTAATTTTTGTATGTTACTAATAAGCAAGTAACCTTTATTTAAACGAAAAAAAAATGTTTGTTCAGAGGCTTTCACTCAACTTATGTCTACTTTAGCAGAGAAAGCAAAGACTAACTCCAGCCAGATAAAGGCATAAAGCACATCTTTGAGAAATCATCCAAGCAAATTATACTAAATTAGTTTTTTAAAGAACAACAAAAATAATTTTAGAATGTAATCAAAAGAATTTGTACTTGCGTAGAGTCATGTACTATTAGATTAGATTGAATTAGGCTTGTACTCAATTGTATTGTACTATCGTATATTGTACTAAACTGGTGTTGTACTTAATTCTAATCAAAAGAGCTCTTGTTTATTCACAGTGATGCTGTTATGATATCTAATAATGTTTTCATGGGAATTTGGCTACTCATAGGCTAGTTAAAATCAATAGTACTATAAAATTCCATTTTATAGTATGTTTTCATGTTTTAATGGGAAAATTAGGAAAATATTTTATAGTTTATTTTACACGTTATTCACCTCTTATTTAAATAAGATATGTTTCTGAATAGATAGTATCCTTTTTACCTACACTGGAAAATCAAATACTCTGTTACATTATAAGCCCTTTATAAATATATGTTGTTGCTAAGCAAGAGAAAAGGGTAGCTCGGTGCACACAGCTCTCGCATGCGCAGAGTCCGAAAAGGAGTCCCACTATTGTAAGAGAATGATAGCAAAATAACCAATGTAACATGAACCTAGGAAGCTTAAGGCCTGGAGATAAGCATCTCCCTTAAGATCATCATACGTCTAAGCTTCTCTTTGCTGCGACCGCGTGGAAGGACTGCTTCTTCTTGTAAATAAGTTTCCACATCATCATCATTGGCATCTTGGGCTTCATCAAATTCCATGATAACTTCATTTATTGACATCGCCCATTTGGTATCGGTAAAATATGTCACAAAATCAGGGAAAATGTTGGAGATTTCCAAAATAGGTGAGAAAAACTGAAAAACAGAAAATTACACATGGTAATCGATTACCATATTGATGTAATCGATTACATCAAGCAAAATTTGCAAACGGTAAACAGAGACTTTGGGTAATCGATTACCTGCATATGGTAATCGATTACCACGGGACTGGATGTGTTTTTCTGCACTTTTTCTCATAGTTTTGGGTTCCAAAAGTTGTAACTCTTCATGGGAATGACTTGTATACATTGGGAAGTTATCATTTACTGATAAATCATGAATCATTGCATTGATTCAAGCCAAAAGTTGTATGTATATGGTTGTAACTTTTGATTAAAAGTTGCATTCTCTCATATGAAGGGGCATATGATGCACTATAAATGCATGGCATTTGTGTATCAGAAGGAGCACGTTTTTGACATCAATTACAGTCAAATTCTCCCTCATTCTCATACTCTAAATCATCCATCAATTCTCTAATGCATGAGTGAATTGTTGGAAACATATTTCTGTCAAATATTGTTAGGAGATACGCTTGGTGTGATTGTGCAATACACATCAAGGAACTCATAGTATCCTGAAGGGGATTCGCTGGACATTCCTATTGCATCCAATATAAAGTTATTGGTGGGTGCGAATCGAACCTAAAGGTTAGTGTGGCAACCCCATACGCTTTGAGTTTTCGTGCATAACCATTAATCATTTCAGGTTTCAAGTGCAGCAGCCTCTTCCCAACAAATCAAGATTTAACAATCTTTAGGTTCGATTCTATGGCTGCTTCATTGAAAGAAATGACCTCTGACTTTGTTAAGTTGGAAAAGTTTGATGGAGGAAACTTCATCCGTTGGCAGAAGAAAATGAAGTTTCTTCTCACAACATTGAAGGTGGCTTACGTTCTGAACATGGCAAGGCCCGTGGAGAAAGATGATGAAACCATTGCTGAGACCAGAGAGAGAGACAGAAGTGGGACAACGATGACTACATCTGCTTGGGACATATCTTGAATGGTATGTCTGATTCTCTGTTCGATATCTACCAGAGCAGCCCATCGGCAAAGGATTTGTGGGACAAATTGGAAACCAGATACATGCGTGAAGACGCTACAAGTAAGAAATTCCTTGTCTCACAATTTAATAATTACAAAATGGTAGATGGTAAGCCTGTTATGGAACAATTATATGATATTGAACGTATTCTTAACAACTACAAACAACATAACATGCATATGGATGAAACTATCATTGTGTCATCCATAATTGACAAACTCCCTCCTTCATGGAAAGATTTTAAACGATCCATGAAACATAAGAAGGAAGATATCTCTCTTGAGCAATTTGGAAATCACCTTCGTTTAGAAGAAGAATACCGAAAACAAGAAGGTATTAAAAATCAAATTACTCAAGAGAAGGTGCATGTTGTGGAAGAGGGAAAATCAAGTAAGACTTCCAAAAAGAGAAATCATGAAAATGATGAGTCTCAAAACCACAATGGTAATAACATTAAAAAGAAAAAGAAAGGTAAATGTTATTTTTGTGGGAAAGAAGGACACTTTAAGAATGAGTGCAGGTTCTTGAAAAAGAAGAACAAAGAAAAGAATTCAAGTGCAACAAATGATGATCTTGTTGCGGTCATTTCTGAAATCAACATGATTGAAGATGTTGATTCTTGGTGGATAGACTCTGGTGCTACTCATCATGTGTGCAAAAACAAGGAATTGTTTAAGACCATCAATGAAGATGGGAGTGTTTTGTACATGGGAAATGCTTCAACTGTGCAAGTCCAAGGAAAAGGGACCATAGAGATTGAATTCACTTCTGGAAAGACACTTACTCTTAAAGATGTATTTTATGTTCCTGAAGTTAGGAAGAACTTGATTTCTGTACGATTACTTAATAAGAATGGGTTCAAATCTGTATTTGAGGGAGATAAATTTATCCTCTCAAAAGGGGGTATGTTTGTAGGAAAGGGATATTTGTGTGAGAATATGTTCAAATGTAATATTGCAAATATTAATAATAATGATATGATTTCTGCTTATATTGTTGAGTCTTGTGATTTATGGCATATGCGATTGGGACATGTTAATTTTAGAAAATTGGAGGATATGATGAAATCAAATCTAATTCCTAATCTTGATAAAAACTTTGATTCATGTACTACTTGCATGTTGACTAAAATTACAAGACAACCTTTTAAAAGTGTTAAAAGAAGTTCTAGGGTGCTAGATTTAATTCATTCAGATGTATGTGATTTACATGGTTGGCCCACCATTGGTGGTAAAAAGTACTTTGTTACTTTCATTGATGATTGCACTCGATTTTGTTATGTTTATTTAATGCATTCAAAAGATGAAGTCTTAGATAAATTCAAAATGTTTAAAGCACAAGTAGAACTTCAACATGAAACTTTCATTAAATGCTTTAGAAGCGATAGGGGAGGAGAATTCTATCATCCGAGTTATTTTGAATCCACCGGTATTGTGCATCAAGTTACTGCACCATACACCCCACAGCAAAATGGAATAGCAGAAAGGAAGAATAGGACTTTGGTAGAAATGGTTAATGCCATGTTGTCCTATTCTGGATTATCTAAAGGATATTGGGGTGAAGCAATGCTTACAGCATGTTATATCCTCAATAGGGTTCCAAACAAAAGGAACAAAATAACCCCATATGAACTTTGGAAACAAAGGAAGCCAAATCTTAATTATTTAAAAGTTTGGGGTTGTAGAGCAATTGTGAAAGTGCCTGAACCAAAAAGAAAGAAGTTGGGTGAAAGAGGAATTGAATGTGTATTCTTAGGCTATGCAGAAAATAGCAAAGCATACAGATTCTTGGTTATTGAATCGAATGACTCATATTCTGTCAATACAGTAATTGAGTCAAGAGATGCAATTTTTCAAGAAGATAGATTTAAATCATTCTCTTATCCCAAGGACATTGTTCATTCTAATGTACCAAATTTAGAAAACAATGAATCAAATGTAGATACATTGGATGGTTCAGAACTTAGAAGGAGTAAGAGGATCCGAAAAGAAAAAGATTTTGGACCTGACTTCTTCATGTTTCTTATAGAAGGAACTGGTACATCCATAAATAGTTATGGACCAATTTGCTTTAACCTTGAGAGTGATCCAGTGACATATGAAGAGGCTATAAAGTCTCAAGATTCAGCCTTTTGGAAAGAAGCTATCCAGGAAGAAATGGATTCAATTATGGGTAATAAAACTTGGAAAGTAGTAGATCTCCCACCCGGATCCAAACCAATAGGTTGTAAATGGATCTTTAAAAGGAAAATGAAAGTTGATGGTACCATTGATAAATTCAAGGCTAGACTAGTTGCCAAAGGGTTTACACAAAAAGAAGGAATTGATTATTTTGATACATATGCACCTGTTGCAAGAATTGCATCAATTAGAGTGCTAATTGCACTAGCATCCATCCATAAGTTTGTTATCCATCAAATGGATGTTAAAACTGCTTTCCTAAATGGAGAGTTGGATGAAGAGGTATATATGAAACAACCAGAAGGGTTTGTGATCAAAGGTCAAGAAGATAAAGTGTGTAAATTAACTAAGTCTTTATATGGGTTGAAACAAGCACCCAAACAATGGCACCAAAAATTTGATCAAGTTGTGTTAGCCAATGGATACATTATAAATGAATCTGACAAGTGTATTTACAGTAAATTCCACGATGGAAAAGGTGTCATGATTTGTTTATATGTAGATGATATGTTAATTTTTGGCACAAGTTTAGATGAGGTAGAAAAGACTAAAGCTTTCTTATCCAAAAATTTTGATATGAAAGATTTAGGCGAAGCAGATGTGATTTTAGGAATTAAAATCATAAGAGATGGTAACCACATTGGTTTATCCCAATCTCATTATATAGAAAAGGTGCTTCAGAAATTCAATCATTTAGATTGTAATCCGGTCTCTACCCCATTTGACCAAACTGTTAGTTTGCAACCAAACAAAGGTTGTCCGGTGGCACAACTTGAATATGCAAAAGTAATCGGATGCTTGATGTATGCCATGACCTGTACAAGACCTGATATAGCATATGCTGTTGGAAGGTTAAGTCGGTATACTAGAAATCCAAGTAAAGAACATTGGCATGCTGTGAAATGAGTATTAAAATACTTGAAAGGAACAATGAATTATTGTTTAACGTATAGTGGAGACCCTTCAGTTTTGGAAGGATACACAGATGCTAGTTGGGTAACTTATGTTGAGGATCATGCTTCCACAAGTGGATGGATCTTCAACCTTGGTGGAGGTGCAGTTTCTTGGGGTTCAAAGAAACAGACATGCATTGCCGACTCCACCATGGCTGCAGAATTTATTGCATTGGCTGCAGGAAGTAAAGAGGCAGAATGGCTAAGGAATTTGTTGTATGAGATACCAGTCTGGCAAAAGCCAATGGCACCAGTATCCATACATTGTGATAGTCAATCCACACTATCAAAGGCCTATAGTCAAGTATACAATGGGAAATCAAGGCATATTGGTTTAAGACATAGCTATGTAAGAGACTTGATTTCTAATGGAGTAATATCCATCATGTTCGTAAGAACAGAAAAGAATCTTGCAGATCCTTTGACGAAAGGTTTGACAAGAGACATGGTGTTGAAGACATCATTGGGGATGGGACTCAAGCCCATATCTAATTGATTACCAATAATGGAAACTCAACCCACACTTGAGTAACATCAAGTCTTGGGTTCAATGGTGAAAGTACATTATTAGAGTAATTGAAGTACTTGTTAATAGATACATCCCAAGGTTAAAAGTACTTGGACCATAAGATTAAAAAATGGTAGGTTGAGATTTTTCTCTTAATGGACATATAGCATACATTTGCTGAAATGCATACTTATGGGGCATTTCCGATATAGTCTACCTATGTGAGAATGAAGTTTGGCCGCTTCACGGAGTTCAAGGGCTTGACTCTTAAGTTTTCATGAAAAGGGATATATGACACAAGGCCTTATTAATGTGTCATCTTACAGTTCTCTTTATTAATGATATTGAGATTCTATGTGTAAATTATGTACACTTGTTCTAATGAATAGTTGGTTCAAAGCTTGCCTACCATACTATTTGGGAATGAGCGAAAACTTAATTTACTAAGTAATGGTTCAAATCGTGAGATACCATTATCTGAAACCATGGAATTTCCAGTTTTATGGGATTTAGTATTTTGAAAATGGTGGGGGATTGTTGGAGATTTCCAAAATAGGTGAGAAAAACTGAAAAACAGAAAATTACACATGGTAATCGATTACCATATTGATGTAATCGATTACATCAAGCAAAATTTGCAAACGGTAAACAGAGACTTTGGGTAATCGATTACCTGCATATGGTAATCGATTACCACGGGACTGAATGTGTTTTTCTGCACTTTTTCTCATAGTTTTGGGTTCCAAAAGTTGTAACTCTTCATGGGAATGACTTGTATACATTGGGAAGTTATCATTTACTGATAAATCATGAATCATTGCATTGATTCAAGCCAAAAGTTGTATGTATATGGTTGTAACTTTTGATTAAAAGTTGCATTCTCTCATATGAAGGGGCATATGATGCACTATAAATGCATGGCATTTGTGTATCAGAAGGAGCACGTTTTTGACATCAATTACAGTCAAATTCTCCCTCATTCTCATACTCTAAATCATCCATCAATTCTCTAATGCATGAGTGAATTGTTGGAAACATATTTCTGTCAAATATTGTTAGGAGATACGCTTGGTGTGATTGTGCAATACACATCAAGGAACTCATAGTATCCTGAAGGGGATTCGCTGGACATTCCTATTGCATCCAATATAAAGTTATTGGTGGGTGCGAATCGAACCTAAAGGTTAGTGTGGCAACCCCATACGCTTTGAGTTTTCGTGCATAACCATTAATCATTTCAGGTTTCAAGTGCAGCAGTCTCTTCCCAACAAATCAAGATTTAACAGAAAACACATTTTTAAGCTAAAACCATTGTTTCCTATAAGAATTCTAACTCCACGGTCCGCACCGTAACAGAAGAAAACCGACAAATATATGGTTAGTTACGAGTTTATAATTTCACACACAACTTATTAGAAAGGAGAAATTTGCATATGGAGGCTTCATGTAGATGCAGATTAGATATACCTTATTGAGTTGGTAAATAGAATTGCATAAACTTGGGCATATTACAAACATGATAGATATTAGTGAGTCAAGTGTTTCAGTTCACATGAGTGTAAATGAAGGTACATTATATATTCATCAAGATAACTGATAAAACATGCGCACGAATTAAAGGCACGATAAAGCAATTTTATGTTCACCAACACGAGAAATTTTTAACCAAGTTCCATGTTAAACAAGGCAAGAGATGCCCTATTAAACAACAGTGCTAGACTGACAAAGACCAATCTAAGACAAGCAGATAGGACCCTATAGCCTAGAAAAGACTCTAGGAACCAAAATGCGCCTTTCATTTGATAGGACGCGGAATGACATCTTTTAGCGGAGTCATCTCTATTAAACAAGGAATTACTTCTGCATTCTTTTATCGGCCTTGGATAAACCACCTGAAAATTTACCTTGTTTGTATTGGATCAATGAGCATCGTGTGTTCTCAATTTCCTCATCATCCACTAAATCCCCTCAATGTATGGCGAGGGTTTTTAAATTATTTTCCATGCTTATACAAGGTTTTAAGGTCATTGTGACTTGATGGAGGAATTCAAGTCATGGCTTTCATGTCTCTCCGCAAAATTTGTAACACTTTTATGGTGGTTGTTCGTCAAAGTAGAAGTTGTAAAATATTTCTAACGGTAATCCCTAATTAGAATTTTTTATTAATATTTTTCCATAATTGCATTTTTTTTAATTATAGGTAGTGTGTTCATCTTCATCCATCTATTCAGGTTTCTTCGATGAACACATATATTTTTCCATCAATGTTGATATGATATTATGATTGTTTCTCAGCGTAGAAAGAACGAGTATAGACATCTAGCTCAAGGTAAGGGCTACGTCACACCATTTGCAAATGGAAATTGGTTGGCTATACTCAAAGTAAGGACTATGTCACATCTATAATTTATGTTCACCATTGGCATCCAACAAACGCCTATTTCAAATGTATGTCGTTTTGGGATCAATGACAACAAAGCAAATGTGCAAAATTCAGGAGCTAAACAAGGAGACAGACACAAATTCGGTTAAAAAAACATGAGTGCTCGCTATATCCCTTTCCCGAAGCATCTGAAACGAAGAGAGGAGAGAAGGTGTGTTTGTTGTGGCTTGGTTTATGGTCTGGCTCATCGTTATCCATAGAAGAACTTAAGGGGACAAATCACAAATATTGAAGCAGAGGAGGCAAACAAGTTTTGTGCAGAATTTGGGCCTATAGGTGGATGAAGCAAAGGTTCAACAGGGAAGATGTCATCACCATTAAAAATAAATTCCCAATTTCAATGTTGAGGACAATGTTGATTTTGAAGACGAGTGGTATTTTATGCATACAATACTAGATCACCTTTATATTTAGAAATATATTTGTAACTAATATTCAAAGGGTTAACCACATAAATAATTTCTTCAGTCCACTCCAAAGCTAGCATATATTTATTCTAAGATACATTATACCAAACTTGATGAAATGAATTGCAAAGGGAGTTAAATTATCACATCCGACATTCTTCTAAAGTATCACAAATTCAACAACGAAAAGTTTGTAGTTCCATTGAAATTGATTGAAAAAGACATTATACCAAACATTACATCCGCCATTAGTTAGAATTGACATTATCTCAGCCTCTGGTTATGAGAGCATATGCGGTTACTACTGTCTACTAATGCTTCTGTGAGATATTGGAACGAACTCTAGGGTAGCTTCTGGTTCGACAGGGATCGAAGCATGAGGTCGAAGATTGTTCGCATGCTGCTGTCGAAGTAGTGCGTGTTGTAGTCGAAGTTGTTCTAACATGCATTAGTGGATATTGCTAGGTTTGTTAGCATATCGAATTGGGCCTGTTTGTTATGTCCAATTGTTTAAGTTAGCTTGTACCCTAAGTTAGCTTGTAATGGGTAATTGTGAAAAAGCCCATTAGTTAGTATGTTAGGTTTATTATAAATAGCATACTAGTCTCTCATCTTAGAAGTGACGGAAAACCCTAATACGGCAAATCCTAATTTAGGGTGAGAGGGTTATTTGTTATTCTTGTAACGCTTGTAATCTTGTTTAAAGAGAAAGTAAAGAATAGCAGTTATAACCAATCCTTGTTGTTCTTCTTGTTTTTTTCCCATTCCTTTTCCGTTATACTTTGTTCTTGACATCGTTTTTCACAACAAATTGGTGCGGTGAGCGTGGAGAAGATGCCTTCAACAAAGTATGAGATTGAAAAGTTCACCGGCGTGAACGATTTTGGTCTGTGGCGCTTGAAGATGAAAGCCCTACTGGTTCAGCAGGGTTGTTTAGAAGCGTTGAAGGGAGTCGCAGCCATGGATGCTGCGTTAACGGAGAAGGAGAAGACGGCCATGATAGAGAAAGCCCACAGCGCAATCTTGCTGAGCCTTGGTGATAAGGTTCTACGACAGGTATCAAAGGAGACGACGGCAGCAGGGTTATGGGTGAAACTTGAAAGTTTGTACATGACCAAATCGCTGGTAAATCGACTCTACCTGAAGCAGGCTTTGTATTCATTCAAGATGAGTGAAGACAAAGTGTTGGCTGAGCAGTTGGATATGTTCAACAAGCTGATTCTTGATCTGGAAAATATTGATGTGAAGATCGAGGATGAAGATCAAGCGCTGTTGCTGTTGTGCGCTTTGCCCAGAACACATGCTCACTTCAAAGAAACTCTCTTGTATGGAAGGGAGTCCCTGACCTTTGAAGAAGTTCAATCAGCCTTGTATTCGAAGGACTTGAACGAACGAAAGGAGCATAAACCTTCGACTGTTGGTGAAGGTTTGGCCGTCAAGGGAAAATTCTTGTCGAAGAATGGTAAGTTCGACAAGAAGAAAGGTAAAAGTCAACAGAAGTCTTATAGTGGCGAGGCATCTGGTATTCGATGCTATCATTGTAAGAAGGAGGGTCACACGAGAAAAGTGTGCCCTGAACGCCTGAAGGATCATGGAGGTAAGGATAATGGCAACGTAGCCATTGCACAAGATGATTTCGACTCATCTGATGTCCTTGTGGTTTCAAGCAGCGACTCAACGAAGGAGTGGATTATGGATTCTGGTTGCACTTGGCACATGACTCCAAACAAAGACGTGTTCGAGGAACTATGTGAGCAAGATGGTGGATCTGTATTGCTGGGAAACAACAAAGCTTGCAAGATTGCTGGTGTTGGATCTGTGAGATTCAAGCTCCATGATGAGTCAATAAGGTTATTGACTGAAGTTAGGTATGTACCTGACTTGAAGAGGAATTTGATTTCTCTTGGTGAATTCGACAAGAAAGGATATGTTTTCCAAGGAGAGAAAAGTATCCTTAGAGTCATGAAGGGGTCGAAGGAAGTCTTGAGAGGCGTGAAGAAACAAGGCTTGTATGCCCTTGAGGCTGAAGTTGTAAGTGGTTCGACAAATGTTGCATCCACGAAACCTTTGTCGAAGACAGAAATTTGGCACATGAGATTGGGCCATGTCAGTGAAAGGGGTCTGGTCGAACTAGGGAAACAAAATCTGCTTGGTGGAGACAAAGTCGAAAAGCTGAAGTTTTGTGAACCCTGTGTACTTGGAAAATCTTGTAGAGTGAAGTTCAACAAAGGTAAACAAAGAACACATGGATCCCTTGATTACATCCATGCTGATCTTTGGGGGCCTGCAAGGTGTCCATCACATTCAGGAGCGAGGTACTTTCTATCCATAGTTGATGACTATTCCAGAAAGTTATGGGTATTCATCCAGAAGACTAAGGATGAAACTTTTGAGAATTTCAAAAGTTGGAAGACTCTGGTCGAAAATCAAACTGGCAGGAAGGTTAAGAGGTTGAGAACCGACAATGGCCTTGAATTTTGCAATGAGGTGTTCGACAGTTTTTGTGCTGCCTCTGGTATTGCAAGGCACAGAACTACTGCAGGTACTCCACAACAAAACGGTTTGGCTGAAAGGTTTAATCGAACTATTTTGGAAAGAGTTAGATGCATGTTGACTAGTGCTGGGTTAAAGAAGGTGTTTTGGGCTGAGGCTGTTTCGACAGCGGCATATCTGATTATGCAGGTTGTATGGATTCCAGAAAATCTATTTCTGGATATGTTTTCACTATGTTTGGCACGACAATTAGTTGGAAAGCAACACTTCAGAAGGTTGTAGCATTGTCAACTACTGAAGCAGAGTATATTGCCCTCACTGAAGCTGTGAAAGAAGCATTGTGGCTTGAAGGTTTTGCTAAGGAGCTGAAACTTCAAGGTCGAAGTATCACTGTTAAATGTGATAGTCAAAGTGCAATACACCTGTCGAAGAATTCAGCCTATCATGAGCGAACGAAGCACATTGATGTGAGGCTGCATTTCGTCAGAGGAGTAATCGAGCGTGGAGAAGTCCAAGTGCTGAAGGTTTCGACAGATCACAATGCTGCTGATATGATCACCAAAACATTGCCAAGTTGCAAGTTTTTCCACTGTATGCAGTTGGTAAAGCTGCATGAAGAAAGCTAGCTGGTTCGATTGATATTAGAGTTTGTTCCAAGGTGGAGATTTGTGAGATATTGGAACGAACTCTAGGGTAGCTTCTGGTTCGACAGGGATCGAAGCATGAGGTCGAAGATTGTTCGCATGCTGCTGTCGAAGTAGTGCGTGTTGTAGTCGAAGTTGTTCTAACATGCATTAGTGGATATTGCTAGGTTTGTTAGCATATCGAATTGGGCCTGTTTGTTATGTCCAATTGTTTAAGTTAGCTTGTACCCTAAGTTAGCTTGTAATGGGTAATTGTGAAAAAGCCCATTAGTTAGTATGTTAGGTTTATTATAAATAGCATACTAGTCTCTCATCTTAGAAGTGACGGAAAACCCTAATACGGCAAATCCTAATTTAGGGTGAGAGGGTTATTTGTTATTCTTGTAACGCTTGTAATCTTGTTTAAAGAGAAAGTAAAGAATAGCAGTTATAACCAATCCTTGTTGTTCTTCTTGTTTTTTTCCCATTCCTTTTCCGTTATACTTTGTTCTTGACATCGTTTTTCACAACAGCTTCAATTCATGAAGAAACTGAGGTATTAGTCTGCTGCCTTATTGTTTCGTATTTCTATCCACGATATAACATTGGAAGGAATTTTCTGATGAGCATGTTTGCTGAATTTTATTCTCTATCAATTTTGATGAGAGTATGATCTTTGACAATGAGCCAAGACTTTCTCAAAGTACAAGGATTTCCTTCAAGAATTCTTCTATTAACATCATGATTATTTGATATTTTACGTAAAGAAATTATAGATATAGTTTACCTTCAGTTTCTTCAAACCTTAGGCCTTTGAGATTACACCATATATTTAATATAAGGAAGTTAGAAGATATGGCTGATGTGTTGGTTTTTCTCATGTAACATTGCCTATTTCTGAAATAACATTACTTTTTTTGGTCTCGTAATCGTCTGTATCACTATTTTCTTAGTGCTGCATTAAAATAATAGTGTATTATTAGTAAGGGTGTTCGCGGTGCGGTTTGGTTCGGTTTTGAGGCTAAAAGTCATCTGAACCGCAAGATAAAAAAACATGCGGTTTGGTTTGGTTCGGTTGACTTCTAAAATAAAATCCGAACAAAACCAAACCAAATCAATGTGGTTTGGGTTGGATCGGTTTGTGTGGTTTTTATCGAGCAAATACAATTTTTTGTTTTCAGCATTAAAATCAAGTTAAATAGTTAAAACACAACAATATTCCCAACAACATAAAACAAGTTAAAAACGTGTGCAAAAAATAATCTTATTATGTAAGAAATGCAAATACTAAGATTTTATCATTCTCTAAAAGTTCAAGTAACATATAAACATATTTTTGAAATAAAAAGTTAAGAAGAAACTTAACAAGAGAAAAAATATGTCATTTTATAAAAGTTTCCATTGAGTTTCTATGAATATTGGTCTATGTGACATATGTTTAATTAATGTTTTCCGTATGTTGCGGTTTGGTTTGGTTTGGTTCGGTTGATAAAACAAAAACCGCAAACCGAACCAAACCATGCGGTTGAGTAAAAAACGATCCGAATACATCCGAACCAAATGCGATTTTTTGCGGTTTCGGTTTGGATTAGTTCGGTTTGCGGTTTTTCTATTGGATTGGTTTGGTTTTGAACACCCCTAATTATTAGTATTTAGTATATAAGTATATTTATATATTCATCAGACCCCAGTCCGTTTTGTAAAAGCAGTTGTACAATTGTAACCAAAAAAAAAAGCAGTTGTACAACTTGTTCCTATGTGGTACAGTGTACATGTTTAGTATCTGTTACAAGATAAATTGTCGAAGTTATCTAAAATCACTTCTCTCTTCCCCAAAGCTTCTCTACTAGGTAATCTTTCTTGCAATTATCACCGATCAAAACTGCCACAATCGCCGACTTCATGTTCGAGTCTGTAGCAGTAGAAGAATTTGCTGCTAACAGAATTATTAGAGGATTGAACTGAATATATTGAGAGAAAGGACAGGAAGGGACATGCCATTTTTTGAAACTATATTGAAACTACCAAGATGTCTACAAAGCATATTGAAATTACACAAGGAAGAATGTTGAGAATATGGAAACCAATAACTCATACAAAATTATAGATATTAGATAACAAAAATATCTGCAACAATAAGGCCATTTCACATCAATAATGAATACACCTGACCTTGCTATATACGTACATTTTAGGTTTTTAATCCATGAGAAGATTCTTGAAGGCTTCCTCAAACGGGGTCTACAAGAAAGAGCGTCAATTCATATGTATTGATGAATGAGCTTCTTCTCCATGTTATACATGTGAAATTGAAGTATCAATAACTGAGCAATTTTTGCTTCTAATTTCTCTTCCAGGATGAGTTCTCATATGGTGATTTCATCGATCAGAGGGTCACCCGAGTTTATAGGGACCAAAACTCAAAAAAAAAAATTAAAAGGACTACAAATGAAAGTTGATATATTTAGAGGTACTAAAAACATATTTAATCTTATTTTTTGCCTTGCATTAACTAGAAAGAAAACTGAGAGGTAGAATCTCCAACATCATTACTGAGACCTTTATCATTCACGTGTGGTGCTAGCAAGAAGTGACTGTTGTATATTAGTTGTGAGACCTACCGCATTGAGTAACTTACCTATGGTGATGAAATACTCTTAAGCCCAATGCATTTGGCTCCCAAGTTCCGATTCAGAGACCACTCACTCCTGGAGTCTCGAAACTCGATACACTCTTCAAAGCCGAGCTCTGACAAAGTCATATCCGTCCTCTCGCTCTCTAATTCTAATACTCCCTTCGTCTTAAATTAAGTACGTCATTTGCTCATTTCACACATATTAAGAAAAATGTATAAGTGAATGAGAATGAAAAATGGTTTTAAGTGTTTTTGTCAAGTATTGATGCATTCTCCATTATCATAAATATAAAGTAGAATATATTGAATTGGGAGTATTAATTAGAGTTATAATTGAAAAAAAAAAAATCATTAATATTGTATTGAAAAGTAAAATGGATCAGTTATTTTAAGACTATTTTTTTACAAAAGGGTCGCTTATTATAGGACGAAGAGAGTATTAGAGACGATCAACCATATGCCAAACTTGATATTGAATCCATTACTGAAAGGGTACTTTCATACACTCTTTTCACTTCATTTTATATTTATATATGCAAGCAACATGTTTCATAATATATGCTTTGGCTTAATGAGGATGACAGGGCATCAAGCATCTGTGTGATGAACTTCAAGAGCTCAAGGAAGCGGCAAATCTTGATTTACACAAAATACCTTTGCTAACTATTCCTCATTCCTAAGGTAAGGTAATTAAATTTAGTTCTATAAGCTACTTTACAGACTTTTATTTATTATTTAATCATACATAATTTTTATTAATATATTATATATCCAACAACTACTTGAGCCATAAAAAAAATACTACTTGTGAAATGAAAATATACCTTCAGAGGTGGGTTTATGGGCTTAGATATGAAAATTTGTTGCTAAATATAAACCATATTTACATTTATTATTATTTTTCTTTTTCAAATATACAATTTATTAATACAACTAATTTGTCATGGAAAAAAAAATCATAATTTGACACATACACAAAAGACAATTTAGTAATATTCATAGACAACATACAAATTAATCAAAATACAAACTTTTTCTGAATTCTCCATATGTGAAAAGTATCCATGGAGATTATAAAATAAGACGGACTAGTGCTCTAGCGGTATTGTTCTTTCATGGTTATGAACGAAGTAAGCTACAAAATCAGATTGCTAATCTCTATTTTTTTCATTGTTGAAAGGCATATAATGTTGAGGTACTTAATTTTGTTTTCTTATGTGTAGAATACTAGAGGAAGTGACAGGAGTGGAAAGTGAGCTTGTGCACCTAGAAAATCACTTCTTATCCCATCAAATGTTAGTCAAAGATCTTAAAGATCGCATATATCCTAAGATATTATCCATAAACTCAACCATTGAAGAATCTATAGATTTTGTCATACCATCTCCGCCAAGCGGATTCGAAGCTCATATCAGTGATTTTGTTATCCCATTGAAGAATCAATTACAATACGTGTTGGGTGTTGATTTGGGATTAATACACAGTACTATTCATGCTACTGTAGCAAGGCTGCTGCAGAACAAGAATGTTGCTGCAACTTGAGTAAGAGATAAGAAACCTGCAAAGAGGTCAAAGCTGATCACGAATCAAAGGATATTACGTGTGGTCAATGAATTTAAATTGGACTGCACTACAAGAATATACTAGGGTCGTGTTTGGATTAGCTTGTTTGAGTTTATCTACCGGTATAAGTACTTGTGAAATTGTTTGAGATAGTTTATGACAAGTCCATGAGTTGTTTTCAGAATACTTTCATATGCTCTTTGGGATAGCTTATGAAAATAGACTAATTTTATTTTATCTCTTGTTATATAAACACTTATGCTATAAAATAAGCGCTTAATTAATTTATCTATCCAAACATGGCATAATACCAATGAGAATTCAGTATATGTTACTACATTCAATGAAAATTAGAGGACACGACTAATCCCAATTCCCGGGCTGAATCCCTTATTAACTAGGCACTATTGTTAAACATGACAGACAAACAACGAATATGAACTGAACCTGATTATGGAACTGCATACATCATCATAATCAATGAAAATAAAAGCTGTTAAGCTAAACATTTTGAATGAAAATATTTTGTCAAAAATAAGATACCTCTGAAGACACATGTTCAGTTACGTTCTTTCTCAATAGCGGCCTCTGAAAATTACGTACACGACTATTCTGTGAATCCCTAAAGCTTCCATCTTTACAAAGAGCATCCATATACTGCCTATCCACATTGGGGTTCATATATCGCCTAGTCTCCCGGATGTAACTGTTTTCATCAACAGAACTTCTTCCTTGTAATTTGTCAATAGTCCTTTTAATTGTGAATGATGAAAAATCTGATGAAGGCTCAATACCAACATTGCTATTATAAGATCACTTGCCAGAATCATTGGAAGCTTGAATTTGGGTGATTATATCCGACAAACCCATACCACAGTCACGGCTACTACCTCTATAGACACCCAAACCAGGTGTTTCTGTTGTCAAAGGGGTGGTCAGATGTTTAGAGGCCGAAACAACAGCAGGGAACGGGGGATCACAAGATGGGGGAGGGTCAACTCCTGTACTAGGAGAAATAAGAGATAAATTTAGCCGCTCAGAAAAAGTTTTAAAACAATAGCACTAACATCATCAACCATTGAATGGCAAGCATTAATAGTGAGGTAGAAATAAAATATCTAACAGGTTAACTTATTTGGTACCTAGATCCAAACTTGAAGACCGCAGAGCAGATGAATTATGCTTATTTGACAACAAACCTCTAAGCATGCTCTCAATAGCAGTGACCTTCTGTATGCTTGCATGCAGTACACTTTCTAAACTATGTTCTGTACCATTACCAAGTGATTTAGCTTGTGAAAGAAAAACACCTGAGGAGATAGAAGTCCCTGATGATAAACTTGAACTTATGTCCAATGCAGCAATAGCTGAAGTTCCATAACCAGATATAACTGACTTTGAAGAAGCAAGTGACTTCTTTCATAATTTAGTATTAGGAGAAGTAAGTGACTTTGAAGAAGTAGGTTAGGATTTACAGCATCCATGGCCATTTTAGACAAAACAGAGATTACTTACAGCAGGCAAATGATGCGGACGGTGGATCTAGTGGCTTACCAAGACTGCAGGGATGTCATCTAGCCATGGATCTAGTGGCTTACCAATGGCATAAACTATAAATCCAATTTTCCTAAGCATACCAACATTCACTTCAAAACTACTAATTACTTTATGTCTAGTGTGATAAATATAAGGGATTATTTAATAATTAAACAGCAGGTTAGTGTTTCTATTTATTATTGTCGATGAAAAATATGAATAGACCACAGCAATGTCTTTTATTAGTTCTCTGACAGCAGAAAATTCGAAAGAAAAATGCCGTAATTTTTGTTATTATCACGATACGCTAAATGATATATAATGCAGATTAATAGTTTGGACAGTTCCCAAACTTATAATTGAAAAGAAATAGAGGGGATAGAAGTCCCCGATGATAAACTAGAACTTTTGTCCATTGCAGCAATAGCTGAAGTTCCATAACCATATATAAGTGACTTTGAAGAAGTGACTTTTATTAGTTCGTTGACAGCAGAAAATTTTAAAGGAAAATCTGTAATTTTTGTTATTATCACGATACTCTAACTAATTGATATATGATGCATATTAATAGTTTGGACAATTCCCAAACTTATAATTGAAAAGAAATAGAGGAGCATAACATCAAAATCTATATTGCCAAAATTAAAAGAGAAGGCAGTCCAACTGCGGAATCTTAGTTCTAATTAACCAATATAATAATTAATGAACCTCATGACTCCATATGTGATTGGAACGATTGCCCCATCAGAACAATGTCCATTAAAAGTCAAATATTCAACATGGAAACATCTTTGTCGTGAATTTTCAAGGCAAATATTTCAACGTAAGCAAAATATAATATTTTTTGTTATATTCACATAGTAATTTGTTTGATTTAATTGCTGCACAAAAGAGTGTTATAGGCAAAAACTTAACAGTCTAGAACTGTTTTAAGTATCAGTTCAGGAGGACAACCAATTAAGGGAAATATTTAAGCAGGTTTAGCAAACCTAAGCTAGCACACACAAACTACCTAACATCAAACAACATTGGAAAAATCAAGATCACTGAATCAATATTAATTCATCATTTCAAGTTTGCATAAACCAAATTAGAAGTAGATGAGTAAATGCGCTTGAAAGTTTAAAAAAGTATTTTCTATTTTCTCATCAGAGAGGTAAATCTTAAAACAAAAACAACTTACAAAGTTCAATCAAACTTGAGCATAGCAGTTAGTTTGAGAATACTATACTAGCAAACAAGACATCCATGACGTTGCAAGAAGACTTTCCTCTTTCTGCCACTAAAAGAAAAACGAAATGGAGCGATGATCTTTCTTAACGATGGCCTTGATAATACCATTAAGGAAACAACATTAGCGTTGACTTGATCACAATATCTCAAATTGATCTCCCTCAGTTGAGTGCAGTTTTGAACCACATGTTTCACTCCATTCTCTGTGACATTCGTACAACTTTCCAGTAACAATTGCAAAAGGCCACAACAACTCGTTGAGATGATATGGAGTGATTTATCATCAACTTTGGTATATGACAAGTTCAAATGCATAATCTTAGTACAACATCTTAAAACTTGAGAAATAATTTCTTGAGATGCGTCGTTCCAATAGCTCAAATCAAGCACCTCCAAGTTGGGGAAAATGGAAGCAAACAATATGATGTTTTGATCTCTCAAGTATTGACAGCGAGCCAAAGAAAGAGACTTTACTTTCGGGCTTACGACGGAAAAAGAATTAGAATCCCCCCCTCCAATCCCAATAGTTGTGTGATCCATTTTGATGTGAGTAAGTGAAGGACAGTTTGTAACGAGCGAAAACAAAGCTGATTCTGTTAGCCTCCAACAACCAGTAAGTTTTATAGACACCAAATGAGCAAGAAACAAAGAGAACTGGGCAACATGTTGATCATTGAGAAATTTAGTGCTACTAAGATCCAAATGTTGTATATACGGAGAGTTGGATAACAGAGAGTCAATTCCATTAATGTAATCGTCGACGTACTCTAACGGAGGGTCAGAGTGAGAGAGGTCGAGGTGTTTGAGCAAAGGGAAACAATTAGCAACGAGTAAGAGCTTGTTGTGACGGCAACAAGTGAGAGAGGTCAATGTTGTAACGGTTTGGCAGAGAGCGTGCAAGCCATGAGCGGAAAAGTAGGGGAGTTTGAGTGATGTGAGTTTGTTCAATGGGAAATTAGATATTTTGCAGAGAAGATCGTCCAGTGGATAGCTGTAGCGGGAGAGGTTGATGGAAGTGAGGTTGGGGAACCTTTTTAAGAGACGAGGGAGGTAATAACTTGATGCATCATTGACAGAGAGTGAGAATCGAAGACGATTGGTGATGGAGAGAAACTGTTTTGAAACGAGCGATAGAGAATTGAAGTTGATTTGAGATAATAATTTCATTATAATCTCCCAACAATCTTCAGGTAAATATGATTCTGAACTTCTCTTCTTCCGTGATCGATCTTCGGTCAGGAAATAACTTCTTTTCGTTTTCATTGCCAGTTTCGACGGTGGTAAATTTTCCGGTGAAGATTTCAGGAAACAAATTCTTTTCCTTTTCATGAGCAGGGTATCAGCGCAGCAGGTTCTCATGGTAGATCGATCGATGGTTGGTTTATGTTTTAAGGGTTTCGTTTCGTTTCGTTGGAGACAAAACAAACCATAATGGTTTCGGTGATGGTTACATCAATATATATGGATTAGAGAATGGGCTTTCTCTTCAAAAATTAAATTGGGCTTTCTTTGTGGATCCACTATTTTTAGGCGGCCTTTACTTTTCCCACCCTATCTTCTTCTCACGCACCCTATAATTTTTGGATTTTATAATCCAAAATATGTTTGTGTATAATCAGCAATCATAATCTCTCTCATTTCAGCAGTTTTGAATTTTGCTTTTAAAAACAACCAAAAACAAAGTAAAAAAATAATTAAAACCTGTCAAATAAAATCATACAAATATAAAAATACCACCAAAAAATTCTAAAAATCAAATAAAATTAATGCAATTTTTTTCGGATTTTTCTGAGAATATAAAAAAAAATTAAAAAAATTAAAAATGGGTCTAAGCGAAAGAATTTTGGATTTTAAGGGGAAGTTTCAAAGCAATCTGATCAAGTAGCCCGAAAATCGGATTTTTGACTAAGAACACTTAACAATGACCTAAAACAGAAGGATGAAAATTATGAAGATTAATATTGTCCTTAAACTGGTTATCCATGTTACAAACAGACTCAAAATTTATGCTGATACAGTTCGAATAATATAATCCGAACTGTTTTCTCCCTGAAAAAGGGTGTTCGGATTCTATAATCCGAAAAAAAAAAGGAACGCGCCCTATTTTTTAAGGTTTTCGGATTATAAAATTCGAATTTGTGAAAAACTCATTTTTTTTCACCCCATAACAAAGGAAAAACTCAGTTCAGATTCTAAAATCTGAAAATCACATGGCGTTTTCGTAAAAAACATAGGGTGCGAGAGAATGTGATAAGGTGGGAAAAGTAAATCCCTTTTTAGGCACGTTAAATTGTTCACGTGCATCTCAAACTATTTGAAATACCTCCATTGCTTCTTAACTTTCGAACTATTTGGGACTTAGGACCCGACATACATGTTTACATACATGAACAAAAATATAGCATGTCGTTTGTGTTTCGAACCCATTTGCATACCTATTTTCCGTCCCTACTCAAACAAATCAAACTCCGTCAAAATTTGTCAAACTCAGGCAACCAATCAAAGTCAAGCAACAAGTAAGGGTTTAATCTCTCAAACTCTATGCATTCCTTCTTAATTTAAATGTTAGGGATTTTGAATTTGTTAAAAATTAATATGAGTTTGAATGTTGTTTGTTTATTTTGATACTTGTTGATCAATTTGAATGTTGATTTTAGATGTGAATGTGTTTAAAATTGAAATGTGGTAGTTTAAAAATTAATATGAGTTTGAATGTTGTTTGTTTATTTTGATAATTGTTGAACTCTATGCATTCCTTCTCATTTTGTGTTTCTTGAAGTTTAGGGTTGCTTAGCAACAAGAGGCTCAACCATTTCCTCAAAAAATAAAAAAGAGGCTCAACCATAACTACATGTATATCACACAAAAAAAAAAGTAAATTAAAACAAAATCAACCAATAATTTATTTAACATAAATATCTCAACAAACTTCATATATTAAGTTGATCTTATCCAATAAGTATTTTATTTAACTTTTTAATTAATTTCTAATATTTTATGTAGCATAACTATCTCAACAAATTACTCAATATGTTTTAAAATTTTCTATTTTTATTTTAACTTATTTTTTCAATAAATTTAATTAGTTAATTGTAACCAAACAAAATTATTAGTAATGATAATTCAAATTTAAATAATATTATATATTTATTTCCTTAAAAAAATGTATGTGTGTCACTCTCATGTTAAAAAAAGTTTATCTAGCAAAATGATCTCAACAAACTACACCAAATTTAAATCACCTACTCATTTTAAGACATAATCTTTGGATTCAAATTTTTAATTAGGATTTAATTAGTTATCACTTCTTTATCTTTTAACATCATAATTGGATTCAAATTTTACCTATAAAATAATTTAATTCAATAGGTTTAATTTTAATTTTTTTCGAACATTAATTTATATGTATTTAATTTACTATGCACATGTGCTACAACACATTTTTTTAATTAAAAAAGAGATATTTTATGTAGTATAAATAGCTTAATAAATTAAATATCTAACCTATCATTATAAACTCCAAGTAGTGATATCATTACTTTCACGTTTGTATCCACTAATTGAGAGTTCTTAAAATATCAATGCATGTTATCCACGCATATCATGCTTCTTTTTTTGTCATCCCTAATAATTGTTATTATTACTTTATCCATTAATAACTGCTACTATTATTTTATCCATTAATTTTTTTGAAGGTTTATTATTCTTTTGTGTGTGCAAACCAAATATCAGTTGGGTGCAACTATATAGGTTAATCCCTTAAACCGAGTAGGACCACAATGGTTTACATAGCTCTCCTCAAGAGATTTAACAATGATGCATTCTTAGGGTTGGAATCGATTTCAATAACTCATGACCTCTGATTAAGGTAAAAAAGATTCATTATCATCTCATCCAATTGCTATTGAGTGATAAGTCTATTATTATTATTATTATTATTATTATTAAAATTGATTTTTTATATATACAATTTTTTTTCTTTTTAAATATAATTTGACATTTTAATTCTAATTATTTATTTGTTTCTCAGTTTATCTTTTATTAAACTTCGGTTTAAATTATATTAAACTCAAAATAGCTTTCTATCAATTTTAATAGATAATATTCAATGAATGTTAACTTAGTTGGGAATGAGTTGACTCACGCATAGTCATGTGTTCAATTGCCGTTGTCGATGTGAGGACATATTTGATAGGTAATCTGTAACTACTTCTGTAAATGCTCTTTGAGTTATAGGCCCTAATCCTAATGAGCACCTAGAGCTAACCTAAACTTTTGAACCAATATTTTTTAATAGATAATTCATTTTTTTAGGCACCTCGAGCTAATCCTAATGAAAATTGCTCTTTAGGCACCTCGAACTTATAAAAATATCCTCAACCACGATTAACTACCGTTTGCTCTCAAACGACACTTAATTTCCGTTCTACACCTAATCATATATCAGGCATTGTTCACTTGCACCTCGCTTCTCCCTCACCACCTTTCTTCCCTATTACATCCATATCCAAAAAGTGTGTCTCAAATCGTTAAATAATGATCGTTATAAGGTTTTTACCCTATTACATACATGAACAAAAACAGAACATGTCATCCGTGTTTCAAACCCATTTGCATACCTAGTTTCCCTTCCTACTCAAACAAATCAAACTCCGTCAAAATTCGTCAATCTCAGGCAACCAATCAAAGTCAAACAACAAGTAAGGGTTTAAGCATTCCTTCTTAATTTAAATGTTAGGGTTTTTGAATTTGTTAAAAATTAATGTGAATTTGAATGTTGTTTGTTTATTTTGATACCTGTTGATCAATTTGAATGTTGATTTTAGATGTGAATGTATTTTAAATTGAATTGTGGTAGTTTAAGTGTCAATTTCCACACTTCAAAAAAAATTGGGATAATGAAAAAGTAAGTATAAATATATTCATCTAGTTTGTTATACTTTTTAAATGATAAAAGAAAAAAAAATTGGACATATTTTTTTTAAGTAAATTGGACATATATATATATATATATATACTCATATGATGTTTGTTACACTTTAATTTTGAATTTATTCTTATATATTTATTATATGTGCTATTTATATTGAAAATATGATAATTTTGGAAAGAGAAAAAGTCAACCCAAAAAAGACAAAACATGTTATTTTCTTTATACTCCCTCTGTCCCTATTTATAGGAGTAGTTTACAAAAAAGTTTTGTCCCTAAATATAAGACCATATACAAATTCTCAGATGCATTAATTACTCTTTTTCCAAATATACCCCTTATCAATACTATCAATTTGTCTTGGTATATGAAAAATTAACATTAAATATATATTTAATTAAGGGTAATCTAGTACTAGTCACACCAATTTGAGACAACTTTATTACTCCAACAACTTTTCTTAATACACGTGGTTTTTGTAAACTACTCTTATAAAAAGGGGACAGAGGGAGTATATAGGATAAATGTTGAGTCAAAACCTAATATTATTGAATCTTTATCTATTGTTGAAGCTTTAGTTAAACTGAAACTACATATCATTGTAGAAGCTTCCGTTGATGTGAGAAGCTTTCCTACAATAACAAGACCCACTTCAACCAAAATTTAAAATAACATTTTTTGTTTCTTTTTTAATTTACGAAGAAAAAAAATGTGAGCAGAAAATCTCATCCAACCTTTGTAACCGGCTGAGCCACCAATTTTCTTTTTATTTCTCGATCCTTTCCCAAGTCTATTGCCCACCGACTTTAAGGGTCTTTCAGACCGGATGAAAGTCCATTTTCTGGTCCAACCAGTTTAACCGAACGGTTCGGTTGTTATTACCTTGGTATTTATAATGTTTTGGTGCATCCTCACCGGTCAAAAAATTGAATAATACATGCAGGTTTTGATTGGAAAAAAATAGCCGATCGTTTATAACTTATAGTTGATAGCTATAGCTGATGACTGATAGCTGATGACTGATGAATGATGAATGATAGCCTATAAACTAATTGAAATGTTTGGTAAAATTATTTGTTCAACTAGCTGATAAATGTAAAATGACATTCTTAATTAATACTAATTTTTTTATCAATTAATATTTAAGTATTTTTTATCAATTAGTATTTAAGTATTTAGAATTTATTAATATAATATATATTGTATGTATTATTATTAAAATAATTTTTATTCGCTAATTTTTTTATTTTTGTTTTAGTGTTTGTACTTTATAGAAAATTAAACGTAACAATAAAATATACTCAACACACATTAAACTTTGACATATAGTTTTAAAATATAAATTATAGTGAACTTTTTTAATACAAAAATAATTCAAAATTTATTAACACATGTTTATATTAATTTAACTAATTTTTTTGAATGACTATTAATTTCATTATTCAGTATTGTTGTTTATAGTTTAAGCTATACTCCCTCCGTCCCAAATATAAACAAAAATTGGTCAACAAAAGTTAATGTATTTAGTTCAAAATTTGTACCAAATATATCAACTTATGTTAACTCATTTTTGCGTATATTTTGGGACAGAGTAGTATTAGTTAATAGTCTACGATCATTCAGAAGGTGGATTATATGGCATTGAGAATCCAATACATCCACTCAACGTATTAATTTAAACCTTTCAAAAAAACATATTAATTTAAAAGTGGCTGCATTTATATACGTTGTCCGTTTTCCGAAATATTTTAAATTATAAAGGATACAATTGGAAATTGGAATAAATAATAATGGTAAAAGTGGAAGAAAAAACAATAAGCTTTAACCTATAAGTTTAGACGTTATTTGAAATAGGATCTGAAAAATAAGTTATAAACTCGTAAAATAAGCTATAACCTCATAATGAAAAGGTGATTATCAAACAGATTTTTTTTGTCATACAAGTTTATCCGCTATAAGCTACTCCCTCCGTTCCTTTTTAATTGTCTCTTTTGAAGAAAAATTTTGTTTCAATTTAATTGTCACTTTCAAAGTTCAATACAACATTAAATAATATTACCCTTAGTTATTTATTGTAGAAAGAAATGTATGAAATGAGATATTAAATAAATAGGGCTATTATAGTAAAAGTATAAATTATTGTATCAAAAATAACAATATTTATTGATTGTCTTGGTTTGTATAAAATGTCAAAAAGTGACAATTAAAAAGAAACGGAGGTAGTATAAACTAATTTATATGTCTTAGTAAACAAACCTGCAGTGGCATCATTTATAAAAGCTTAGTTCGTAGTGAGCGGCGTGTGTGTTGCGAGTCTAGTTTGGTTTATACATTTTTCATCTGTAGCAAAGTCAACCACCTTTGAAGCTTCTTCTTTAGGTAAAACATTAACAAATGAAATTAGTGGGTGCCAAAATCGATGTAACGCATAGTGTTTTTTGTCTATCAAAATAGATGTCCATTTTGGAGAAATTTTTTGTTTTAAAATACATGTCCATTTGATAGTTTAAGGATACATTTTGTCTATTTTACCATTGCCTACCACTTAATTGGATTCTAGATTTTCTCTACAATAATTATTTTCTACTAATAAATGTTGACCCAATTTTAAGTGGATTTACTCATGCACTCTCCCAAGAAATGACTATTGGACTCTCTAATCCATTGTGTGAACCAACCAAGGGTGTTTAAATGATGAACTAATTTGTTTAATTAATTTTGGTATTGGTATTGAGAGTAATTATGAGATGTGAATAAATGTAAAATGGAGGAAATCAAAAACAAGGGTATAACATGAACTTTTGTGTCAAACTAGCTTGTACTTGATTACTGCAATTTCTCTAAAATGGACATGTATTTTGAAACGGATGAAGTACGAGTTTAGCCACTAATCTATTGACCAAAAAAGATTAGGAAGTTGTGTGGAATTCAACGTCACTAAAGCGAAAATGTGACTACCACTTATTGTTGTACTAGTTTTAATACTCATTCAATGTATGGGGGAGAAAATAAATGCACTTTGTTATACCTAATACTCCCTCCGTCCCTATTTATAGGAGTAATTTATAAAAAATTTGCCATAAATATAACATCATATACAAATTCCTAGATGCATTGATTACTCTTTTTCCAAATATATGAAAAGTTAACATTAAATATATATTTAATTAAGGGTAATCTAGTAATAGTCACATCAATTTGAGACAACTTTATTACTCCAACAACTTTTCTTAATAAACGTGATTTTTGTAAACTACTCTTATAAAAATGGATGGAGGGAGTAGTATACAATATAATTAAAATAAAAAAAAACATATAATAAGTATTAATGAAAATATTCTTAAAAAAAAAATATTAATGAAAATATTGTTCCCGTATGGGTCAAGAGTCAAGACCCAACTCTTGGTAAGTTTCGGATATCCTTCCAGCAAGGTCCATAAGGACCATGACATGGACCTCTCACATGACCGCGTTGAAATAATGACCCTTGGAGGCAATTTGGACCGTGTCCAAATCATATTCGAGGTAATCTCCTCACAATCTTCTCCCAATTGTTTCCTGAAAACAGTTGTCTAGGCAAAGGTTCAGACACCAAAATTCTAAATTTACACTATAAATACCAACTCAAGGACTTTGACTTAGGTACACTCACTTTTTACCCTTGGATCATTTTGTGAGAACGGATTGATGTGGACGGCTGTAGAACGGAAGCATGTGTTCCCTAATTTTATTTGAATACTCCGTTTTTAACAATTGTGCAAATTTAGTTCTTTTATTGTCAACTGGTAATAGACTCGTGTGTTCGCACGGGTCGCGTAACATTGTAATAACTAAAGTATACATGATTGGTACTAAAAATAGTTGCAATTAACAAATTTTCCAATGTCAACTTCATAAAAATTAAAACAACTTTTGAATGGTCAAGAAACTTAATTAAGCAACTTAAAAAGAGATTGGAGGGAAATTGTTTAACATCTTCAACATAAGTGCAAAGAGTTATTCTCTTGACATAAACACAGAAGACATGTATCATTTACTACATTTTGGTAACATTCATCAAGTTTGATAAATTTTTATTCACGAACTTAAACTTCAAAACCTTGCAGTTCACTTCGTCACCTTGAGGACCATAAAGCACAACCTCATTGTATCTGGAAGATCTAATGTACTCCCCAAAGTCGGTGTTTAGAGTTTGCAACAGTGATGAAAGTTAAAACTCAGCTGATTGTACATTCTATAACCATATTGTAAAAAAATCTATATGAAAAATCAAATAACAACATAAGCATTATAAATTATACTTACAATCTATACGTTTTCAAAAACTTCTTTGAAAACGACATTTGTGGTAGACTTCAAAGCCTTATTTTCCTTGTCATGAATTAATATCTTGAGCCCTTTTTTGCTTTTTACCCTAGATATTGCCACATATAGTTGACCATGGCTAAAAACACTCCTAGGCATATATAAGCCAACATAATCCAATGACTGACCTTGGGACTTGTTGATCGTTATAGCATAAGACACAATTATGGTAAATTGCCTTCTGGATAGCTTGAAGGGCCATGGAGACTGTGTAGGAGTTATCTCCATTCTGGGGATATAGGTGATATATCCAATGTTCTTTCCTGAAATGACTTTGGCCTCAATCACATGGTCAGCGAGTCTTGTGACAATAAGTCTTGTTCCATTACACAATCCTTCTGATTGGTCTAAATTTCTAAGTAACATTATTGGTGTCCCAACCTTGAGTTTAATTTTATGATTAGGTAGCCCTGAAGTTGTTAAAGTATTTAAAAACTTTAGAGTCAAAACATTAAAAGCCTCATTGCCATCAGCTTCAGCTCTATCAACAGAATCTGAACTTAAATACTTTTTTTCCTCCCCTGAAAAACACAAAAAACTCAACTTAGTGATTACAATATAACTTATAATATTTAAAAATGCTAAAACTCTTTATTACCTGGTATCTTGCCTAAAATATATTCATTAATTGCATCGACGGTTTCAATTGTTCCTGCCAAAATAGCTCTAGAGTGCAAAAATTCTTCATTCTTGTAATTCTTGTCTAAGTCTGGGTATGTGCTTTGAACAATGGCTTCAAGTGGATCATCAAAATCAGTGATCAACATTTCAGATGGGATGTCAATATCTGCATAACCATCATTGGGTTCAGACAATTTCCCATCTCCAACTTTTAATATCCATTTGGAAAATTGTTCCAATTCTGAATCATTGGAATTTTGGCTGTTCTGTTGTAGACTCATATTTTTTGTAAGTCTCAACACCTGACAGTGATCCCATATGTATGATGAATTAATGGTGGCATGAATTATGTCAGAGTGACTTCCCCTTGGTATAATTGGTAGGATTTTTCTAAAATCACCACCAAACACAACTACTTTCCCTCCAAAAATGTTTGATGAAGATTTGGATCCAGTCATTATGTCTTTGAGTGTTCTATCCAACGCTTCAAAGCACTACCTGTGAGCCATTTGAGCTTCATCCCAAATGATCAACTTTGTTTGTTTCAAAAGTTCAGCACGATTGCTCCCTTTATCTATACCGCATGTTGACGTATCAAGTGTGGGTATTGGAATTTTGAACATTGAATGTGTTGTTCGACCCCTGACAATAATAGTGATGCAATTCCAGATGTAGCAACTGTCAAAACAATTTGTTTTTTTGAACGTATGTAAGAAGCTAAATTTCTCCACATACACGTCTTCCCTGTGCCAGCATGACCGTAAAGAAAAAACACACCACCTCTTTGATTGTTCACAACTTCCATGATTTTCTTGAATATACCTCTATGTTCATCTTGTGAAACATAACAATGATAAAAAAATATTAAAAACAATTGATTTAATATAACGTTCTTATTAATTTCATAAGTTGATATCCTAGATTGATATATAACAAAGTACAACTTACATGCCATACTTTGATATAAATCGTTAAATTCTTGAAGTTTCTCATTTGGATCATAATTACGTTCTTCATAAATCAGTCTATTCCCTAGCTGCTCAACAACAAATCCCCTTGGATATGACATTCCAGGATACTTCTTCAAAGTCTTACGATTCTTTTGAAGGTGTCTCTCAATTTCAATGAGTGTTAAATTATAAATTTCTTCATCTGATAACCTCAAATCTAGTACATTTGTAAGAAATAAATTATTAAATTTTCATATATAGATAAAATATGGTATCCTAATTGTATAACCCACTATTATTATACACACAAAATACAAAATACGGATAACCATTTATAAATTTCGTACCTCTGTTGTTTGCAATTCTTTGTTGAGCATATAGAATACCATCCGCTAAGATTTGCCATGTGTTGTTCCATACATGTTATGGTCTATTCATGCTACTTGACAACAACAATCTCACTAATAACATCCTCAAGAAGTGACCAGAACCCCATGGATTTGACTCTTTAATAGCTTGTATGTATTCCTTGTCACCTCTTATAAAGCCCAAAGCAATGCAGGCATCGCGGAAACTATCATATAGGATGTTCTTCACAGTTTTTATATCAGCATAACTACATGGTCCTTTAACATGTGTTAACATCATCCTCAAGTAGTACAATTCACCTGTACATGGAGGAACCAATATTAGCCTTCCAATTGTGTATCCTTTTTTGCGGGGTTTCCATTCCCTTTTTTTCTTCACATACACAAACTTTGAAACAAATTTGCTGTAAGTTAACTCTCGAGCTTTGATAAGAAGTAATTTATAGGTTTTTAAGGGTTTCTTTTTATGCAAGTTTAGTCGTTTTTCTTTATTTTCTCGAGCTATTTTACTTTAGAACTTTTGTTTTTCTTTCTAGGTAAAAATAATGAAGAGCAAGCACTTTGGAGCAAAATCACAAAGAGCCAAGCAAGAAAAGTCAAGTTTCAAGGCAAAATTGAGATGGCACGGTCGTGCCACTTTTTACACTGGTCATGCGCCCTTCCTGACCAGATCGTGCCATTCCAGGCAGTGTGACCACGCACGGCCATGCGTTCATATGGCACGGTCGTGCACCCTTCTAGTTCTTCATATTTTGCGGTTTTGGAACCTGGCACGACCGTGCGCCCATATGGCACGATCGTGCGCGTTATGCAGTCAGATTTTATGATTGAAAACTCTTGGAATGTGCCAATTATTGCTATGTAATTTGTGTTTAATGTTTTGTCATGGCTTTAGACTATAAATAGAGCTCTAATCAGACTTGTTTCTGATCTTGGAATGAGTGTAAAGTTACTATAGTGAGATTGTAACTCCATCTTGTTCTAAGTTCACATACTTATAAAATTTCTGCACTTTTACAATTCTTTGCAATTATATTTCTGCTTTTTACTTTTCCGCATATTTACAATTCTTGTCTTTTACTTTCTTGCTTTTATAATTTATGCAATTTATAATTTGTCAAGTGTCTACAATGAACTCTTGTGAGTAGACTAGTCTAGTCTTGAGATTGTTGGAAAAGTCTAATGACTAGATCCTAATCAAACCAAACCTAGACTCTATTTTATTCAAAATCATTTTCCTATATAATCTTGTCATACCTCATTTTTGACCCAGTTTCGATTCGTTTTTCTCGTCTTTTTAAGCCTAGATTTTTCGGTTTCAGACGAAATTTCGACAGATAAGTATTTTAAAATACCTCATTTGTGTTCCGAATGCAACCATTTTTTATTTTATTATTAATATTTTTATATTATTATTTATTTCCTTTTTAATTTTTTTTATTATTAGTATGTTCTTTTATTTTAATTATTTTATTTTCGTTTTTTTTCTTTTACTGTTTTATTTCAGTCATTTTTAGTCCAATTTTTCTGTCCAGATGTCCAGAGTGGCATTTTTGTCCACTTTTTGCCCAAACCCTAATTTCAGACCCCTATAATTAGTGCATTTAATGCACTGTTCACAGGGTCAGAGTCAGAGAATAATCAGAAGCAACAGGACAACCACCACAAGAATCCAAATAGGCCACCACCAAAATCAATCAAAACCCTAAATTTTTTTTCCCTTCTTTTCCAGAATCATAACATCACAAAACCCAAAATCATAACATCACAAAACCAAAATCAAGTGCCAAACCAGAATCACAATCATTACAAAACCTAAATCCAACACAAATCAACATAACCAAACCGAATCCAATCTCAAAAAACAATCATCAAACCGAATCCAAACACAACAAATATCACAAAACCAAGTCCGAACCATATCTCACCGAGTCCGAACCACACCAAGGTAGTTCTTCTTTTAAAAAAAACTAGATCTAGGTTTTTTCATAAAGAATTTCGAAAAAAAACTAGTTTAGATCCAAGAAGAGGAGGGAAAAGAATTGCTAAAAAATGTAATTTTTTTTTTAAAAAAAGGAGGTTTGTTACTCCGGATCGGTGGAGCCGCCCCCTGGGCCGACCGGCCACCGCGCCAGAAATCCTTCTCCGGTGGCTGTTTTTTTTTTAGAGAGAAGGGGGAGGATTTTGTTTTAGAGAGAAGAATGAGAGAGGAAGAGAAGTGGGAAATGGGAAAAATCTGAAGAAAAATCAATATATATGCAAACCAAACCTAAGCCCAACCGCGGCCCAAGTCTTCTTCTTCCTCTCTGCTTTCTGTTTTCTTTCCTGCACCTCCCCTTCCTGCTTCTACACCCCCTTTCTTTTCTTAATTTATTTTCTTTGTTTTTTTATTATTTCTTGCATTTTTTTATTTATTTTCTTGTGCCATTTTATTGCTCATTTTTTCTTCTATCATTTTATTACATTTTATTTTATTTTGCTTTATTTATTTTTTTTGCTTTTCGTTTATTATGTTTGTCATTTTTTTTTTCTCTTTGTAGTAATTAATTTACTTTTTGATGCATTTTTTTTATTTTATTTTTCCATTATTTATTTTTTTTCTTCTGCATTTTATTTAATGTCCAGCATACCATTGCATTTTTTTATTTTTTATTTTTTATTATTTTATGCAACATATTTATTTAATGTCTTACATATCATGCATTTTTATTTTCTTTTTTATTTTATTTTATGCAACATATTTATTTAATGTCTTGCATATCATGCATTTTTATTTTCTTTTTTTATTTTATGCAACATATGTATTTAATGTTTTGCATATCATGCATTTTTTTATTTTATTTTATTTTATGCAACATATTTATTTAATGTCTAGCATCTCATGCATTGTTATTTATTTTTGTTTTTTTGGCATATTTATTTGAATGCATTTGCAATTTTATTTTATTTATTGGTTTATTTTTTTTATTTTATTATTTGTACTTAGAATGTATTTAGGGACTGTGTAAATATAAATGACAATATCGCACCGACACACACATTTATTTATTCGGCTTTATGTCGAAAACGATGAAACGATGAAAATAATGACCGTATCCGAGGAAAAGGACTCTCATTTGATCCAACGTCATTTTGAGGGATCCGGCACGCTTTAGATTATCTCAACACTTTTTAGTTTATCGGACTTTAGGAATTAATCAAAAATCAAAAACATTTCAAATAATCAAAAATCCCAAAAAAATCAACCTTGGATTTCAAACCAAGTGACTTTTCTTTTTTAATCAAATTTTAATCAACTTTAATTATCTAAACTTTTTCTTCAATTAAAAATCAAACAAACTCACGTTTTTACTCTTCTATGCCTTTTCGGCCTCTTACCTTTCTCAAACCTTTTTTTCAAACTTTATAATCAATCAAAACAAATCACTCGGCTTTTTACCCCGAACTACGTGATTTTGATCCCGCTCGGGTACGTAGGCAAAAGACTTTGTCTTTTCAAATCAACAAAATAACAAAAAACATTTTTCTTCTCTTTTACTCATCACTTGAGTCTCTTTTACACTTAGGCATTTATTTACAAGCAAATAATCAATTTAACATAAAGATAAATAAAAACAAGAGGTTCCTATAGAGTACTATAGACGTTTAGGGTGCTAATACCTTCCCTTTGCGTAACCAACCCCCATACCTTTGATCTCTAAAAAATAGGGTTTTTTCGAACTTTCCTCCTTTTCCTTGGAAAAAATAAAAGCTCGGTGGTGAACTTAAAATTGCTAGTCAACGCTAACTAATAGCTTGATATCCAAAAATCACCGCGACAAATCTCATCGTTTTTAAACTCAATAACAAGTGTTGAACGAAGTACCGAACGAAGAAGTTCAACAACTACTATTTCATCATTTCAAATATCAAGTGAAGTATCGAACGAAAAAGCTTGATATTGGAACAAATGAGATTAGACAAGGCATCTCAAAGCTTGATGGGAACACCCTAAATGAGTAGATTTGCGATGTCTTGAGGCCATAAGATTCATGCTTAATGGGTCTCATATAGCAATCAACCATGAGAATAGACGTGATTGTTATTGGGATACATTCATGTATTTCGAAAGGAAACATGAATTACCTTAGAGAATATTGTCTTTAGAAAATGGATTCAATATAGAATAGAGATATAAGCTTGACCATTTAAGATTCTGTCATTAGATATATCAATAATCCCAAGATGCCTTTTATTTTTTAAAACTTAATCAAAGATATTTTCCAACTCAAAATCTTAATTCGTTCAGCTAACGTACTCTGAAAAACTTAGTCGGTACTTACTAAACTCCCTGTGGATCGATATTTTTACTACTCGATATTAACCGTGCACTTGCGGTGGCGTATCAAGCTTCGGGATACATCTCGTTTGCTTCAAACCATGTTGTAAACATTGATTATGTCACACTTGGTTTGAGAAGCACCTCATTAATTTTCTCAAAATCAGTGTAATATACAGAATTATCATCCTCACAGTGAAAAAATAATCTTTCAACAGCCGGTTTCCTACCATGTATTGGGAATGAGGATATCCTCCAACATGCTTCACTTGGAGAAACATACCTACAATCAAGGTAATGTTTTATCTCATAAATATCTCCTTGCTGAGTTCCATCTCCATTAGGGACAATGGCAGTAGTGATTCTGTCATAACCTTTGTTGATATATTTGAATAAGTACTTAATAGATGTACTTTGGTTGCACCATTCCATGTTAATGTGTGCTTGGTACTTCAAAAGCAACTTAGGGTTATAAGGAACAACATGGCGGTTATCCATTTGAATTCCATTTTTTTTTCTATTGTGTGACCATTATTCCTTCTTCTATATATGGGATAACCATCTTGATCAACAATTGTTTCAACTTGGAATTTCTTAGGAAAATACTTGGTGCACTTGCCATCTTTCATGCATGGTGCAGCTCTATTTGCACTTCCACATGGCCCATGAATCATGTGAGGTTTGACTAAATTATACAATTCTTGGTCCATCACCTTGATGGGGTATCTCAGCAGATATGATCTTATCTATATCACTTGGAGTTAGGTATTTGGCTGATGGATGCAAAAAGATTAGGATATGTGCATGCAACAATCCTCTTTTTTGAAATTCAATTGTGTACATGTCTATGAAAAATGAATAGTAAATTTGAAGTCAGATAATCAAACAATGTAATATCAAAATCAAATGCAAGTAAAATATTAAAAATAGTAAGTTTATATACATACATGCTAGCACCTTTCCCAACATAGCTTTTTTTGTTAGATCTGCCAAAAGCTCATCGAATTTTAGCTTGAAAACTCTGGATATAATATCTTGTCGATCATATGCCTTCAAATGCATTGGACTCAGAAGACGTTGAATTTCAGGCCAATTCGGATTGCACGTGAAAGTAATGAAAAGATCTGGAAACCCCACATAACTGCAAATTGCCATTCCATCAAAGTCTAGTTGATCCATATATCTACGACTACCAACATATGATAAAGGTAACACAACTCTCTTCCCTGTATTTGCACCTTGTGTTTGACCATTATTGTTAGATTGGGTCAAACTATGATATTTCCCAACCCTTAATTTTGATTGATTCTTTCTCAACCATTTAAGCCTTTGTGATTCCGTCATGGTAAATCCATCCACCAAAAATTGCTGGTAAAGTCTTCTTGATCTCAAAATTGTTTGTGCCTCATTTTCTCTTGATTGCATTCTAAACGCTAACCACTCCCTTATGGTAAGGTGATTCCTTTTTGCGACTTGTTCAACTGTTTCATCCTCATCTTTTTTCAAGTTTTGGTTGTTAGAAATTCGTCAATTTTTTGAAGATCACCACATTGTGTCTGCATTATGATGTCTCTTTTGTCTGCATAATCAACATCACCCACAATTAGAGCAGCAACCTCAGACATTCTTGGTTGATTATAAATTCTACCATCCGTAGTGCGCTCAGAGATTAAACGTAGTTTCAGGTCTGGAACATTTCCTTCACTCGAAATATCTCGTGTCATTCGAAATGATTGTGCATGGATATTGTGTTCATAGAGCATTTCAGACAATTTGCGGACTATTTCAACATCAACTCCGCTCTTTGTCCTACACCAAAATACGATAAATCACCACAAGTAGAATTGTCAAATAAGAATAATATAAAAGTTACTCAATTAAACATGAGTCAACCAAACGTGAAGTAAACAATGTAAGAAATAAGCTGATAACGAATATAAAATGTGGATATGTAAATAAAATAAACATAAGCAGATACATAAACAAAAATAAATTTGACTAAACAGAAAAAAAATGGTATAAATAAATAGCTCAAATAATGTATAGTACCTGATTCCTTGAATTCTATTTTGAATTTCATTCTCTGTATCATATATATAAAGTTGCGCAAATCTTGGATTTTGTCCTGGCATAGGCAACATGCTACCTATTCTGTGACATGACTGGCCTTGAATTTGTATATTTGGTGGTCCTCTTCCATTGTTAAATCGATTGTCCAACTTCGCACCGGGTGATGTGAACGCAAACATCATGTTATACGTTCTGATATGTTGTTGGAATTTCTTGGATTCAGATGAGACGTTGTCAAACAACAAATCTTCCAGCACTTTAGGTGGTGATTTTAACAAAGGTAGTTGAACCTTTCCCTTTCCATAACACAACGAAAATTTAGGATTAGCTGAATGTCGACATTTATTAACCCTTTCTCCATACCACATTTTAGCTCCACAATATCGACACTCAAAAATCGGATCACCAATGTCAAAGTATCCTAATGTTCACGGTGGAAGAATTATATAGTCACTAAATAACTAATATATAGTGTGATTTAATTTAACATTACAAACTAAATTGATACCTGAAGTATCATCTTTTGGTTCAGTTACATGTGTATAACTAAAATAGTCAAACTTGAATTTGTGTCGGAACTGGAACCTATAACATATAAATTCTTGTTAAATTTAAATAAACAAATACCATATATAAGTAAAATGTCAAAAAGAATGTGATTTTCGTACCTTCAGAATCAGAGTCATCTTCACTATCATCCTCAAACAATGAATTTTCATTATATATTGAACTTTTTAGTGTGTTTGATAGTGATGGTACATAATTACATAATGTGCTATCAAACCGTTTACTTAGGTTAACTCCTAAATTGTCTACATGAGTGAACTGTCTATTTTTTGTTCTAAGATGCTGACTTGTACTTGGTTGAGTATTTAACCCATTACTTGTAAGAGAGGAAAAGACTGAAGTTGTAGAAACATTATTGTGTATTTGATGAACCCTATGATTGCCTTGACATAGTATGTTTGGTGAAAGCTCAGAAATAGGGGATCTGAACAGTGAACTTTGATTAACTGTTGATGATTGAAAAGTGTTAGATGAAGATGAAGTTGTCATAGATGGTGTATTCTCAAACATTGTACATAGATTGACGCCCAAATCCCCAATATGTGTGAACTTACTGTTTTTTGCTTTGAGATTCTGACTTGAAAATGTATGAGAATTAAGCCCATTATTTTGTTCAGTAGTTAAGGCAGAACTTGTAGCAGCATGTTCGTGGATTGGATCACTATTAGGAATAACTTGACTTGGAGTGTTTGGAGAAAGCTCAAACCGTGGTGACATGAAAGTAGAATTTTTCGGTGGCACTCCTTTACTCGAGCTTGGAGCATTTTCTTTTGACATTGTCTTCAACCTTTTTGTTTTCTTAAGTTGAAGTACATTTTTTCTATGAATTCTAGCCTTTGCTGCCCTATTTTTCCTTAGCATGTCATCAAAAACCATTTGTTCATTTGACTGATGATGATCCATTTCATTGAAATTCAACCCATTACTTGTAAGAGAGACCAAGACAGAATTTGTATCAACATTTTTGTGGATTTGATGAACACTGTGATTGCCTTTACTTGCTATGTTTGGAGAATGTTCAGAAATAGGGGATTTGAATAGTGAACTCTGATTAACTGTTGATGGTTGAAAAGTGTTTGATGAAGATCGAGCTGTCATAGGTGATTTGTTCTCAGTCCTCCTGCATAGATTGACACCCAAATTACCAATATGCATGAACTTACTATTGTTTTCTTTGAGATTCTGAATTGAAGATGATTGTGATATCAACCCATTATTCGTTCAATCGTTAAGACAGAACTCGCAGCAACATGTTTGTGGATTAGATCACAATTATCAATAGCTTGACTGATTATATTTGGAGAAAGCTCAGAAAGTGGTGATTTGAAAGTTGAGACATTATGTGCCGTGATTATACTCGAGCTTGGTGCATTTTCTTTTGACATTGTTTTTAACCTTTTTGCTTTCTTAAGTTGAAGAACATTTTTTCTACGAAGCCTAGCCTTTGATGCCCTCTTTTTTCTCAGCCCATCTTCAAAAAGCAAGTGTTCTTTTGACTGTTGATGATCCATTTAATGAGTTACTATGTAGTTTAAACTGAACTTTGTCAACAATTGTGATTGCTCAACCTGGCTTGCTTGCTATTGTAATATCTGTAAATATACCAAGAGCAAAATCACTCATTGTTGAACTACAATTGGGTATAGAGAATGGAAAAGAAAGCAACAACCATATAGTGACACGTTGTGGCGATTTAATGTAACTGCATAAATTATGATCCAAACTGTTTAATCTAATTCATCTAATGAGAATCAATAGAACAATTCAGTAAGCATTGATTTCTAGTTCACTTCCCTTGACTAACAGAATTGAACTTTGTCAACAATTTTGGTAGTTGACTTGTTAGTATGCATAAGTTCTATTAGAAACTCTAATTTATGTTGCTAGTTTTATTAGAATTTTCACATAAAAGCTTTTCATACTTTTCTTAGTATGCAAAAGCTTTTCTGCTACTTAACAGGAAGATTCTAAAACTAAACATATGATGGTGAGTTTCACAGAGAGGAGCCCTTAAGAGACCTGAAACTAAATATTTGCTGGTGATTTTTTATTTTAAGTTATGTAAAAGGAAGATTTTGAAAATTAAGCATTTTCTGGTGAGTTTAGATCAGCTTACCTTTACATACATGGCTTTGATTTCACAAATCAACTCAATGAAAATGAAGTTCTGCAATTAACAACAATAAGGCTTAGTTTTTACAATAAATATGGAGAATGTGAAAAGTTAAAATTGAGAGAATGCAAAGTGTTTGAAAGGAAACTACAAAACAAATTTAATCACTTCATTGTGACATCAATAAATTTGATGCTTATAGAGATAGATGTTTTTATAGGTACCCTTCCGCTCCTATTATATGTGGGTCCCACACACACAATTAATTATAATTCTTATTTTCACCATTCAATTATTATATTATTTTAATATTAAAAATAAATTAAATAAGTTGCAAGTGTTATATTTAATCGATCAACGTCGATTTTTCAATGAAAAATCGTTTTTTACTACAACATATGTTATATGCATGTATCATATTGCACAATATGATTGTAGAAGACAAATGACACACATATATGCTGGTAATTTTAATTATGATCATTCCAACAATGATGTTTCAGCAAATGATAGTTATAATCCAGGCTTCAGCCCTCTATGTTATAAAAAAAATGACATACATAATGACCCTCATCCAAGCAAGTGTTTGAAGAAAGAAAACATAGGTGTTGAGTGAAGGGTTATCTAAGCAAGTGTTTGAAAGGAAACTGCAAAACAAATTTAATCACTTGATTGTGACATCAATAAATTTGATGCTTATAGAGATAGATGTTTTTATAGGTACCCTTCTATTATATGTGGGTCTCACACGCACAATCAATTATAATTCTTATTTTCACAATTCAATTATTATATTATTTTAATATTAAAAATAAATTAAATAAGTTGCAAGTGTTATATTTAATCAATCAACGTCGAATTTTCAATGAAAAATCGTTTTTTACTACAACATATGTTATATGCATGTATCACATTGCACAATATGATTGTAGAACACAAATGACACACACATATGCTGGTAATTTTAATTATGATCATTCCAACAATGATGTTTCAACAAATGATAGTTATAATTCAGGCTTCAACCCTCTATGTTATAAAAAAAATGACATACATAATGACCCTCATCCAAATCTCGCACCATACCTACAAATGAGAGTACAAATTCAAGATAGACGAACTCATCATTAGCTTCAACGTGATCTTGTGGAGCATATTTGGCAACACTTTGAGAGTGATAGTCAATATGATTATGTAATTTATCATCATTTGATTTTTCAAGTTTATTTTTTTTTGAATTAGTAATAAAATTTAAAAAAATGTTCGATTTTTTTATAATTAAATTAATTTAATATTTCAAAATCAGATAATTATGAATGAATGGATAAATTATTGTTAAAACTAAATGATAGAGTTATTGTTGTGACTCATTTAATAATTGTTTTGAAGTGTTAGGTTGGAGACATTGAATGCTTATTAGGTATCAATCAATCAATAGTCAATAGTGTGTGTGTGTTCCCTAAAAAAAAAATGTGTGTCTATATATATATGTATATAAAATAAGGTTTTTTTATGTCACATGTCACTTTCATGTATGTTCTGATTTTTTTTCTTCTATTTTTTAAAACCGATATAAATATCTCAACAAACATCGTATATTAAGTTGATCTTATCCGCTAAATATTTTATTGAAGTGTTTAATTAATTTCCACTTTCAAATTTTTTTTAATTAATTTCTAACATTTTATGCAGCATAAATATCTCAACAAACTACTCATTTTATTTTAACATATTCTTTCAACAAACTCTTTTAATTTTTTTTGAAGAAGCTAAATTAGTCCACCTTAATTGGCACCTGGAAGAATCAAACCTGAGACCTTGAGAAGGACAACAAACTCTTTTAATTAATACTTATTAAATGATTTTTAATTTTAATTATATATTAATTTTAATTTTATACACATAAATATCTCAACAAACTACTCGTTATATTTTAAAAAAATTAATTTAATTTAAACATATTTTTCAATAAATTTAAATTGTTAATTGTAACAAAAGAATTAATTAGTTAATGATAATTAAATTTAATAATATTAGATATTTATTTTGTTTTTTATGTAGGCGTGTCACTCTTGTAACATCCTAGATTAGATGAAAATAATAGGTTATGAGAAAATATTAGGAGGGTAAACACTTATTTGGGTATAAATATATTACCTCCGTCCTTAATTATAAGACCATTTTGAGTTCTTTCTGTCTCTTTTTACAACTCCGTCCCTAATTATAAGACCCCTTTGAGTTTTTTCTCTGCCCTTTTACAAGGCTATTTTCAAATTTAAATAGTCGGGCAATGAAACCCCTAAACCTAGTGAAGGATAAGCGAGCGACGCTAGAGCAGCCTAGCAAGAGAGCTGATTCTTTCTAGAATTCACTAACTCAAAATGTGGGTAATATGATTATTTTCTTAGTTTAGCACATACCAATTGTGGGTAATATGATTCTTTCTCGAATTCACTAAGAATCATGGATAATGACTTATGATATTTTTTTTTTTAAAGAAGCCAAACTACCTACCAAAATTGACACTGAGAAAAATCGAACTTGAGACCTTGAGAGGAACACAATCCAAGGTCTCAAACAATATAGTGTCCAATTCAAGACCACTAACTTAAAACATGGGTAATACAATTACTTTCTTAGTTTAGCACATACCAATATAACAATGAATTATGATATCTAGTATTTACCACATACCAATTTTAGTCAACTCTGAAGTTGGTTTCTCAATTTCCACTGCAATCGCAGTGAAGCAGAAACCCGTTCAACAAGAAACAACTTAGAATACTTATGAGCTAGTTACTTGCAATCAAGGGGATTTGGATGAAGAGTAGTGGAAGTAACTACTGACAGACGTTTAATTTTCTACCATGACCTAAGAACCTGGTGAAGTTTTGAAATATGACGCATGAAATAATCATGAGCAGCAGCACATGGATGAACCAAATTTATGAGCCGCAGCATATGGATGAACTAAATTCATGAGCAGCAGCATAGAGACCTCAATCATAATGGGATATGAAACAATTTCCAAATTCAGTGAAATTGGAAAGCAAACATGTGGAACTAAAATGAATCATAGTTTACATTCAATTTTCTCCACAACTGACTTTACCCGAGCAGCTGCATATGGATAAAGTTCAACTTCATAATACAAACGAATTGCCATTTGTTTGCAAAAGTATAACATAGAAGATCAAATAAAAAGAAAGAAGGTCGGGGATAATAGAGATGTTATTTCACATATATAGTCCTTCTGGCACTCCTTCTTTCTTCTTAAACATCACTTTATCCTTTGCCTTCTTAAAGTCGGGATGAGTCACCTGAACAAGATATAAAAGTAATAGTAAGATATCATAAACTGGAGGATCAAACTTAAAATGAAGTGTACAAACCAAAAGATAATACAGACAAATCCTTAAAAAAAACATAAGATTGATAGGCAAAGATGGGAACTGATTCACTGAAGTAAAAATTGGACCTAAATATACACTAAAGTTACCTACAAAATGTAACTATAGTTAGAAAAAGTGTTGGGGGAGTGTATGTTGTCCCATTCTAAAGTCAAGACATGCCTCAGGCTCAGATATCCTGTCAATATAGGGCCACCCAGTGGAATCGAACAAGCACTTTTTAATCTGACACTGGAATCCTCCCAGTTGGGCCAACCCTCGCAGGAAAGTACGATGATCCAAATGAACAAAAGCAGGTTTGGTGTTTTAAAGAGGCACCAAGGAGTACTTTCCATGATTTAGGTTGCTTATAATGACTAACTGTTCAATATATCCACACCCAGAGACAACCCTAACCCAATAAATGCTGTATATAAATATGAAACTAGATCAGCATTCTTGATATTTTCTTGTCTCAAAATTCAGAGACATAGTCAAAGAAATATTTTCCAGCTCCTCCAAAAAAATTTAGCACCATAACCAATCCACCCCAACTCGCCCTTAGCATAATATATTTGGGTCATATTAAAAAAATGAGCTTGTCAAAACTAGCAAGTTAATAGGTTACAAACAGCATTATCAATAGAAACGTGAATAAATTTTTTAACCTTCATTCGGCGTTCCCTTAGAGCAAGTAAGCCAGCTTCAGTACATATTGCCTTTATATCAGCTCCAGAGAATTCATCCTTCGTCATAACAAATTCTTCCAAGTTGACATCATCAGCTAATGTCATCCTTGATGTGTGTATCTTAATTTAAAAGCAAGCATAAAGTCATTCAGTCGCATGATCAAACAGAATATGCATATTTAAGATACCACACGGAATCAACAGAAACAGCATTAGGATTCACAAAACTAATCATGTTTACCTGGAAAATACGTCTTCTTGTTTTGATATCAGGAAGAGGAAATTCAATCTTCCTGTCAATACGACCAGGTCGTAGCAAAGCTGGATCAAGACTTTCAATTCTGTTGGTAGCCAGAATCACTTTTACATCTCCTCTTGAATCAAAACCATCTAACTGGTTCAGCAATTCTAACATAGTCCTTTGAATTTCACGTTCTCCACCTGAGTGAGCATCATACCTGTAAGGCATATTAACAATTAAACTCATGATTCATGAATGTAAGGAGAAAACCTTAAAGAGTCCATGAAGTGATACAATGCACCACTCTTCTACACCTCCACCTATATGAATCCTAAAATTGAGGGTTCAGCAGCTTACCTCTTTGTACCGACCGCATCAATTTCATCAATGAAAACAATAGCAGGAGAAAGATCATCGGCAACTCTGAAAAGTTCCCTCACAAGTTTTGGACCATCTCCCAAGTACTTTTGTATCAATTCACTACCTACTACACGCAAGAATGTAGCTGATGTTGAGTTTGCCACAGCCTGAAGGCACAAGAGCATGTATTAGACCTAACTGATAGTGCATGTGATGGTGTCACGAATTACAAGCAATAAAAAATATAATATACCAACTTAGTAATTATTTAAAGAAGCAGCAGTTTTTCGGTTGCTTTTTCTTCAGATCAGTTGCTTCTTATACTAATACAACTTGGTGTCTGACAACCAGAGACAGAAGAGCAAACTGTATTCTAATTTTTTAAAAACATGCACACTCGCAAAGGATGAAAATGACATTGTAACATATGTCACCAGTATCAGTACAGTATTTATCATCTTTAAATGTGTCTGCAGTAAAACCACCCCAAAACAGTACATAAGGAATTCAATCCCCCCAAACTCACAGAGAGAGATTTTCATCTTAATCTTAATATCCAAAAATGAAAAAAATGATGTTCTTACAAAATTCCCTCCAGTACCTGTAAGCAACAGACAAATAGCAAATAACTAGAACTCTAGAAAGTAACATTGTAAACAATGCAGAATTGCAGACAAAGTCATTTCCAAACTCTACAGATCTGATAATCACACAAATCTATTTTGTACATGTACAACAGAGAAAAACTATACAAATTCCACAGCATTGATTCATTATTGAACAAGTTAAGCAAAGCGAAAAAGTTCAAACCTTTGCAAGCAAGGTCTTCCCTGTTCCAGGTTCTCCATATAATATGACCCCCTTAGGAGGCTTGATACCAATATCTTCATATAGTTCAGGATGTGTAAGGGGTAGCTCAACTGCCTCTTTAATTTCCTGAATCTGCGCATCTAAACCACCAATGTCAGCATAAGATTCCAAAGGAGCCTTCTCGACTTTCATGACTGAGACCATTGGATCAACTTCGTCTTGCAGAAGGCCAACAACCGAAAGAACCTGATAAAAAAGCAATCATAATCACCATATCATCTAGATCAAATTATACAAACAATAACAGGAGATGCCTAATTCTATAAAGAATATTTCAACCAAAACTTTTCCTATTTCATTCCAGGTTCAAAATTCAGATACTCCCAAACCAATTATAGTATGGTATCAAATTAAGCTCATTACTTCTTCAAAAGGATATGAATGCTTCTTTGATCATACAATGAGTATATTATAAGACAATTCTCCTCGACTCCCATTCCCAGTCTACATTAAAAAGCAAACTACTCTGATGTCTCAACTGGCTCTCGTTTTATAAAAGAATTGAAATTGCGAGTCGAAGTCTAACAATTGAGTTAAACTCCACTATCAATTTTCAACCCTCCCACACTTCAGTTACGCTGCATCACACATAGCTAACGAGCCAAAAAGACAAGGCCTTGTTTGGATAAACAACTTATTTAAGTACTTATAGCATATGCGTTTATCACATTTGTGCTTAAATATATACACTATTTCAATAACAAAAGATAAAATGCATCACACATAGCTAACGAGCCAAAAAGACAAGGCCTTGTTTGGATAAACAACTTATTTAAGTACTTATAGCATATGCGTTTATCACATCTGTGCTTAAATATATACACTATTTCAATAACAAAAGATAAAATGCATCACACATAGCTAACGAGCCAAAAAGACAAGGCCTTGTTTGGATAAACAACTTATTTAAGTGGTTATAGCATATGCGTTTGTCACATTTGTGCTTAAATATATACGCTATTTCAATAACAAAAGATAAAATAAAGTAAAATTGTTTTCATATAAACTATAAGCTGTTTTGTAAGCTATCCTAGAGATACCTAATTCTATAAAGAATGTTTCAACCGCAATTACAGTGTGGCTGGTATCACGTAAAGCACATGAATTCATCGAAAGGATATGAATGCTTCTTTGCTCGTACAATGGGTATATTATTAGACAACTCTCCACAACTCCCATTCCCAGTCTACATTAAACAGCAAATTACTCTGATGCCTCAATTCACTCTTGTTTTATAAAAGGGTTGAGAAATTGTGAGTCAAATTCTAATAATTGAGAGTTAAAACTCCACTCTCAACTCTCAAACAGCAAATTACTCTGATGCCTCAATTCACTAATTGCGAGTCAAATTCCAATAATTGAGAGTTAAAACTCAACTCTCAATTCTCAACCCTTCCATACTTTAGTTACATTAAACATAGCTAATAAGTCAAAAATATATCGCCTTGTTTGGATAAACAACTTAATTAAACACTTATAGCATAAGCGCTTATCATGTAAGTGCTTATGTATAACTATTTCATATAAACTATAAGCTGTTTTGGAAGCTATCCTAAAGAGTTTATGAAAATAAGTCCAACAACTTAAAGAATATTTCAACCAAAACTTTTCCTAATTTTCATTCCAGGTTCAAAATTCAGATGCTCCCAAACCAATTACAATATGGTATCAATTAAGCTCATTACTTCTTCAAAAGGATATGAATGCTTCTTTTATCATACAATGAGTAGATTATTAGACAATTCTCCTCAACTACCATTCTCGGTCAACTTTGATCAGCTAATTACTCTGATGCTTCAACTCGCTCTTGTTTTACGAAAGGGTTGAGAAATTGGGAGTCAAATTCTAATAATTGAGAGTTAATACTCCACTCTCAATTCTCAACCCTCCCATACTTTAGTGACATCAAACTAGCTAGTAAGCCAAAAAGATATGGCCTTGTTTGGATAAACAACGTAATTAAACACTTATAGCATAAGTGCTTATCATATGAGTGCTTATGTATAATTATTTCAATAGCAAAAAATAAAATAAAGTATAATTGTTTTCATATAAACTATAAGCTGTTTTGTAAGCTATCATAAAGAGTTTATATGAAAATAAGTCCAACAACTTATAGACATGTTATAAGTTGTTTCCATAATCTCCCTCAAACAGTCTCACAACTAATTATGCCCGTAAATAAACTCAATTAAGTCAATCAAAAAAAAAACCCTTATAATCAAAATCATAATTATAGAAATTAATATCTTTATTCATATGCATCCAATTCTAACAAAATTATAAAAACAACATATCCTCTAAATTCAAACACTAGATCAATAATTCAAATCTCACACAAAAATTCAACAAAAAAATAACAAACACAAACCTTATTATGCATCAAAATAGCACAACCAGGCTCCAACTGATCCTTATCAACAAAAGACAAAATCCCAACATAATACTCCGGCCCAACCGAACTCGAAACAATTGCATGATTCTCATCAATCAATTCCTCCAAATTCCCAACACTCATCGGGGAGCCACGTAGATCATCAACCTTAGATCTATCTTCCTCCGCCTTTTCCTCCTGAGGCTTCAACCTCTCTTGATACGCCACAAACTCTTCCTCCATTAACAAATAATCCTTCACCCTCTCAAGCTTTAACAGCCTCAGCTTGCACTTCGATACCGGAGTCACCGTCGGTAACCGTGAAGCGGCATCTGGACCCTTTTGTTTGCGCTGTTTACGACCTACACGCGCCGGGGGTGCTGCTGGTTCGAATTTTTTCTCCTTTTTGTCGCTGCCATCTTGTTTCCGGTCGCCGGGATGGCCTTGTCGGTTCATGCCGCCGGGAGTTCCTTGACCCATCGTCGATCGATTCGGAAATTGAACAAGGTGCGAGAGTAAAGTGTTTGGCAAGTTCAAGGGTTTCGAACCTTTTGTTCACTCTTCTTTGTTTTAATCTTTGTTTAGTGAACAACCAAAAATAATTGTAAGAAAAATTTTGTTCCTTTATTTTACCATATTATCGTTAATTATTTATTACGAAAAGAGAAATATATGAGATGATATATTAAATGAATAAGACTATTATAGTAAAAATATAAATTATTGTATCAAAAGTAGTGATATTTATTAATTGTTTTGATTTGTGTAAAATGTCAAAAAATGACAATTAAAAAGGAACGAAGATAATACCTTGTTACTCGAGTCGACTAATGCAAATACGGTAACTTTACCCTTTTTTTTAACTCAATAATTAATTACATTTGATTAGAAAATAAAATACTATAAAAAAATATATAATATAAATATATTTGAGATTATTCCAAAATATATATATATATATATTTGAGATATAAAAATATTATTATTTTTGTGCATAGATAGAGTGGTCACTACTTGAAAATATAATATTATATTATCGAAGTTTGCTAATTTATGCCAACTCATTTGATTGTCTGTGTAAATTAATAAGTTACTTTAAAAGTGTGTTTCACAAATTTTTAATAATAACTTAATAATTTAGACTACTAAAATATTTAGACTACTAAAAATAAGTGGATGTAAGTGTTACGTGTGTTTTTCGACAAAGGGCATCTAACACAGTCACTAAGGTTTGATTGGACACGTTGGAAGAAGCTGAAACTTTTAGTCTAAAAAGATTTCTGAAGTTGAACTTGTTCGCTCTACATAATCGAAGCATTTAGAGTTGGTCGAAGCACGCATCGACGAAGCGAAAGTTAGTTATATTTTGGAAAGTTACTTTGACAAACTGTCAAAGATCACAGCTGTCGAAGGCGCAAGATTTGAATTTCAAATAGGTTGTTTTTCTCTGTTATTTAGCGTTATTAGCAGTTAGAAATGTGAATAGGATTGTACAGTTATTTCCTTTAGTATAAATAAGAGTTTTCCATGAGGAAAATGGGGTCACAAAATCACTTACATAACATTCTACACACTCGAAGTATCCAAGTTACAGCGAGAAAAGAGTTACGAATCATGTATGATCATTGTGAACAACCTTTATTTCAAATCAATGCAATTTACTTTACTTTAAGTTAATTTTTGCAATCTACTTTTATACTGCAATTTCTTGTCGAAGAGTTCAAGCAACTGAACTTGGAGATTTTCTTTTTTCTACTTCTATTCGAAATATTCAAAAATACTTAAAAAATGCGAAGATATTCGAACAAACTTGACACACAATGGTCTGAGATTACTGGTTGATCTCGCAAATAATAAATCAATAACCAGCGGTTGTTTACCAAAAACCAGGGTAAACAAATTGGCACGCCCAGTGGGACCATGTGTGTCTAAGAACAATATTTTCGAAAATTTTGTTTCGTATTTTGTTCTCTTTGATTAAATTCTTGTGATTCTACCCGTCCAAATTCAACGATCGCTCCCTCATCCAGCACTCAAGCCGGTGCACAAACTTCACAAGAAATACCTGTTAGTAGCCAAACCCAGTCGAACGTGACCGGTGTAACAGCTTTTATGTCGTCGCCATCGTCGATACCAACATCGACTGGGCCTACAGTTATCGAGGCCGTCATTCCATCGACGCAAACGAGCCCACCGATCTCTAGACCGTGGATACAACAGGTGGATAGGAATACTTTGGCAGGGACTTTTGGTGCCTCAATGCCACAATTTTCACTCGCGACGACAATGAGAGATCCGCCTTATGGCATGCCAACAACTTTAATGGTAGGCCTTGAGACAAATGCGTCTATATTCGCGGATAACGCAAATACTATATTGTCTCCAGTTCATGGGTCTGAAATGAGTATCCCTGGTCGAAACGCCCCTTTGGCATTGACTAATACGTCCGTGGCGTCGATTAGACAACAAATGGACGAGAGTAACCATGACATGGTTAATATGTTAACTCAGCAGATCGGAACGATATTTAATCCTATGATCCAGGCTACTAACCAAAGTTACCAAATGTTGGCTGCTCAAATGGAGAGAATTGCCAACTTCTTCAACCCAGTTCAACCACCGAACCCTGGACTGCTTCGAATTGGCGGAAGAGGAGATAATGTGGCAAATCAGGGGCCACACCATGTGCCCCAAGCGGTTGAAGAACCAATCATAGGGGCAGCACAACAGGCCCCTGAAGTCGTTTTGGTAAATAGAAACCAAAACGCAGACTAAGTGGTTAGACAAGTTCGACAGAATAACCTTGGAGGGCAAGAAAATATAGTCCATCTCGTCGAAACAATTTTGGTCCAGAATGGCCTTAATGTAGGCTTACGTAGGCCAAATTTTATTTCAGCCTTGTCTGAATATGTCATGCAAACTGAACTTTCTAGGGAATGGAAGATCCCCAAATTCACAAAGTTTGCTGGAGAAACTAATGAGTCCACTGTCGAACATGTTGCCCGTTATTTAACGGAGGCCGGGGACATTGCAAATAATGAAAATTTAAGAATGAAATATTTCCCCAACTCCTTGACAAAGAACGCTTTCACATGGTTCACCACTCTCTCTCCTCATTCAATACATAATTGGAATCAATTGGAGAGAGTATTCCATGAACAGTTCTATATGGGTTAATCTAAGATAAGTTTGAAAGAATTGGCTAGTGTTAGGCGGAAAACGCCTGAATCTGTTGATGACTATCTCAATAGATTTAGATTATTGAAAGCGAGATGTTTTACCCAAGTGCCCGAACATGAGTTACTCGAAATGGCTGCTGGTGGCCTAGATTACTCTGTCCGAAAGAAATTGGACACCCAGCACTTGAGAGATATGGCCCAACTGGCCGATAGGGTTCGACAAGTAGAAAGGCTAAAAGCCGAAAAGGCCAGGTCTAATAGGTTCCACAAAAAAGAGAAGGTTGTGTATGTCGACAATATCGGCAGCGACCAAGAATTCGATGTCGAATATGCTTCTGTCGAAGAGAATGACGTTAATGTAGCCGAATTAAAACCTGGATCTCCATATGTTTGCAAATTGTTGAAACCATCAGACGGAAAAACTCCCGTCGAACCAAAAAATGTCAAATTTGTTGCGAAATCATACACCTTTGACGTTACTAAATGTGACAAAATTTTTGACTTGTTAGTCTCTGATGGTCAGATTGTGGTGCCTAAGGGTTTAAAATTGCCACCAATAAACCAAAGGAAGAAAAGAGGATTTTGCAAATTTCACAATTTTTTGGGTCATAATACTTCCCGTTGTGTTTTTTTCAGGGACTTGGTGCAGAAAGCACTCAACGAGGGAAGATTGAAATTTGGTGATAAGTCAAAATCACCAATGCAGGTAGATGTTGATCCTCTCCCAGTCACCGACGCAATGTATGCCGAGCCGATAGACGTAAACGTTGTCGAGGTTATGGAAGAGATGCCAGGGGAAAGTTCCAGCAACCCCAAAGAAGGTACTGAAAGCTTCATGATAGCGCCTGCAATGATCTCTGAAGATCAATACAAGAAACAATTGAAAGCTGTGTACCCTGATGTTGAAGAGGGTCTAGTTGCCTTTTTGAATCGTTGCAAGATAAGCAATTCAGAGGTCACTATTTGTCCAAAATGCAGTTCAGTGTTCGACAAAAAAGCAGCAAGGAGCCTCGAGGGAAAGCAGTTAGTGTCGAAGAGGAAGGGAAAATGGGTCGACAACAGACCTAAGTTCAATCAATCAAAGGGGGATCCCATATATGGTGATGCCTCTGGTGAAGACATATGTCCCATCCTCGGAGACTCCTGTGGGTAAATGGGTCCATTCTAATGGAAAAAATCTGGGTATTCGTTCGACTATGTCATCAAGTGGAGGGATCGATCATGTCGACAATAGGTACTCCTACAGGAATGGATACAAAGGAAAAAAACCCATGACAAAGACTCAATGGCGTAGATTCCAACGTCAGAAGAGGGCTGCTGCCACTGATGTTGCTGAGAGTTCTGCGAAAGGAAAACAGTTGGCGATCACCAAGGTTAGGAAGCCAGCAACAGAGAGACTTTTTCTTCCACTGCCTCCTGTCAAAGAAAACCTTCCTGCTGAAGATGAAGAAATGGGATCAAATTTTTTCGATTCCGAACCAGATTTTGATGTGATATGCAACGTCGTTTCGATTCTACCAATTGAATATGATGTAGTCTCAGAAATCAGTGAAGGGGAAGAAGATTTTACAGAGGAAATGGCTGAACATAAGCCAGTTTGTTATTATGTGATGAACAGTGGCTGTGTCGAAGAACAGCAAGCCATGTTTGAAAGGCCTAGTCGAGATATGAGAAATCATCTTAAACCTCTTTTCATCCAGGCCAAGGTGAATAACATTGGGATAAACAAAGTCCTAGTGGATGGTGGTGCAGCAGTGAATTTGATGTCGTTATGTTTGCTGAAAAAGATCGGAAAGAAAGAATCCAACCTAACATCCCATAATGTGGTCCTCTCAAACTATGAGGGAAAATCCGGCCATTCATATGGGGCAATTGAAGTTGAATTAATTGTCGGAAGCGTCAAAAGGTCAACATTGTTCCTGGTAATCCCATCCAAAGCCAATTACAATCTGTTACTCGGCAGAGAATGGATACATAGTGTCGGAGCAGTCCCGTCGACTATGCACTAGAGGATTTCAATCTGGAGGGAAGACAGAGTGTTAGAGAATATTGAAACCGACCAAAGCTATTTCAGGGCTGAAGTCGACCATATAAACAAAAAGACCTTTGACAAACATTTGGCATATATTTCGCCATGTCGATCCTCATATTTTGGTCTAGTGAGACCAGAGCTTGTGAGGAGTTCTGTTAAGCTCCACCCATACCATGGTCTTTTTTGGGAAAGGGAGTTAGTCGAAGACGGTATGTCTTCGGAGGACGAAGCCCCACCAACTGGGTGGGATGTCAAACAGTAATCATGTCTATTCCTAGTACATGTGAGAGAATTATGGCCTTTGTGGCCGAAAATAGACAAAACGCGGCGTTGGAAGCTGTCATGCAACAAATGCAAGACTGTCAGGAGAATGAAATGCTCAAAGACCAGAGGTTGGATTACATTTATGATGAAGAGCCCTTAGGTTTTGAGAAAGACCCAATGGGTCCCGCTAAGAAAATTGTAGCACAAGACCCTTTGGAAGAAGTCGACCTGGGTGATGGCGTTGTGAAGTCGACCTGGATTTGAATCATTAAGCTCTTAGAGGAATTTAAAGATTGTTTTGCATGGGATTATAATGAAATGCCAGGTCTAAGTCGGGACGTAGTGGAGTTAAAACTACCAATCCGACCAGGAAAGAAGCCAGTGAAGCAAACTCCAAGAAGATTTGCGCCTCAAATCCTGTCGAAGATCAAAGAAGAAATTGAAAGGCTCTTACGAAGCAAGTTCATCAAAACAGCAAGGTACGTTGAGTGGTTGGCTAACATAGTCCCTGTAGTAAAAAAGAATGGAGCTCTTAGGGTCTTCATAGATTTTAGAGATTTGAACAACGCTACGCCTAAAGATGAATACCCTATGCCAGTAGCAGAAATGTTAGTCGATTCGGCAGAAGGTTTTGATTATTTGAGCATGTTAGACGACTATTCTGGTTATAATCAGATTTTTATAGCCGAAGAAAATGTGTCGAAGACAACTTTCAGGTGCCCTGGGGCCATATGCGTGTATGAATGGATAGTCATGCCATTCGGTTTGAAGAACGCTGGCGCTACATACCAAAGGGCAATGAATTCTATCTTCCATGATTTCATTGAAAAATTTATGTAGGTATACATAGATGATATTGTAGTGAAGTCTTCGACAGAAGATAGCCATTTAGACCATCTTCGACAGTCATTCGAAAGAATGAGAAAATATGGCTTAAAGATGAATCCTTTGAAGTGTGTTTTTTGTGTTCACGCAGGTGATTTTCTGGGTTTCGTGGTTCACAAAAAGGGTATTGAAATAAACCAAAACAAGACAAAATCCATCTTGGAAACGAAGCCTCCTTCTACCAAGAAAGAGCTGCAATCTCTTCTAGGGAAGATCAAATTTCTGAGAAGGTTCATTTCGAACTTAAGTGGCAAGACCCAAGCTTTCTCGCCATTGCTTAAACTAAAGAAAGAAGATACGTTTAGATGGGAACCAGAACATCAGAAGGCTTTTGAAGAAATCAAGTCATATTTGACAAAACCACATGTTCTTTTACCCCTTGTTAAGAATAGGATGATGAAATTGTACATAGCAGCATCAGAATCATCCATAGGTAGCATGTTACCCCAAGAGGATGAAAATGGTGTCAAAAGAGCCATATATTACCTCAGTAGGATTTTAAATGATGCTGAAACAAGGTATCATCCAACTAAAAAGTTGTGCCTTTGTTTGTATTTCTTTTGTACAAAGTTGAAACAATATATAAAACCAGTCGACGTTTGTGTTTATTCTCATTTTGATATTATTAAGCACATGTTGTCGAAACCTATTTTACATAGTAGAATTGGTAAATGGGCTCTAGCCCTAACAGAGTATTTGTTGACCTACAAGCCCTTAAAAGCCATTAAAGGGCAGATCGTGGCTGATTTCAAAGTTGATCATTCTGCGATCGAAGCTACAGTTGGTCTAATAGAGACTCGACCTTGGAAACTATATTTCGACGGTTCCAGTCACAAAGATGGCAATGGGATTGGCATTTTAATTGTGTCTCCTACTAACATTCCGACAAGTTTTAAGTTCAGAGTCAATGAACGATGTTCAAACAATGGGGCCGAGTACGAAGCCTTAATAGCAGGACTTGAAATCTTGTTGGAATTGGGGGCAAATGAGGTCGAGATAAAAGGAGACTCTGAACTGGTTATAAAGCAGTTGACGAAAGAATACAGATGCATTAAAGAAAATCTAATTACGTACTTTATTCTAGCCAACACGTTGTTACAACGTTTTCAGCATGTGGATATTCAACATATGCCTCGAATTAATAACCAAGAGGCGAATGAGTTGGCACAAATCGCTTCGGGTTATAAAGTCCCTAAAGTGAAGTTAAAGAAGTTGATAGAGATAAGAGACAAATATACTCCGATTTCCCCTCCCCAAACAGAATTGTCAATAACAAAAACTGAGGGGGCAGAGGAAATAGACAATCTTTCAGCCGAAACTGAAAATTTTTCAGGCAAATTTGCGAAAATTCGGTTTGAAGTTTTTGCCATTGACAATATGGCAGACAACGATTGACGCAAATAGATTGTCGAATACTTAAAGAACCATGCCGGGAACACCAGTCGAAAAATTAAATACAGAGCCTTAAGCTATGTGGTGATAGAGAATGAATTGTTCAAGAAAACACCTGAGCAAGTTTTACTGAAATGCCTTGGAGAAAATGAGGCATATTTGGCAATTTCCAACACCCATAGTGGAGTTTGTGGTTCTCACCAAGTAGGCCAAAAAATGAAATGGCTTTTGTTTCGACAAGGGGTCTATTGGCCTATGACGTTAAAAGATTGTATAGAGCTCGCTAAAGGTTGTCAAGAATGCCAGAAGCATACAGGAATACAACATGTGCCTGCAAGCGAACTTCATGCGATAGTAAAACCATGGCCATTTAGAGGATGGGCTTTGGATTTGATTGGAGAAGTCAAACCTACTTCGTCGAAGGACCACCGTTATATTATAGTCGGGATAGATTACTTCACCAAATGGGTAGAAGCCATCCCTTTGCCGAATGTGGATCAGGAAGCTGTTATCAAGTTTATTCAAGACGACATTTTGTACAGGTTTGTAATCCCAGAAACTATCACCACATACCAAGGGTCGGTCTTCACGGGACGAAAAATGGTAGAATTTGCTTCCGAAGTCAGATTTAAATTGTTAACTTCGACGCCTTACTACGCGCAGGAAAATGGTCAAGTCGAAGCCGCCAATAAAGTTATCATTAATTTGATAAAGAAACATGTGGGTAGTAAACCAAGAAATTGGCATAATACTTTGAATCAGGCTTTATGGGCTTGTCGAAATTCGCCAAAAGAATCAACTAACACTACCCCATTTAGGCTCACGTTTGGTCATGACGCAGTCTTACCTGTCGAAGTCTGTTTACAATCGACTAGAATTCAAAGGCAATGCGAGCTTCCAACAAACCATTATTGGGACATGATGTTAGATGAACTGGTCGATTTAGACGAGGAAAGGATACATGCATTAGACGTCCTCATGAGGCAGAAAGAAAGAGTAGCTAAGGCCTATAACAAGAGAGTAAAGTCGAAATCTTTGTTTCAGGAGATTTAGTTTGGAAAGTAAATCTGCCTATGGATAGAAAAGACAGAGTTCTAGGCAAATGGTCGCCGAATTGGGAAGGACCATTCGAAATCACTCAGGTTTTCTCAAATGGTGCATACGAAATAGAGGAGGTCGGTGCAGATAATCGAATCTTGCGAGTAAATGGCAAATATTTGAAAAAGTACAGGCTAGTGCTGCAAGAAGTTAAAATTACGTGCGAATAAAAAATAATAGCAAGTGCGTAATCATGGCATACATTGCCAGTACAATGATAAGAGTTTCAAAAGAGGCTATATTAATACATATTACAAAGCTTAAAAAGTAAGACTAGTTGTCAGCCTCTCTAGAGCCGTTTTGGCGAGATCCAGTACAGCTTGGGTTCGAGAGCCATTGTCAATCAACTTGTTGATCTCGTTGTCGTTCGACTTGGCCCTTTTGAAATGTTCAATAGCCAGTTTGGCCTCTCGGCAAAGATCGGTTTCTGAAGGACCCAATACCTTCTGGATTCCAGCTAACCTCTCTTCCTCCTCTTTAATCTTCAATGCCAAGACTGCCATTAGTTCTTTATAAGTAGCAATGTTTGACTTGCACGTTTTTACCTCGGCCGAAGCATTGGCACTCTCAAGCTCCAAAGAAGCAATTTTAGCTTTAGATGCTTCGACTAGCCTCAAGTTCTCTGTATGCTGACGACGTTGTTTTGTTAACGAAACATTGTTTTCGGATTCACGCCGAAGTTCCGTGGCTATTCGATCCAGAAGAGGTTCGAAATCAACCAGGAAGGCTGGTTACGGGTTAACCTAAGCAACTTGTGCGTCAAATTTTTGAGTTCGAAAGTGAGGTTTGAATTCAATCTGATGGCTTGGAAAAGGTCTACCCCTATGACCTTTGCTCGAAGCTCTTGGGTCAAATCTTCCTCAGACGCTTCTGAACTCACTCTAACAGATGAAGTCGAAGTATTCTGAGTATTTTCACTGCTTAACATGAGTTTAAAAGCTTCAAGGGGATCACTTTCCTCAAGACTTGCTATGTCATCTAGGCTTGGAGTGGTACTGGGGGCAGGCATTTTCTTTGGTGGAGACTCATCCATACTCCCAGGACTTCGCGGGTTATCTCCTCCGCTTTCAGTCTCCTCGTCCTCAAGACCCTCACTGCTCACATTGTCACCAGGGGTGTCATCCTCATCTGTTTCAGCTGTCTCGACAGGGTCTGGATTCTGAAGTGGCTCAGTGATGGTGGTTTCTCCACCGGTAGGAGAGGTGGTTTAGGCACCTGAGGTAGGAGCGAGAAGTTCTCCTTTCGGCGAACTTGCATGGTGTTCAGCCTCAAGTTCGGCGTGTTTGGGTTCGGGAGTAATAGTGACAAACACATCTTCAAACCTGTCGTCGGACTCCTTCCCGCCACTGTTCTGATCAGTGGTTCTGTCCTCGTTCGTCTCTTCAATTATCTTGGAAATAGGACAATTATGAGGCGAAGTAGGCGTCGTCTGCCCCCCAACCTCTACGTTACCAGTCTCTATCACGTGAAAAGACAAATTATCATCATAATTGGAGGAAATCAATCGTTGAGTCAACTAGTGAGAAGTTAAGGTTTCGACATATACCTCGGTATTAACCTTCCCGACACCAGAACCTTCACTCGGGATCCTCTTTGCTTTAGGAAGTTTCTTCTTGAGAGGTTCGACATTCGGATCCGGCTCAGGTATCTTGGTTTGCTCTTTCCCCGCCAGGGTTGACAGACCTTCAGCAGCGTCAGTATGTGGGGAGGAACCATCATCCTAGAAAATATATGTGCATATATAATGATGAAGATGGTTAAGTAAACCCAAAAGAAAAAGAGAAGAAATTTCTACCTACCTCTGAGTCATCGCTTGATACGCTGATGAATTTCCTGATTTTCTTAGAAGGAGTCGTGGTGCAAGAACTGCTGGTGCGTTTCCGTTTCTGGAAAATCAATTTCATTAAAGAAATGGTCAGAGAAAATATATATTGCCATTGGGAGATGATAAGAGGTTACCTCAACAACTTTCGACTTAGAAGGTCTTGCTTTTTTCTTGGCTTCCTCTTTGTCGGGCTCATCGTCTGAAGTGGGTTTGGAGGTAAGAGGTACAGCTGTAAAACATATAAATTAGTTAGGTTTGAAAGCAGTTGAAACCATACGTTACCTCTAAGTGTGAAGGTTATCACCTGTTCTAATTTCTCACGTAATTCGAACATGTCGAATATCAAGGTGTAAGTGACCTCCAAAACTATGTATATCGTACTTAGTCGGAGTTACTCTATCAGGTTTTTTAGCTAAAAGATTTTTGAAGGCTAATCTCGAACCACAAAAGAACCAACGAGGAAGAGGTGGTCGAAAAGCCAAAGCAAGTTTGCTAGTTGGCAAAGCCGGAAATCGTGTTTTGAAATGCAAAGCATAAGTGTATTTATCTTTTACATGAGGAGGGGCTTTCACCATGTAAAGTTTTTCACTTATCTTTTCTTTTAAAGTTTTCGCCGCCTGAGCAACGGTCCGACTAAGAAGCCTCGGATCATACAAAGTGTTGATATTAATGAAAACTTTTTACTAGGAGGATCTCCGAAAATAGTGCAGTAATGATAACTGATTTTGGGAACTGCTCGAGGTAAATGACATCATAATTTAAGAAGATGTAAGGTTTTCTTCGGGGTTTAAAGCTTTTCAAAAATGTCAGTTTTCTTCTACATTATCATTTGTCGAACCTAACATTTTTGGGGGGCAATTTGTTACCTGTGTTTTTCGACAAAGGGCATTTGACACAGTCACTAAGGTTTGATTGGACACGTTGGAAGAAGCTGGAACTTTTAGTCTAAAAAGATTTCTGAAGTTGAACTTGTTCGCTCGACATAATCGAAGCATTTAGAGTTGGTCGAAGCACGCATCGACGAAGCGAAAGTTAGTTATATTTTGGAAAGTTACTTTGACAAACTGTCAAAGATCACAGCTGTCGAAGGCGCAAGATTTGAATTTCAAATAGGTTGTTTTTCTCTGTTATTTAGCGTTATTAGCAGTTAGAAATGTGGATAGGATTGTACAGTTATTTCCTTTAGTATAAATAAGAGTTTTCCATGAGGAAAACGAGGTCACAAAATCACTTACATAACATTCTACACACTCGAAGTATCCAAGTTACAGCGAGAAAAGAGTTACGAATCATGTATGATCACTGTGAACAACCTTTATTTCAAATCAATGCAATTTACTTTACTTTAAGTTAATTTTTGCAATCTACTTTTATACTGCAATTTCTTGTCGAAGAGTTCAAGCAACTGAACTTGGAGATTTTCTTTTTTCTACTTCTATTCGAAATATTCAAAAATACTTAAAAAATGTGAAGATATTCGAACAAACTTGACACACAATGGCCTGAGATTACTGGTTGATCTCGCAAGTAATAAATCAATAACCAGCGGTTGTTTACCAAAAACCAGGGTAAATATTAAGTTATCAAGTCCTTTTGGAATCTACTAATTTTTAGTTTTTTTTAAGGGTAGTTTTTAAGATTAACAATTACACCTTAGTGTATTTAAGTATTTAGAAAAAAATTTATTTAGTGCTTGCTAATTATTTTTTTTTTGGTCAAGTAGCCTAGTGGCTGGTGCTCACACGTTTTAAATGTGGGGAAGTGAGGTGTTCGGGGTTCGAACCACGACTCCTGCATATATTATGTTTTGTCTCTATCAACTGAGTTAAGCTCGCGGGGACTGGTGCTTGCTAATTTATATCCATTAAAAATTAAGTAAAATATCATCGTTATTTTTACATTAACATACCGACCATACTACTAAGGTGTCTAATGTACACTTTTTTTTATATAAAAAATTCATGCAAATATTTTTTAAAAGAAAATATAGTTATTTTATTTTGTTAAAATTAACATAAACGAAAGGTAAAATTGCTTAAGATTGCGATTAAGATCAGGAATTAAACTCATTTCATTCCTTGCATATCAGGAAAAATAAAGAAACGAGTCACACACGGTAAGAAATCATTGCACGGAGAAAAAATAAGAGTGCCCAATAAGCTACTTTTCATTCACATCCAAAATGATAAAAAAAAGATTCTAGGTTTTGATACTCATTATCACAGAATGTAAAATTATCTCAGTTGAGAAATATTGATTTTTGGGTACCTGTTAAATTGTTGAAGAAGTGAAGGAAGCCAATTCCTAAGTTGTGTTTTGGCTAAAGTGTATAAACTTAAAAGCCTCGTTCAATTTTAGATCGAAAGGATTTTAAAGGGAGTTGAGATCCTCTCCATTTATAAAAATAAATGGAGATTGCCATTAGGAAAGAAATATACACAAAAAATAAGTGGTGGTTCCTATTATTAAATGGGTCCTATCATTATTAATTATTTTCAAGTTTTTGTGTGTCTTTGTCTTTCCAAATTGAAAAAATGAAGAAGAGTTTAAATGGAGAGGATCTTAACTCTTTTAGAGGCATTTCCTAGACAACAGGTGTTTAAATTTCCCACGAGCAGACTTTCCAGTAGAAAAAAGATATACTATTTTAATTTTAATAAAATACTAAATTAATATCTTTAATTAATTAATTAAAAGTAGTAAAGAAAATAACCAAGTTTGACATCCAACCTTCCAGCAATAAAATGCAACAAAGATTGTCTTTGAGCAAGTCCCTTGGTTCACCAAAGGTTTTCAGCTTTTCTCATTGGTAACGAAAACTGACAGTTCTGTTTCTCTATTATTCAACTGTTGAACTATATAGAGGAGTATTTTAAATTTAATTAATATACCACTCTAGTAGCAGATGATGGGTACTCAAAGAGGTTATTCATTATAGAAAGCAAGAAAATTAAGTTAACAGTGTATAGTCGAATGATAAAACACATAAAATATCAGGACAGTAGGCATATTCAGAACACAAATTATTTACAGACTAAACCCCATGCTTCAGCATCTTATGGACAACATCCTCTAATAGCTCGCCCTTGAAAATCTTGAAGGTCGCGGCATTGAAAACAACTGGGAACAGAACATCCCCAGTATGTTGCCTAACTTTCCCTATCTTTTGTCGCCTTTTTTGAAACGAAGTCGCTTAGAAGGCGAATGAGGATTGCTCGTTGGAGCATGAGACTGCCTGGCTTCAGGTTCTTTGCAGCAATGATAACATTCCAAGGAAGCTACACTTTGAGAAATTCTTGAAAGTCAGGCAACATAGATTCTTGAAATACAAAGTATACAGTAGATGCTAATAATTAAACACATGAAAAGCAAAAGTGATTTTGATTGTAGGAAACTAATGTCACCACAATCAATACTTTACTAGGAAATCATGGAGTTATGAATGTAGAAATTATCCAGTGCGCCTTTCAATTTTTTAAAAAACATAATGAGCATTAGCTATTATCGATATAGGATTAATTGGCATAACTATAAAATGAATTGATTACTTAGGATTTAGATGGACATCGTCTATATTCTTGGTTCATCAATTGAATTGGCCAATTAAGTTAACATCTTTGCACCTAAAGAAAGTTATGACTGTGTGACAGCACAATAGCGAGTAATAAAACCTTGAAGGTGATAATGCCAACATTCTTAAATCATAGAACAGTATCGCAAACAAATGTTCGTTTTCATGTCCACCATCCATTAATTTTGTTGAGGACGCTTCATTTTGAGAAGATGTGAGAGTCCAGCTATAACATGTAAACGACTATGTGGGACACCCGACTTAGCCAGGGCCCTTCCTTTGCTGTCAATAAGCACAAAGCAAGGGACATAACTAACATCATAATTAAGGAGCTGCAATAACAAAAATTAATTATAATTCAGCTAGAAGTCACAATGAGCAGAATGAACTCTCTAAAGGAGACTAAATAACATAGAAGTATTCGTAAACAAAGGCTTAAGGATAGCAGAATCCACAATTTCATCTAAGGATGCAAGAAGACTATAAAGAAGTACTATCTGAGCTTTTTCCAAAAGAAACCCCAAGAGACTAGGCTTAACGATTTAGGCAAATAGAGGAAACCATGCCACCTACATTCAGCTAAAATATTCCCTACTCGGATGATGCAGAACAAATCGAAATCAATTACAATACTTGTTGGGTGTTGATTTGGGATTAATACACAGTACTATTTATGCTACCGTAGCAAGGCTACATAGATTTTGTCCATGCCACTATTAAGTGCATTGTAAATATGCTACTTTATCTTCCATGGAAAAAGAGAAGACATGAAAAGAAAATATTATTGGAATCCATCACACCCTATAATACTTTTTTCAACCTTGAACCACTCACGGGATGTTACATTCCCAATCTTACTTCCCTAGTAATATATATTTGCATACCTTGAAACAAACACGTTGTAAGAGATCACCTACTTCCCTAGTAATATATATTGAGATATTTTTCATATATCCTAACAGCTATTATTAGACCTATTCCAATAGATATAATTTGTTTCTAATTGGGGTCTCAGTTAATAGAAAGGGGTATGATTGTTGCAGCTAGGAAGAGTTCAATTTTTTAATATAGGTTATCTTCTACTTTTCCTATTTACTTGCAGAAGACCAACATTATTTTCACTGTGTTTTAGATCTCCCTGTCTATCCTTTTCACTGTGCATCTCTTGTGTTTTGCTAAATAGCATATATTATCCTACAACCATTCAATATAAGAACTTCAGTTGATACACATTATCTTGTAGTCTTAAAGAGTCCCTAGGCTTTACCCAAGACTACGAAAGAACTGATATACGAAGAATGTTGTTGCAACTCATGTAAGAGATAAGAAACCTGCAAAGAGTCTCAAAGTGGATCACAAATCGAAGGACATTATGTGTGGTCAATGAATTTGAAGATGGAGATTTGGATCCATGAAGCAGATGGTAGAAAATGGACTGCACTACATGAATATACTAGGGTCATGTTTGGATTAACTTATTTGAGTTTATCTACCGGTATAAGTACTTGTGAAATTGTTTGAGATAGTTTTTGACAAATCCATGAGTTGTTTCCAGATTACTTCCATATGCTCTTTAGGCTAGCTTATGAAAACAGATTTATTTTATTTTATCTTTTGTTATAAAAATTCAAACACTTGCGCTATAGGCGCTTAATTAATTTGTCTATCCAAACATGACCTAATACCAATGAAAATTCAGTATATGTTTGTTACTCCATTAATGAAAATTAGAGGACACGAATGATCCTAATTCCCAGGCTGAATCCCTTATTAACTAGGCACTATTGTTAAACATAACAGACAACCAATGAATATGAACTGAACCTGATTATGGAACTGCATACATCATCATAATCAATGAAATAAAAGCAGTTAAGCTAAACATTTTGAATGAAAATATTTTGTCAAAAAATAAGATACCTCTAAAGATACACATGCAGATGATTAGAGGCTGAAACAACAGCAGGGAACGGGGGATCACAAGATGAGGGAGGGTCAACTCCTGCACTAGGGGAAATAAGAGATAAATTTAGCCGCTCACAAAAAGTTTTAAAACAATAGCACTAACATCATTAACCATTGAACATTTGAATGGCAACAAGCATCAATAGTGAGGTAGAAATAAAATATCTAACAGGTTAACTTATTTGGTACCTACATCCAAAATTGAAGATCGCAGAGCAGAAGAATTATGCTTATTTGACAAATTCAAACCTCTAAGCATGCTCTCAATAGCAGCGACCTTCTATTTGCTTGCAAGCAATACACTTACTAAACTACTTTCTGTACCGTTACCAAGTGACTTAGCTTGTGAAAGAAGAACATTAGAGGAGATAGAAGTCCCCGATGATAAACTAGAACTTTTGTCCATTGCAGCAATAGCTGAAGTTCCATAACCAGATATAAGTGACTTTGAAGAAGTGACCTTTATTAGTTCGTTGACAGCAGAAAATTTTAAAGGAAAATCTGTAATTTTTGTTATTATCACGATACTCTAACTAATTGATATATGATGCATATTAATAGTTTGGACAGTTCCCAAACTTATAATTGAAAAGAAATAGAGGAGCATAACATCAAAATCTATATTGCCAAAATTAAAAGAGAAGGCAGTCCAACTGCGGAATCTTAGTTCTAATTAACCAATATAATAATTAATGAACCTCATGACTCCATATGTGATTGGAACGATTGCCCCATCAGAACAATGTACATTAAAAGTCAAATATTCAACATGGAAACATCTTTGTCGTGAATTTTCAAGGCAAATATTTCAACCTAAGCAAAATATAATATTTTTGTTATATTCACTTGTAATTTCTTTGATTTAATTGCTGCACAAAAGAGTGTTATAGGCAAAAACTTAACAGTCTAGAACTGTTTTAAGTATCAGTTCAGGAGGACAACCAATTAAGGAAAATATTTTAAGCAGGTTTAGCAAACCTAAGCTAGCACACACAAACTACCTAACATCAAACAACATTGGAAAAATCAAGATCACTGAATCAATATTAATTCATCATTGCAAGTTTGCATAAACCAAATTAGAAGTAGATGAGTAAATGCGCTTGAAAGTTTAAAAAAGTATTTTCTATTTTCTCATCAGAGAGGTAAATCTTAAAACAAAAACAACTTACAAAGTTCAATCAAACTTGAGCATAGCAGTTAGTTTGAGAATACTATACTAGCAAACAAGACATCCATGACGTTGCAAGAAGACTTTCCTCTTTCTGCCACTAAAAGAAAAACGAAATGGAGCGATGATCTTTCTTAACGATGGCCTTGATAATACCATTAAGGAAACAACATTAGCGTTGACTTGATCACAATATCTCAAATTGATCTCCCTCAGTTGCGTGCAGTTTTGAACCACATGTTTCACTCCATTCTCTGTGACATTCGTACAACTTTCCAGTAACAATTGCAAAAGGCCACAACAACTCGTTGAGATGATATGGAGTGATTTATCATCAACTTTGGTATATGACAAGTTCAAATGCATAATCTTAGTACAACATCTTAAAACTTGAGAAATAATTTCTTGAGATGCGTCGTTCCAATAGCTCAAATCAAGCACCTCCAAGTTGGGGAAAATGGAAGCAAACAATATGATGTTTTGATCTCTCAAGTATTGACAGCGAGCCAAAGAAAGAGACTTTACTTTCGGGCTTACGACGGAAAAAGAATTAGAATCCCCCCCTCCAATCCCAATAGTTGTGTGATCCATTTTGATGTGAGTAAGTGAAGGACAGTTTGTAACGAGCGAAAACAAAGCTGATTCTGTTAGCCTCCAACAACCAGTAAGTTTTATAGACACCAAATGAGCAAGAAACAAAGAGAACTGGGCAACATGTTGATCATTGAGAAATTTAGTGCTACTAAGATCCAAATGTTGTATATACGGAGAGTTGGATAACAGAGAGTCAATTCCATTAATGTAATCGTCGACGTACTCTAACGGAGGGTCAGAGTGAGAGAGGTCGAGGTGTTTGAGCAAAGGGAAACAATTAGCAACGAGTAAGAGCTTGTTGTGACGGCAACAAGTGAGAGAGGTCAATGTTGTAACGGTTTGGCAGAGAGCGTGCAAGCCATGAGCGGAAAAGTAGGGGAGTTTGAGTGATGTGAGTTTGTTCAATGGGAAATTAGATATTTTGCAGAGAAGATCGTCCAGTGGATAGCTGTAGCGGGAGAGGTTGATGGAAGTGAGGTTGGGGAACCTTTTTAAGAGACGAGGGAGGTAATAACTTGATGCATCATTGACAGAGAGTGAGAATCGAAGACGATTGGTGATGGAGAGAAACTGTTTTGAAACGAGCGATAGAGAATTGAAGTTGATTTGAGATAATAATTTCATTATAATCTCCCAACAATCTTCAGGTAAATATGATTCTGAACTTCTCTTCTTCCGTGATCGATCTTCGGTCAGGAAATAACTTCTTTTCGTTTTCATTGCCAGTTTCGACGGTGGTAAATTTTCCGGTGAAGATTTCAGGAAACAAATTCTTTTCCTTTTCATGAGCAGGGTATCAGCGCAGCAGGTTCTCATGGTAGATAGATCGATCGATCGATGGTTGGTTTATGTTTTAAGGGTTTCGTTTCGTTTCGTTGGAGACAAAACAAACCATAATGGTTTCGGTGATGGTTACATCAATATATATGGATTAGAGAATGGGCTTTCTCTTCAAAAATTAAATTGGGCTTTCTTTGTGGATCCACTATTTTTAGGCGGCCTTTACTTTTCCCACCCTATCTTCTTCTCACGCACCCTATAATTTTTGGATTTTATAATCCAAAATATGTTTGTGTATAATTAGCAATCATAATATCTCTCATTTCACCAGATTTGAATTTTGCTTTTAAAAACAACCAAAAAACAAAGTAAAAAAATGATAAAAACCTGTCAAATAAAATCATACAAATATAAAAATACCACCAAAAAATTCTAAGAATCAAATAAAACTAATGCAATTTTTTTTCGGATTTTTCTGAGAATATAAAAAAAATTTAAAAAAATTAAAAATGGGTCTAAGCGAAAGAATTTTGGATTTTAAGGGGAAGTTTCAGAGCAATCTGATCAAGTAGCCCGAAAATCGGATTTTTGACTAAGAACATTTAACAATGACCTAAAACAGAAGGATGAAAGTTAGGAAGATTAATATTGTCCTTAAATTGGTTATCCATGTTACAAACAGACTTAGAATTTGTGCTGATACAGTTCGGATTATATAATCCGAACTGTTTTTTCCCTGAAAAAGGGTGTTTATGGGGTGTTCGGATTCTATAATCCGAAGAAAAAAAAACAAGGAACGCGTCCTATTTCTTAAGGTTTTCGGATTATAAAATCCGAATTTGTGAAACAATTTAATTTGTTCTCAACAAACACATAAGGAAAGAGACCATAAATCGCTAAACCCAAAGAACCCCAAAAAGGACTTTAATTCAGTCCTTAACTGTTTTGGATAATATTGGATACCAAAAACAGAAAATCACATTTTTATATTGATGACTTTGGGAGGGACAAAGTTAAACTTTCAAAGCTTTAAATCATCATTGCTCAGGGTTATACTTATCAGATTCTGACCAAACATTAGATTTCTATCAGATTCAGAAGTCAGAAAATACAGGTTCTGAACCTTCAGACTCTGAAGTTTTTCAGGCTTAACTTTCTTCAGACTCTCAGAAAATGAGTGTCTGATAAGTCTTAGCTTCTGATAAACTCAGAATCTTAGTTTACATTCAGATTCAAGCATATTTTCAAGAGATAAAATGCATGTTCAGATTCTTTTTAATAAAATTGAATCTTTCTTCTGTTAGGGGTTTTGTGAATATGTCAGCCCATTGATGATCAATATCAATGAACTGGATATCCAAAACACCCTTCTGAACATAATCAAAGTCTGAAACTTCATCAGAGTCTGAATGCAGTGATGAAGAATTGTCTTATAAAAATCCTGCTGAGTTTTGTAAGAAGGTGCAGGGTCATTTTAAAAAAGTGTGCAAGCTGATGGAAGACCAGAAGAAGACCATCAGTCAACTTCAGGCTGAGAAAAGTGAACTATTAGTACAAAATACTGATCTCAAAGATGAGGTGAGCCAACTAAATTCTCAACTTGATCAGATGAAGAAGCAAGTTAGAATGATGAACTCTGCTACTGATGTGCTGGAAGAGATCATGGAGAATCAGAATCAAGGAAAACCAAATGGCTTAGGATTTGTTGATAAGAATCTGAACATCAAATAGCAAAATCCTGCTAAGAGGTTCATACCTGCTGCTGATACTTATGTTCCACTAATGAGCAAACCTAAGAACAAACCTCAGGAATCTAAAGACAAGAAGAAAACTCATCCTTGGGTATGTCATCATTGTGGTAAAATGGGACACATTAAACCTTTTTGTTACAAGCTGCATGGATACCCCAAGCATTTTCACCACAGAAAAGTGGAACCAGCTGTGAACAAAAGCAAGGTCAAGAAGGTTTGGAGACCAAAATGTGAAAGTGTTGCCCAGAATCTGAAAGATAGGAAAGGAAAGGCTGTTGCTGTTGACAGCAGGCCCATTCCTGTAGCACAGAAGAGTTCTGGTGCTGGACCATCCAAAGTCTGGAGTAAAGTGTTGGTTCCTATTCCTGTTCAGAAGGCACTAGTTCCTAGTAAGTCTGAAGATGTTATTAAGCATGATACCATGTCCTGTGTTCAGAAGAGAATTGATGTTCTTCAGAAATAGTTTGCTGGGAAGAAGGTTCTGAATGTGCCTGAGGCACACATCAACTGAGCAGCATCTGGTGTTGTGTCTAATGAAGACTAAGCAACTTCTGATGCTGAGTCTGAAGACTGGCTAGTTAGTGACTGATGTTCTGGATTTCCTTAGTGTTTCTGGTTTGCAAGTGTGCTGTACTGGGTTCTTTGTGTTCTGTGTTATGTTTCTTGCTCCTGGTACTTTGTCAAAATTGTTTTGGCTAAAAAAGGGGAGAAATATGTGTGTGTCAGGATCTGTGTGTTTCAGGGGGAGAGTTCCTGAATATGTGTTTCAGGGGGAGAAGTTGTACCTCAGAAACTACTGTTGTATGTTGCAGGGGGAGTTTTTTTTTTTTGTTAACATAGCATTTTATCCGCTGCTGACTCTGCTGCTATGTTTGGATGTGTGGAGTTCTTCATGGTTGTTTCATTTGTGTTGAGTGAAGAACTTGGTTTTACGAAGAATTTGATTTTAGCCAAAAAATTTGCCAAAGGGGGAGATTGTTGGTTATTTGAAGGTTGGCTAAATGTTTGGTAAAATCAAAATGTGCAAGCAAAGCGTCCTCAGATGATATTTTGAGTCTTCAGAAGCTGGAAATTGGTTTTGAGAAGTATCAGAAGCTGAAAACTGGATTTAATGTTCATCAGAATCTGAAATGGCCTTCAGACGCAGAACTGGCCTTCAGACGCAGAACTGTTCATCAAACGCTGAACAGGTCTTCAGACGCACTGTTCAGACGTTGACTTCTGTTAACCTTCAGAAGCTGCCTTCAACGTTGACTTCTGTTGACCTTCAGAAGCTGCATTTCAGAAGTTGTTTTTGCTGCGTATCTTTTGAAGATTTGTTGAAGATTTATCAAGGCTGAAGTTTCCAGAAGGCTGATAATTTTATGTGAAGATCTTTTAAAGATTGGCTTCGTGTTTATTGATGAATATATTTTCAAAGGATCTTTGCAAAATATTATTCAGAAATATATGTGCTTCTATTTTAATTCTGGGAGTATATCTTTGAAGATTGTGTTCAAAATTATGTTGCTGCTGAAGACTATTTAAAGAGGGCATTGCTATTGGAGATTTCATGAATCAAAAACCAGAAATCAGAGTTTTAGAGTTTTTGAGTCTGTGTAAGCTTAGTGCTTTGTTCTGTGCACCACTCAAATTGTTAGAGTTGGTTGTTTGTCATTGTTTTAAAATCACTTAAAGCTTTTAAGCACAAGTAAATGTTTTTCTGTTTTTGAAGAGTGTCTTCAATTTGTTGTTTTTGTTGAGTCTGATAATCACTGGGCTGTGATTACGTGATTAGGAAGTAAGTGGGTTCTTATATCTAGGGGTTCCTAGGTAGAAGTCTATACGGGTAGTGATTAAGTGATAAGGCTGGAAAAACAGGGGCTGTGAGTTGAGTCTTAGAATTAATACTACTTAGTGGATTTCCTTCCTGGATTGGTATCCCCCAGAGTAGGTGAAGTTTGCACCGAACTGGGTTAACAAATTCATTGTGTTCTTTTACTTTCTGCACTTTAATTTTCTGCTTTTGAACTTTAGTTTTCATACTCTGTTTTACTGGTTCAGAACCAGAATTGCCATAATTTCAGATACCACCCAAAATCAACAAAGATGGTCAAAGGAAGCACAAGCGCTTCTGGCCAAAATAAGGCATCTGGGTCGAATATGTATGTCTACAATAATAACTATAAGGTTAAAAAAAACCATATGACCAGGACACAGTGGTGTCGATTCCAGCGCCTAAAGAAGGTTGCTGCCTCAAACAATGTCGAAGTTTCTACCAAAGGCAAGGGTAAGGAAATATCTGTCGAAATGGCTAGGAAGCCAGTTAAAGAGAGAATATTTCCCGCATTGCCAGCTATCAAAGAGGGCCTTCCCATAGAAGATGAGGAAATGGAGTCCAACTTTTCAGACTCTGAACCTGACTTCGACGTCCTATGCAACACTGTTTCGATCCTACCAGTCGAATACGACGTAGTGTCGGAAATAAGTGAAGGTGAAGAAGATTTCACTGAAGATATGGTTGTGCATAAGCTAGTTTGCTACTATGTAATGAATAATGGTTGTGTCGAAAAATAGCAAGCGATGTTTGAAAGACCTGATAGGGGCATGAAGAATCACCTCAAGCATCTATTTATCCAGGCTAAGGTCAACAACATAGAGATAAACAAAGTCCTTGTGGATGGTGGTGCAGCTGTGAACTTAATGCCACAAATGTAACACCCCGATTTTTAATCTTAGTTATTGGTATTAGATATTATTATTATTATTATTATTATTATTATTATTATTATTATTATTAGTTTTGGTTTGTGTGATCTTATTTATTTAATTGGTTGTATTTATTGAGAAATAGATGAGTTGATTGACTTGTTAAAAGATGAGAGAAAATAATTTTTAAGAAGAAAATAACCTTTTTGGTGAGAATAGGGAAGTGAGGTGCATATAGTAAATATGTCTAAAGTTTATGTGAGAAAATAAAAATAAATAAAATCTGAATTTGTTAAAAGATAAGAGATAGAGTTTCAGAACAACTAAAACATAAATAGCCTCTATAAATAGAGAAGAGCATTAGAGAATTAGGGTTACAAAAAATAGAGAAAAGATTAGAGATCAAAGGAAAACTAGGGTTGTGAAGAGAAAAGGTAAGGAGAGAAGCTTAGAAAGAAACCTAACAGTAGAAGTTGCTTATTTTGCTGATTTAGGAGGAAGTTTTATTCATCATAAGGGTTGTGTCGGTAGTGAAGGGTTGTGTTCTTTTCCTTGCTTCCATAATCTTTTGATGAAATCTTTCTTATATTCATGTTCTTCTATGTTGTTCTAATTACTTGTGATGAATCCTTGTGTTAAATTCTGGTTTTATTATGCTATTGTAATTATTTTTTATGAATCCTTGTTAAAATCATGTTATTTTATGTTGTTATAATTGTTGTTGATGAATCCTTGTTAAATTCATGTTCCTTTGTGTTATTATAATTATCTTTGATGAATCCTTGTTAAATTCACGTTCTTATATGTTGCCGCAATTATATGTTTGATTTTCGTTTCTGAATTGTGTTGCTTTCATGTTAAATTCGTGATTTAAATATGATGATGTTATGATTTTGAATATATAAGAAGAAGTGAGTAAAAACCATGGAATTAGAGGTATAGAACGAGGTTTTAAGGTATTTGTGTGTTAATGAGAATTAATCATACGAAAAATTAATGTTAATGGGTAAAATTCTGCAATTCGTAACTTGAATACCCTGCCACTAAATTAGTTATATCTTTTGCTACAGAGATCATTTTTGAGTGAAACCAATTGTATTCAAAATCTAACTTATATTTTTATGATATTGGAAAGTTATGTAATTTTATAAAACTTCTAGAATTTTTAGTGATATTATGAAGATGATAGTTTTGTTTTATAAATTTCTCTGAGTCAGTCAGCTTCAAAAATTGATATCTTAAACTAGGAAGTTCCTTTTCGAGTGGGACCAGTTGCGTTTGAAAGATAACATATATTAGTTTATGAATATTAAATTTCATAATTATAGCATTTACCTATATGTCTCGGTAACTCCGTGAACCAATCTGCTCTGTCACAAAATTTTTAAAGTAATGTTGTTGTTTTAAGATAACAAACCTTGTTCTAAAATATATATTTGAGATTGTAACAAACCTTGTTTTCTTTTAAAAGGTAACAAACTTTGTTTTAAAAGATATATTTGAAATTGTAACAAACCTTGTTTTATTTTAAAAGGTAACAAATCAAAAGTTAATTACGAGGAACTAGTTTCCAATGTCAGTTAAGTAAGGATAAGTGTCGAAAATTGACGTGTCTAAAATAATATGTTTTTGATGATAAATCAACTTTATGTGATATTAAATGATGAGTAAAGATATGTTATCTAATGAAGTGTATATTGATGAATAGTTGATGATGTATGATGATGAATAGTTGATGATGTATATAATGATGTGTAGTATTTAATGATGTGTGGTATATAAAGATGAGTTTAATTAAAGATGGTGATATATATAAAGATGAGTTTATTTAACGATGAGTGATATTTGAAGATGAGTTTATATAATGATGTGTATTAATAAGTATTGATGTGGCATTCATGCATTCATTGTCGAGTATATTTAAAGATGTAGTGTGTGTGTGTGTGTCTATATATATATATATAAAGATGTAGTATATTTAAAGATGTAGTGAATTTTATGAATTATTTAATGAAGTGTAATTTGTGAATTATTTGATGATGTGTTATTTAACGATGTGGAATTGATGTGCTATTTAACGATGTTGTATTTGACGATAGTGCTATTTAAAGATGTGTATTGTCGAGTCATTAAATGATGTGTATTATTGATGTGATTGTTTGGAATTCATGCATTCATAGTCGAGTCTATTTATCGCTGATATCTCTCTGATCTCAGATTCATTTTATGATTAGTATAGAATTTGCCTTGTGATATCTCTCTGATCTCAGATTGATTTTAGCCAAAAATTTGGTTGTTGGCTTCATTTTTGCTAAAATCAAATATACAAGCAAGATGTTCGTCTTCAGAAGCTGGGTCTTCAGAAGCTGAACCTCAAAAGCTGAGTCTTCAGACGCAGAACCTCAGAAGCTGGGTCTTCAGAAGCTGAACTTCAGACGCAGAACTTCAGACGCATAACTTCAGACGATGAACCTTCAGAAGCACTTACTTCAGAAGTACCTTCAGAAGCAGTCTTGTTTTCGCGCCTTGGAGCTGTTTATAATCTCACCTAATCTTTTGAAGATTTGATTGAAGAATTCTTTCATGTTACTTGTTCTCCAAGCTGCGTATGTTTCCAGAAGGAAGATATTTTCGTGAGATAAATTTCTTCAGATTGGATATTGTTTTATTTGTGAATATATTTTCAAAGAGATCTTTGGAAAATATATTTCTGAAGAATATTTGTTTCAACATATTTCTGAGAAGAATATTTGATTCAAATATATGTTGCTGCTGAAGGCTATAAATAGAAGACACATCTATGGAAGAAATCAACTAGAACAGAAGCCATCATTGAAAGATTATTCTTAGGTTTCTAGTCTGTTAATTGTGAACCTTTCTTGTGTCACCTTGATGCAAACTTAGGACTGTGTTTATTGAGTTGTAATTGTAGATCACTTGAAGCTTTTAAGCAAGAGTGACTTTTGTGTGTTTGGAGTGTGTCTCCATCTTTCTTTGTTATTTGAGTCTGATATCACTGGGGCAGTGATTGCTTGAGTGGGTGTTGTTGGAACAAAATGTGTTAAACAACTCTCTTCTGAATTAAGGGGGAGATTGTTGAAACATTATGTGTAAACATATCTCTCTTGATGGTTTTGATGATAACAAAAGTGTTAAATAGAAAATTGGTTATTTGCTAATGCTTTGTTCAAGTGTTTTCAGAACCACGTGTTTAATGATTGGAAATTGATAATGGTTATGAAAGAACGAGCTTAGAGCAAGAAAGGAAAGCTAAGAAGCAATGTTGCAAAGTTGGAAGGAAAACTGGGTCTGAAGAAGTGCTCTTGAAAGAGTGCTTCTAAAGGGGAGTCTGAAGCCTGCGTCTGAAGAAGTCAACAAAAGTCAACGTCTGAAGACCAACTTCTGATCCGTACAACTGAAGGCAGCTTCTGATGTTCAGCACGTGAAGCCAGCTTCTGATGAAGAGAAGCTTCTGAAGTCTGATGTGGCATGGAAAGCAACTGGTACTGTGCGCATTTAATGCCTGGATATGTCAGAGCAACCCAATGGAACAGTTGTCTCCCTGACTCAAACATTCCCCAGCTTTTAAGGAAAGATAATTCAAAAATGGCTGCTGCTCTGTTTTCTGCAAAAAGTTCAGCACACATTTTCAGTCTATCCTAGCTCACATTGCAACGGCTCTTTCCTCAAATCCTGCAAATCTTCAACAACTCTATTTTCCCTATAAAAGGAAGAAGATTTGAAGAAGATTGTGTTGAAGACTCTTGAAACAAAACTGCTGAACCTGTGCTCTGTTTTGCTGTCCAAAACTCATAAGTTCAAAAACTCTGAGAAATTCTTTTTAGTTTCTGTAACTTAGAATTTCTTAAGGTTAAGAGTCTTAACCTGTGTTGTATTAAGAGAACACCTCTGATATTTTATCAAGTGTTCAACCCAAACTCATTTCTTTGTAATTTAGTTTGGTCTCTAAGTCTTAGTCTGCGTACTAAGCATTGTAAGTCTCATAACTTAGTGTTTTGAGCAAGCTGTAACCTCATTCCTTTGTGGTCTGAGTCTGGAAGTCTCTTGACTTAGTGTCTTGAGCATTGGAAGCCTCTTGACTTGGTGTCTTGAGCACTAGAAGCCTCTTCCTTTGTGGTTGAGCAATTGGAAGCCTCTTCCTTGGTGGTTGAGCAATTGGAAGCCTCTTCCTTGGTGGTTGAGCAACTGGAAGTCTCTTCCTTAGTGGTTGAGCAATTGTAATCAGCTGATTATAGTGGAAATCTCTTGTTGAAAAACAAGGGGACTGGACTACTTCCAACATTTGGAAGGAACCAGTATAAATCTTTGTGTGTCTCTCTTTCCCTCTCTCTTTTCATATTATATCCGCTGCAATACTCTTGATAATAGTTCAGAACTGATTCATATCAGCTTCTGAACTTAACTTAAGTTTTTGAAAAGAGAGAAACCAAGTTTTTGGAGTCCACACAATTCAACCCCCCCTTCTTGTGTGTTTTTCTCACCTTCAGGTGTGAGATGGGATCTCAGGTCTAGGAATTCCTAGGCTGAAGTCAGTACGGGTAGTAGCTAGGTGATAAGTTGTAAACTTGGAGTTTGCTGAGAACTTAGAACTAGGACTACACTAGTGGACTTCCTCCTGGCTTGGTAGCCTCCAGATGTAGGTGTGTTTGTCACCGAACTGGGTTAACAAACATCTTGTGCCTTTTACTTTCTGTTTGTTATTATTTTGCGTGTTTTACTCATAAATCAACGTTGAAACTTTGTACTCTGTTTTACACCATTGTTCCTGTGTTGGATCATTACGTTCAGCATCAGGACTTTACTGCGCCAGAATTTCAATTGGCATCAGAGCAGACACCCTGCCTGTTTTAGGGTGAGCTCCAGGGAAGTTATCTTCTAGCATAATGGATAAGGAAGAAGGATTTGTGAACAAACCACCTCTGTTGGATGGTTCCAACTACGACTATTGGAAATCTCGCATGAGTGCTTTCCTTAAATCTATACATAGTAAGACCTGGAAAGCAGTTCTGAAGGGTTGGGAACATCCTGTTGTGCTTGACAAAGATGGAAAGAAGACAGCTGATCTGAAACCAGAAGAAGAGTGGTTAAAGGAAGAAGATGAATTAGCTCTTGGAAACTCCAAGGCCTTGAATGCTTTATTCAATGGAGTGGAAAAGAACACGTTCAGACTGATCAAGCAGTGCATTGTAGCTAAGGATGCTTGGGAGATTCTCAAAACTACACATGAAGGCACATCCAAGGTAAAAATGTCCAGGCTTCAACTTCTCACCACCAAGTTTGAAAATCTCAAAATGTTGGAGGATGAGAACATACAAGACTTCTATATGAACGTCCTGGACATGGCTAACTCATTTGATTCTCTTGGAGAAAAAATGTCTGATGAGAAACTTGTGAGAAAAATACTCAGGTCTCTACCTAAGAGATTTGACATGAAGGTGACTGCCATTGAGGAAGCACAAGACATCTCCAGTATGAAGGTTAAGGAATTAATAGGGTCTTTGCAGAATTTTGAGATAGCCTTCAATAATTGAACTGATAAGAAGGGGAAAGGTGTTGCTTTTGTAGCAAGTGCTGATGCTGAGGAACAACAAGGAAATAATGAGGATGATGAAAGCATATCAGAAGCTCTTGTGATGCTTGGTAGACAGTTTAATAGGATCCTAAAGCAGGCTGACAGGAGATCCAAACCAAATGGTCTGAACATCAGATTCAACATCAGTAAGCAACCAAATGACTTGAAGAAGACAATAACTGATGAGAAAGACAATCAATCCAAAGGAGTTCAGTGTAATGAGTGTGAAGGATATGGTCACATTAGAACAAAATGTGCCACATACCTCAAGAGACAGAAGAAAAGTTTGGCTGTTTTTTGGTCAGATGAAGATGACTCAGAAGGAGAAGTGAGGAATGAGTCTGCTAAGCATGTTGTTGCCTTAACTGGTAGATGTAGGTCTAATGATAAAGTTAAGGCTTCAGAAGCACCATCAGGTTCTGAAGCACCATCTGATACTGAATCCAGTGATGAAGAATTGTCTTATGAAGAACTGGCTAACTCTTACAAAGATTTGTATACTAGGAGTGAGGAAGTATGCAAGCAGCTGGAATAATAGAAGAAAACTATCACTCAACTTCAGGCTGAGAGAAGTGAACACTTAGGACAAATTTCTGATCTCAATGATGAGGTAACCCAACTGAACTCTCAATTTGAACATATGAAGAAGCAAGTCAGAATGATGAACACTGGTACTGATATGCTAGAAGAGATATTAGAGAGTCAGAACCAAGGGAAACCAAAAGGAATAGGGTTTGATTATAGGACCTTGAACAACAAACAGCAAAATCCAGCTAAAAGGTTCATTGCAGCTGTTGGAACATATGATCCAATGATGGGCAAACTTAAGTTGGAACATCAGAACAAACCTCAGGGATCTAAGAGCAGGAGGGCATCTCGTCCTTGGATATGTCATTACTGTGGTAGAAAGGGGCATATAAAGCCATTCTGTTTCAAGCTGCATGGATACCCCAAGCACTTTCAACAAAGAAAAGTGGAACCCATTGTAAACAAAATCAATGTCAAGAAGGAATGGAGACCCAAATGTGATAATGTTGGTCTAATAGCTCACACCTCTCTGAGAGCATCATCTAGGGAAGACTGATACTTGACAGTGGATGCTCTAGACACATGACTTGAGTTAGTAAATTTCTTGAAAATATAAGATCTTACACCAGTAGCTATGTGACTTTTGGTGATGGAGCTAGAGGAGAAGTTCTTGGAATTGGAGACTTGATCAGTAATGGACTACCAAGGTTAGACAATGTGCTATTAGTAAAAGGGTTAATTGCCAATTTGATTAGCATAAGCCAGCTGTGTGATCAAGGGATGGAAGTGAACTTCAACAAGACTGAATGTCTGGTAACTGATGGGAAAAGTGAGGTGCTAATGAGAGGTAAGAGATCAAAGGACAATTGTTACTTATGGGTGCCTCAAGAAGAATCAAGCCTATCCACATGTCTCATAAGTACAGAAGAAGAAGTCAGACTCTGGCACCAGAAACTTGGGCGCTTAAACCTGAGGGGTATGAAGAAAGTCATGTCTGTAGAAGCCATCAGAGGATTACCCAAATTTAAGATTAATGAAGACAACATTTGTGGTGAGTGTCAAAGTGGAAAACAAATCAAGATGTCTCACAAGAAGCTGCAACATCTTAACACCTCTAAGATTATTGAATTACTTCACATGGATCTCATGGGGTCTATGCAAGTTCAAAGCCTAGGTGGAAAGAAGAATGTTTCTATTTGCGTTGATGATTTTTCAAGGGGTAAACTGGGAATTTGTCTGCATGAGGAGTTATAGCAATTACAGGTGTTGAAACGTGCAAACAAATTCTTTCTATTTACTATAACTAGAGTTGCACGAGAAATAAGGGAAATCATTCTCTTTCTGAAGACTGCTGTAAATGTGAGTTCTCCTGTTGTTTCACCTATACCAGTTGCTGTTACCACAAGCCCTTTTGATTATGTGGATATAAATCCTGGTGTTACTGAAGCTTTTATTACTTTTGTGAATGTGTTGAAACCAGTTCTAAGATCCCCCAAACTGATTATGATATGGTTGAGTTTCCTGAGAATCCTCAACCTGATGTGTTTGAAGATCAACCTGATGTGGATTGAAATTTTGAGGTTCAAATATGTTAATGCTCAGAGGTATTATGTTCAGATGTGGTTACTATTGCTACGTGTGTCTGAGTGGTTTGCTATGAAGTGTTTGTTCTTCTGTGAAGACTTTGTGTGTGGGTACTATGTTTATGTGATTTTAATGTGCATTGCCGCGTGTTGAGGAATCTTACTTGATGGGATCTCTTGGTTGTTTAAATCTGCTACTGTTGTTCTTATTCTTTATACTCCTGGTGAATGCATGGTTGTTTTTGTCAAAATTGTTTGGCTAAAAAGGGGGAGATAAGTAGTTCAGAAGCAATACAGGGCTGATGTGTTTCAGGGGGAGTCTCTGTTTCAGGGGGGAGTCTCTGGTTCAGGGGGAGTGCTTCATTTGTTCCTGAATGACATGTTTCAGGGGGAGTATATGTGTGGAAATGTAGTATTTTGTTTATTATGTGCCGCTGCTGACTCTGTTGCTTTTTGGTTGCTACGTTTAAGTTCTTCATGGTTGGTTGCGTACTTATGATGAGTGAAGAATTTGCCTTGTGATATCTCTCTGATCTCAGATTGATTTTAGCCAAAAATTTGCCAAAGGGGGAGATTGTTGGATATTTGGTTGTTGGCTTCATTTTTGCTAAAATCAAATATACAAGCAAGATGTTCGTCTTCAGAAGCTGAACCTCAGAAGCTGGGTCTTCAGAAGCAGAACCTCAGAAGCTGAGTCTTCAGACGCAGAACCTCAGAAGTTAGGTCTTCAGAAGCTGAACCTTCAGAAGCAGAACTTCAGACGCAGAACTTCAGACGATGAACCTTCAGAAGCACTTACTTCAGAAGTACCTTCAGAAGCAGTCTTGTTTTCGCGCCTTGGAGATGTTTATAATCTCACCTGATCTTTTGAAGATTTGATTGAAGAATTCTTTCATGTTACTTGTTCTCCAAGCTGCGTATGTTTCCAGAAGGAAGATATTTTCGTGAGATATATTTCTTCAGATTGGATATTGTTTTATTTGTGAATATATTTTCAAAGAGATCTTTGGAAAATATATTTCTGAAGAATATTTGTTTCAACATATTTCTGAGAAGAATATTTGATTCAAATATATGTTGCTGCTGAAGGCTATAAATAGAAGACGTCACTATGGAAGAAATCAACTACAACAGAAGCCATCATTGAAAGATTATTCTTAGGTTTCTAGTATGTTAATTGTGAGCCTTTCTTGTGTCACCTTGATGCAAGCTTAGGATTGTGTTTATTGAGTTGTAATTGTAGATCACTTGAAGCTTTTAAGCAAGAGTGACTTTTGTGTGTTTGGAGTGTGTCTCCGTCTTTCTTTGTTATTTGAGTCTGATATCACTGGGGCAGTGATTGATTGAGTGGGTGTGAGATGGGATCTCAGGTCTAGGAATTCCTAGGCTGAAGTCAGTACGGGTAGTAGCTAGGTGATAAGTTGTAAACTTGGAGTTTGCTGAGAACATAGAACTAGGACTACACTAGTGGACTTCCTCCTGGCTTGGTAGCCTCCAGATGTAGGTGTGTTTGTCACCGAACTGGGTTAACAAACATCTTGTGCCTTTTACTTTCTGTCTGTTATTGTTTTACGTGTTTTACTCATAAATCAACGTTGAAACTTTGTACTCTGTTTTACACCATTGTTCCTGTGTTGGATCATTACGTTCAACATCGGGACTTTACTGAGCCAGAATTTCATAGGGACTTAAATAATTCCACACCTAAGGATGAGTATCCTATGCCAGTGGCATAAATGTTAGTCGATTCAGCAACAGACTCCGACTATTTGAGTATGCTTGATAGCTACTCTCGTTATAACCAGATTTTTATTGCTGAGGAAGACGTGTCGAAAACAACATTTCGATGCCCTGGGGCCTTAGACGTTTCGAATGGGTAGTAGTGCCTTTTGGCCTAAAAAATGCTGGTGTTACGTACCAGAGGGCAATGAATTCTATGTTTCATGATTTTATAGAAAATTTTATGCATGTTTACATAGATGATATTGTTGTTAAGTCTTCTTTTGAAAGTGGTCACTTATATCACCTTCGACAATCATTCGAAAGAATGAGGAAATATGGATTAAATATGAATCCACTAAAGTGTGCCTTTTGTGTACGTGCAGGTGATTTCTTAGGATTTTTTTGTTCAAAAAAAAGGCATCGAAATCATTCAAAACAAGACAAAGGCAATCTTGGAAACGAAGGGTACATCGACCAAGAAAGAGCTTCAATATCTGTTGGGAAAGATCAACTTTCTTAGAAGGTTCATTTCAATTTTAAGTGGAAAAAATCAAGCTTTCTCGCGACTACTTCGACTGAATAAAAAAGATGTGTTCAGATGGATTCCAGAACACCAAAAAGACTTCGACGAGTTTAACTCTTATTTAGTAAAACCACCTATTTTACTACCTCCTCTTAGGAATAAGATGATGGAATTGTACATAGTAGCATCAGAACTATCAATAGGTAGTATGTTAGCACAAGAGGATGAAAATGGTGTCAAAAGAGCCATTTATTACCTCAGTAAGGTTTTAAATGATGCTGAAACAAGGTATCATCCAATTGAAAATTGTGCCTTTGCTTATATTTCTCTTGTACAAAATTGAAGCAATATATAAAGCCAGTCGATGTTTATGTTTATTCACGCTTTGATATTATTAAACATATGTTGTCGAAACTTATTTTACATAGTAGAATTGGTAAATGGGCTTTAGCTCTTACAGAATATTCATTGACTTACCATTCAGTCGAAGTAGTGGCAAGAAATTGTTGCTGATTTTATTGTTGACCATTCAATGGTCGAAGCAACAATGAGTTTTGTGGATGTTCAACCTTGGAAGTTATACTTAGACGGTTCTAGTCATAAGAATGGTACTGGAATTGGGATTTTGATTGTTTCACCAACAAATATTCCAACAAGGTTTAAGTTTTGAATTAATGGACTTTGCTCAAATAATGAGGCTGAATATGAAGCCTTGATAGCATGACTTGAGATTTTGTTTGAATTGGGGGCAAAGAATGTCGAAATAAAAGGTGGTTTTGAATTAGTGGTGAAGCAATTAACAAAGGAATATAAGTGCATAAAAGAACATTTAATTATGTAGTTTGTTGCTGTCAATGCTTTATTGAAGCGTTTTAATCATGTTGATATCAAACATGTGCCTCGAATTGATAATCAAGAGGCAAATGATTTGGCACAAATTGCTTCAGGCTATAAAGTTACTAAGGAGAAATTAGAAGAGTTAATAGAAATTAAAGACAAACTCATTTCGACACACCTCTCTTCGACTGAATTGTCAATACCAAAAATTGGGGGGCAGAAGAGTTAAGAGAGTTGTCATCAAGAAATGTTGAAAATTTTGAAATTTTTGCCATTGACAATATGTTAAATAATGATTGGCGAAAACAAATCGTCGAATATCTAGAAAATCCCTCAGGGACCACCAGTCGAAAAATCAAATATAGAGCCTTGAGTTATGTGATTATTGGAAACGAATTGTTTAAAAAGACTCTTGAGGGAGTATTGCTTAAATGTCTTAGTGAGAATGAGGCATATTTAGCAATATCCAATACTCATAGTGGAACTTGTGGATCTCATCAAGCAGGTCACAAGATGAAATGGCTTTTATTTCGACAAGGTGTATATTGGCCTGTTGAGGACAAAATCCTTATTTGATGTTTTAAAGATCACAAACATTCTAGAATTGTTTTTTAACTTGTTATCTACTAATGTGTTTTGTGAGAAATGTTTCATGAGAATGTTCTTGTTAAAGAGAAGAACATTCTAAGCTTTCATATGAAGAAAAACATCCTCATCAAAGCAAAAGAGCAAAAAGACATGCATGAAAGAATTCTTCAAAAATATCAGATCCAGCTTCTGAAGACAGCATCTGATGAACAGTGCGTCTGATGAACAGTACGTCTGAAGCCTGCGTCTGAAGATCAGCTTCTGATGAACAGTGCGTCTGAAGAACTGCGTCTGAAGGCTGCTTCTGAAGAATCAGCTTCTGAAGGTTCAGCTTCTGAGGTTTTGCTTCTGAAGACGAACATCTTGCTACAAACATCAAAGCACAAAATATTCCTTATGTCTCACCAAAAGAAGATATAAAGATACCTTTGACAATATGACACAAATAGAAGGAATTTAATGTGTCACAACAAGGCTTTGTTTTACAAAGAAAAATCAACATTAAATGGATAAAGAATTTCGAGCCTTAAAAGGAAAAGAAAAGAAAACAATTTCAGTTTACACAAGAAGAACGTTCTTGAGAACGTTCTGGTGAAACTACAAAGAGAAACAAGTGACATCATTAATGTGACATCATCATATCACATCAAAGAAGCCACCAGATCACAGCTGGTCTACACCACGCTTATTACTTCAAATCTGCCTGGAACTGAAAGAACGTTCTGCCTTTGACAGAATTCACAATTTTAGGCATTCTTGCACTCCAAGCAACAAATATCAGCACATGTCTCTTTGGGATGCGTACCCAAACAGCTGTTTATGCAGTGGCCTCCAAGCTTCTATGCTGCTATAAATAGAGGAGCTTGCCAAAGGAATTGTTAAGAGTTTTACAAAGAAATTATCTCTCTCTCTCTCAAGTGAAAATTATCACTACACTCAAAAACACTTCAAACAACAAACAGACATCATCCACCACTACATTCGGATCACACTCATTCGAGTTTTTTGATAAAACCTCAAACATATGTTGAGAATTTTATTTGATCCAAAACCCATCTCTTCATACAAAAGTGTATTGTATTCTCAAGTCTATTTGTTACAATAGTTTAAGAAAGAATTGTTCCAACCTTTCTTGTGCGAAAGCAAAGAATTGTAGAAGCCTGCAGAGGTTGATAATACTGGATGTAACGAACTGATCTGGTGTGATCAAGACTTATAGTGTCACGAAGAACGTTCCTTGTGGCTTGAAACTATAGTGGAAAATCTCACACGATGTGTGGGGACTGGAAGTAGCCTGTTTTGGGTGAACCAGGATAAAAACTCTTGTGTCATCTTCTATCCTTCTCTCTTTATTTATTTAAACACTAAACACACACTATCACTGTTATAATAACTAACTATCCAGAACATTCTGGTCCTTAATATAACTACTCTATATCCAGAGTTCTCTGGTCCTAACTAACTATTTATAATTCAGTTTAATTACTATTTTCTATTTATCCAGAGTTCTCTGGTCCTTAACTAACTATTTATATTTCAGTTTAATTACTGCTTTCTATTTATCCAGAGTTATCCGGTCCTTAACTAACTATTAATATTATTTATCTTTTAACTGCTTTATATTTCTCCAAAGTTCTCTGGTCCTTAATAATTATTAATATTGTTTTATTATTTCTGTCTTAATATAATTATTATCCAGAACATTCTAGTCATTGATAAAACAACTATTTTTATTAAACCCTTTAAGTTATATTTATCTAACCTTTACCAAGAAACTTTTTCTTGAGTATATTTTACTGTTCAACTTTCAGAATTAAAATACAACAAAAAAGGGTCACAATTCAAACCCCTCATTTCTTGCGACATTTATTGCTACTTCATGGCCAACCATGTTGAAAGATTGCATAGAGTTTGCTAAAGGGTGCCAAGAGTGCCAAAAGCATGCAGGAATCCAACATGTGCCTGCAAGTGAATTACATGCAATAGTAAAACCTTGGCCGTTTAGGGGTTGAGCCTTAGATTTGATTGGTGAAGTTAAACCTACTTCATCAAAGTGTCATCGTTACATACTGGTTGAAATAGATTATTTCACCAAATGGGTGGAAGCTATTCCTCTACCCAATGTGGATCAAGAGGAAGTGATTAAATTCATTCAAAACCACATCTTATATAGGTTTGGAATCCCAGGAACCATCACCACAAATCAAGGTTCAGTTTTTACTGGACGAAAAATGGTAGAATTTGCCTTTGAGACTGAGTTTAAGTTATTAACTTCGACACCATATTATGCACAAGCAAATGGTCAAGTCAAAGCAGCCAATAAAATTATCATTAATTTGATTAAAAAACATATAGGGCAAAAACCTAAAAACTGCCATAAAACCCTTGATCAAGTGTTGTGGGCTTGTCGAAATTCTCCTAGAGAGTCAACTAACACTACTCCATTTAGACTCACATTTGTACATGATGTAGTATTACCTGTCGAAGTCTGTTTACAGTCAACTAGAATTCAAAGACAATCTGAAATCCCAATAAATCATTATTGGAACATGATTTTAGACGAATTGGTTGACTTAGACGAAGAAAGATTACTTGCATTAGATGTCCTTACGAGGCAAAAAGAAAGAGTGGCTAAAGCTTACAATAAAAAAGTTAAGTCGAAGACTTTTACCTTATGAGATTTAGTTTGGAAAGTTATTTTGCCTATGGATAAAAAAGAAAGAGCCTTTTATACCTTCTGAAACTAGAAAAAAGTTTTTAGACCTTTGAGTTTTTTCAGTTCAGATGATGACAAGTGTCAACATCTCACTCTGACAGTTGTGAAAAGTGATTTCGTGGGTAGTTCTAAGGTCAAAACGTGGCCACTAACTCAATGTGAGTGGCACCATAAAGGGATTTTTCAAAACGACTTTTCAGTTCTGAAAAATTTGATGTCGAAGTAATAGTATTCGACATAAAGTTGTTTGATAGAAATTAAAAAACATCATTCTCTTTTCACTTAAATTCAGTTGAGAAAGACATTTTTGGGGGGCAATTTGTTAGCCTATAATTTCGACAGGCTCAATTAAAGGCTGTAACACCCATACTAATTTTAACTAGTATATTAGCAAGAGTGTTAAACTGATATTGGATACATTTAAATACAATACAGAAAATTGTTTGATATTATACAAAACTTGTACAAAACATAGTCTTTGATTAAATCCATAATCTGGTACTAAACATTCTCCATAATATTTATATACATCATGATACAATATTATACCACATCAAGAAAACATGGGCAGCACGATCAGTCCGTAGCTTTCTCTTTACCTTTTCTTCGTGCTACCTGCGAAGAACCTGCACCAGAAGGAAAGGGATGAGACATAACGTCTCAGTGAGCTCCTACCCTACCTACTGTTTGGCAACCTCGGGGAACCTAGGGTTGCCGTGCCTACCTCGGCGAACTCGGGGATGCCTATGATCGCCAAGTCTTAATCTTACCCATAGAGGGCTATCTGTCTGTTACTGATAATTTGGTGATCAAGGGGAGTCCTAGGATCACCGTCTGATAGCTGCTAACTGATATCTGATAACTGTCTGAATAAATATTTCTGACTGATAAAGTAGTATAGTATTAACTGATCTTTATGTTAGCTGTTAGCGTTGAACAAACAATGTTATCTGAGTTCATTTTACGGAATGCCCCCGGGTGGAGTAACCCCGAAGCACATTCCCCTGATAACCGGTGAAAATTCCTATCATATCAGGCTAACACCGGACTCCTCTTGTCGTCGTGCGGTCATCCTTGCGGAATAACACGTCCCACTGGCGTGAACCTCCTGTGTCCCACTGGCGTGAACAACAGAAGACACGACTTAATAATCTTAACTGATGCGCATACCTCCCGTGTCCCACTGGCGTGAACAACGGAAGACGCAATTAATATTCTTTAATCTTATGCATGAACCTTCCATGTTCCACTGGCGTGAACGATGAAAGTCACGACTTAAAGGTAATAATCTTAGTCTGTTCTCTACGTGAACCATTCGTGTCCCACTGGCGTGAACATCGAAGGCCACGACTTAATCTTACTATTACTTGTACTCTTAACCTATATAAGGTTCTAGACATTAAGTCTATATCATCCTTGATCTTGCTTGCACTTAATTGTGTATGAATAATTGCTAAGTAAGGTTAATTTCCTAAACTAGCTCTTATATTCTCTATAATGACTTGAGGATTAATTTATGTATCCTCTCAAGCTTAGGCCTATCCTCACTCTATAATGTTGGTTTACACCTCTCAAGGATAGGTCTTTATATACTCTTTAACAATGCTTGATCATTACATATCGATCCTTAAGTCCGAAGTAGTTTTGAATAGCCGAAACGGAGCAAGAAAAGATGAAAAATTAGGTCATCCTGCCCAGCCCAAAATCGTGACACGATTGGGCAATCGTGTCACGATTTCTTACCCAGAAATCGTGTTTGGCACTGCCTGTGAAATCGTGACACGATTGGTAAATCGTGACACGATTTTACCTGCAGTTGGACAGTTTTTGGCAAGTTTAAAACATGATTTTCACCAATTCAGCTTATTCAAACATACCCAGACATTATAACAACTTAAATGATAAATTCAAAGACATAACAACAGGATTCAACACACAATGATCAAGAATTGTTATCTAAAACAAACTAGGGTTCAAGGATCATAACTTGCTCAAAAGCTAAAATTCTTAAACTTACTTAATCGGGTTATAAAACCCTGTGGAGCTCACCTTAAACCTCCTATTGGTGCTTGTTATTACTGATTTCCCAAAGCCTTGGCTTAACTCTACTTCTTCTCTCAAAATCTTCCTTGTCTACTCCTTGTTTCTTTCACTTGTTCTAGCTTACTAACCAAACCTTGCTTGTGAAGTTTCTCTTAAGAATTGGATGATGAAAATATGAGGTTATGGAGAGGGAGTGAGGACGTGAGAATGGGGAGGGAGAGGGAGAGAGTGAGCTGAAAAATGAGAAAGAAATGAGAATAGAAGAGTGTAGATCACTCTTTTCTACTTCTCTCTTTCAAACTTTCCCCCCCTTTTTAACTTATTTACCATTTTGCCATGCCTATTATTATTTAATTGCCAAGCTTGCTTAATCACGTCTAATACTGATAGTAATCGCATCTAAGCGGGATGTTACAATCTACCCCCCTTAAAGAAATTTCGTCCTCGAAATTTAGAAGTTACCTGAAAATAAATGAGGATAGGTTGCTTGCATATCTGACTCTAGCTCCCACGTTGCTTCGCCGTCGGGAGAACCTTTCCATACAACCTTAACTATAGGAATCTCTTTGTTCCGCAAGGTCTTAACATCGCGATCGATTATCTGTTCTGGCTCAGGTTGAAAGGTCAAGTCCGATCTCAAATCAATACTATCTAGCTCCACTGGTTGGAAAGGATCAGGAATGAACTTCCTTAATTGCGAGACGTGAAAGACATCATGTAACCTTGACATGGCTGGTGGCAGCGCCAACTGATAAGCTGCCGGACCAACACGTCGAAGTATCTGAAACGGTCCAACATATCTTGGACAAAGCTTCTTAGTCCTGAAAGCTCCTCTTAAGCCCAACTTAGGAGTAACTTTAAGAAATACATGGTCTCCTTCATCAAACTCTAAGGGTCTTCGTCTCCTATCAGCATAACTTTTCTGGCGACTCTGTGCTGTTCTCATCTTATCTTGAATGGACTTAATCTTTAGAGTCGTCTCCTGAATGATCTCTGGACCCAAAATGCTCTTATCTCCAACTTCAGCCCAACAAAGCGGGGTTCTACATTTTCTACCATATAGAGCTTCGTATGGCGCCATTCCAATGCTAGAATGATAACTGTTGTTGTAAGAGAATTCAATCAATGGTAGATGATTGTTCCAACTTCCTCCATCTTCTAGAATACATGCACGTAACATATCCTCTAACGTCTGAATAGTCCTTTCTGATTGTCCGTCTGTTTGAGGATGATGGGACGTGCTCATTTTCAGTCTTGTCCCCAAAGCTTTCTGAAAAGCCTTCCAAAAGTGTGATGTGAAAATGGGATCTCTATCAGACACAATACTAGCTGGCACACCATGGAGTTTCACTATCTCAGAAATAAACAATTCAGCATACTGTGAGGCTCGATACGTAGTCTTAATCGGCAAGAAATGAGCTGACTTGGTTAACCGGTCCACTATTACCCATATAGAATCATGTCCTCGCTGTGTTCGAGGTAATCCACTCACAAAATCCATGGTTATATCTTCCCATTTCCATTGTGGAATTTCCAAAGGTACCAACATCCCTGCAGGCCTTTGGTGCTCAATCTTCACTTGCTGACAAACAATGCATCTCGACACAAACTCCGCCACATCTCTTTTCATGCTAGGCCACCAATAATCTCTTTTCAAATCTTGATACATCTTGGTGGTACCTGGATGAATGCTGAAACTGCTCTTATGCGCCTCTTCTAAAATCAACCTTTTTAATTCCTCATCGTTCGGAACAAAAATCCTTCCTTCAAACAGTAACACACCATCTGATGCCCATGAAAACTCTGCTTGGCCGACTTTCCTCTGAAGGTCCATATCCATGCTTTGCGCTTGTGCAATCCTAGATCGTAGGTCGCATGAAATCTCTAACTTGTTTAACAAGACGCCACCTTCCATCTCGGTAACATGGAGATTAAGATCTCTAAATTTTTCATACAGTCCACACGTGTGCATCATCACTTCAGCTTTGACTAAAGCCTTCCGACTCAAGGCGTCTGCTACCACATTAGCCTTTCCTGGATGGTATTTCAGATCAAAATCAAAATCCTTCAAGTACTCCATCCATCGTCTTTGCCTCATGTTGAGATCTCTTTGATCGAACAGGTACTTCAAACTCTTATGGTCACTAAACAAATCGAATTGTGCACCATACAAATGATGTCTCCATATCTTCAATGCGAAAACTATTGCTGCTAGCTCAAGATCATGAGTGGGGTAATTCTCTTCATGTGTCTTGAGCTGTCTGGACGCATATGCTATGACATTTTCCCCTTGCATAAGAACACTACCCAGTCCTTTAGAGGATGCATCGCAGAAAACGGTGTATCTCTTTTCAGGATCTGGTATTGCTAACACTGGCGCCTTAGTCAACTTCTTCTTTAAAGCTCTGAAACTCCTTTCACATTCTTCGTCCCAAATAAAGGGTACCTCCTTTCTGGTAAGGCGTGACAGAGGTAAAGCAATCTGAGAAAACTTCATGATAAATCTACGATAATAACCTGCCAAGCCGAGAAAGCTCCTGACTTCAGCTACATTCTTGGGTCTTTCCCAACTGAGTACGGCTTCAACTTTAGATGGATCAACAGCTACTCCTCCTTGAGAAATAACGTGACCCAAAAACTTAATCTCGGATAACCAAAATTCACACTTGCTAAACTTAGCATACAGCTGCTTGTCTCTAAGGACATCCAATACAATTCTTAAGTGCTGAGCATGCTCCTGAGGATCTTTAGAGTAGATCAAAATGTCATCAATGAAAATCACCACAAATTGATCAAGGTAAGGCTGGAATATTCTGTTCATGTAATCCATAAATACTGCTGGTGCATTAGTTACACCGAAAGGCATAACCAGAAATTCATAGTGCCCGTAACGCGTTCGAAACGCCGTCTTAGACACATCTGAAGACTTTATACGAATCTGATGATAACCTGACCGAAGATCAATTTTGGAAAATACCGTTGCTCCTTTAAGCTGGTCTAGTAGGTCGTCAATCCTGGGAAGAGGATACTTGTTCTTGATAGTCACCTTATTAAGTTGACGATAGTCAATACACAACCTCATGCTACCATCTTTCTTCTTGACCAACAAGACCGGAGCACCCCAAGGTGATACACTGGGCCTAATAAAATGCTTCTGGATTAATTCTTCGAGTTGAGACTTCAGCTCTTTCAGCTCTGTTGGTGACATTCTGTACGGTGCCACAGATACTGGCTCCGCTCCTGGAATCAAATCAATTGAAAACTCTACCTCACGCTCTGGAGGCAGACTAGATACTTCTGAAGGGAAGACATCTAAGTATTCATTCACAACAGGGATATCACTGGGACTTAACTCTGATTCTGAAGCCACAGTGAGCATCACATAAAATCCCTTATCTTGAGCACAAATGAATTGAATTAACTGATGGGTGCGGTTAATCAATTCAGACAGAGCCACACCTTCCGCCGTATCACTGGTCGGCATATAAATACTTTTCTCTGAACAACCAATATACACATGGTTAGCAGAGAGCCAATCCATGCCTAGAATCACATCCAATTGCTCCATCGGGAGACAAACTAAATCAACATAATAGGTCTTACTAGACACAGTGATAGGACAACTTTCACAAACATACTTTGCCTCAATTCCGCCTTCAGTAGCGGTAGATACTAACATTGGAGGGTTCAACGGAGACAAGGGTAATTGCAGCGTCTCCACACATTTATATGAAATAAAAGAGCATGTAGCGCCGCAATCAAAAAGAACTTTTACTGGATTAGTACCCAAATAACACATACCGGCAATTAAGTCTTCATTGGCCACAGCCTTTGCACCGTCAAGAGAATACACTCTGCCCCTACTAGTAGTTGTTCCTTCAGCTGATCCTTTACCACGTCTGTTTGGACACTCTGATATGAAATGCCCTGGCTGTTTACATCCATAACAAATACCAGCACCTATCAAACACTCTCCTTTATGCATCCTACCACATGTCTTGCAAGTAGGATTTGTCCGCAAAGGATTATGTTGTGGAGAGTATGTCTGCTTCCCTCTCTGCGGGGATCCTTTTGGCTTGAGCTTATCGTGATACTTATCTGACATCCTGCTTTTCTTCTTCTCATAAGCTGCTGATCTTTCTTTAGAGGTCTTAGCAAGTCCTGCCTCAACCACCAGACTGTCATGTACCAGCTCATCATAACTTGCAGTTCTTTGGAGACTCACTGCAGTGTCAATCTCGCCTCTTAAACCTCGCTTATACTGGTTCATCTTCCACACTTCATTCTCAGCATACTCGTTGTGTGTGGAATAGTAGGACAACTCTTCAAACTTCTTTGTAAACTCAGCAACCGACATACTACCTTGTTTCAATTCCAAGAACTCTTGCTCTTTCTTTACCTTGTAAGACAAAGGTAAATACTTCTCCAACATTACTCCTTTAAAGTTCTCCCAATTCACTTCTACACCATTAGCTTCCATCCTGCGCTGAGCAGATTCCCACCAGTCTTCTGCTGCGCCTCTGAGTTGGTTCGTGGCGTAGACCACTTTATCTTCTTCTGAACAATCAGCCATTCTAAAAATCTTCTCCATCTGTTTAATCCACTTCCTGGCTTCTTGCGGTTCACCTTCTCCGTTAAACTCCGGAGGGTGATGTCTGTTATACTCCCGGAACACGGGATTACCAATTACTGGGGGAGGTGGTGGCTGTGGATGGAAACCTTGTCCCTGCTGCATCATGTCCATCCATTGCTGTTGAGCTTGGGCCTGTTGCTGAGACTGCTGTTGCATCATCAGCATCATTTGCTGATACTGTAATGCATTCTGAGCTTGTTGCTCTTGGTATTGCTGCTGCCAGGCCTGCTGTTGTTGCATCATCTGTTCCCATGAATTAAGACTGGGTCCTCCACTTTCATCGCTAGCTTGATTGGCACGAGGTCTACCTCTTCTTCTCCCAGACATCTTATCCTAGCTGTCATATACAAGTCAAAGTGATCAGTTTTAACTGAACATAACATCTAGAATAATGTCCCGGATCCAAGAGGTCCAGAAACTTGGATTGTACTTTAATGACCCAAGGCACGGTCTGAATCGACCTGCTCTAATACCAATTGTAACACCCATACTAATTTTAACTAGTATATTAGCAAGAGTGTTAAACTGATATTGGATACATTTAAATACAATACAGAAAATTGTTTGATATTATACAAAACTTGTACAAAACATAGTCTTTGATTAAATCCATAATCTGGTACTAAACATTCTCCATAATATTTATATACATCATGATACAATATTATACCACATCAAGAAAACATGGGCAGCACGATCAGTCCGTAGCTTTCTCTTTACCTTTTCTTCGTGCTACCTGCGAAGAACCTGCACCAGAAGGAAAGGGATGAGACATAACGTCTCAGTGAGCTCCTACCCTACCTACTGTTTGGCAACCTCGGGGAACCTAGGGTTGCCGTGCCTACCTCGGCGAACTCGGGGATGCCTATGATCGCCAAGTCTTAATCTTACCCATAGAGGGCTATCTGTCTGTTACTGATAATTTGGTGATCAAGGGGAGTCCTAGGATCACCGTCTGATAGCTGCTAACTGATATCTGATAACTGTCTGAATAAATATTTCTGACTGATAAAGTAGTATAGTATTAACTGATCTTTATGTTAGCTGTTAGCGTTGAACAAACAATGTTATCTGAGTTCATTTTACGGAATGCCCCCGGGTGGAGTAACCCCGAAGCACATTCCCCTGATAACCGGTGAAAATTCCTATCATATCAGGCTAACACCGGACTCCTCTTGTCGTCGTGCGGTCATCCTTGCGGAATAACACGTCCCACTGGCGTGAACCTCCTGTGTCCCACTGGCGTGAACAACAGAAGACACGACTTAATAATCTTAACTGATGCGCATACCTCCCGTGTCCCACTGGCGTGAACAACGGAAGACGCAATTAATATTCTTTAATCTTATGCATGAACCTTCCATGTTCCACTGGCGTGAACGATGAAAGTCACGACTTAAAGGTAATAATCTTAGTCTGTTCTCTACGTGAACCATTCGTGTCCCACTGGCGTGAACATCGAAGGCCACGACTTAATCTTACTATTACTTGTACTCTTAACCTATATAAGGTTCTAGACATTAAGTCTATATCATCCTTGATCTTGCTTGCACTTAATTGTGTATGAATAATTGCTAAGTAAGGTTAATTTCCTAAACTAGCTCTTATATTCTCTATAATGACTTGAGGATTAATTTATGTATCCTCTCAAGCTTAGGCCTATCCTCACTCTATAATGTTGGTTTACACCTCTCAAGGATAGGTCTTTATATACTCTTTAACAATGCTTGATCATTACATATCGATCCTTAAGTCCGAAGTAGTTTTGAATAGCCGAAACGGAGCAAGAAAAGATGAAAAATTAGGTCATCCTGCCCAGCCCAAAATCGTGACACGATTGGGCAATCGTGTCACGATTTCTTACCCAGAAATCGTGTTTGGCACTGCCTGTGAAATCGTGACACGATTGGTAAATCGTGACACGATTTTACCTGCAGTTGGACAGTTTTTGGCAAGTTTAAAACATGATTTTCACCAATTCAGCTTATTCAAACATACCCAGACATTATAACAACTTAAATGATAAATTCAAAGACATAACAACAGGATTCAACACACAATGATCAAGAATTGTTATCTAAAACAAACTAGGGTTCAAGGATCATAACTTGCTCAAAAGCTAAAATTCTTAAACTTACTTAATCGGGTTATAAAACCCTGTGGAGCTCACCTTAAACCTCCTATTGGTGCTTGTTATTACTGATTTCCCAAAGCCTTGGCTTAACTCTACTTCTTCTCTCAAAATCTTCCTTGTCTACTCCTTGTTTCTTTCACTTGTTCTAGCTTACTAACCAAACCTTGCTTGTGAAGTTTCTCTTAAGAATTGGATGATGAAAATATGAGGTTATGGAGAGGGAGTGAGGACGTGAGAATGGGGAGGGAGAGGGAGAGAGTGAGCTGAAAAATGAGAAAGAAATGAGAATAGAAGAGTGTAGATCACTCTTTTCTACTTCTCTCTTTCAAACTTTCCCCCCCTTTTTAACTTATTTACCATTTTGCCATGCCTATTATTATTTAATTGCCAAGCTTGCTTAATCACGTCTAATACTGATAGTAATCGCATCTAAGCGGGATGTTACAAAGGCAGTCAATGAAGTTTGACTTGTCATTCCAAGGAAAAAGATGTTATTTTCAACATTAAAGAGTTTGTCGAAATTCTGCTCAAAGAGAAGTGTTTCGACAGAGTCAAAGACTTAGCATAATTAAGAGAAGTTGAAGGATAATACATTTGACAAGTAGAAGTTTCAACGCTGATCAAGGATAAGATCAAGTAACTGATGTCGAAGAAAGAAGATTCAAATTCAAAACTAGAAGGTTCTCCCGTTGAAAGACGTTAGTGGCAGTTATAGTTTAGATATGATTGTACAATTATTTTTCTTAGCATAAATAAGAGTTTTCCACGAGGAAAACGGGGTCACAAATCACATGCATGAAACTTAACTCTTAAATTATCCACGTCAAAGAGAGAAACGAGTAACAAGTCAATGTATGATCCTTGTGAACAAATTTCCATTCGAATCAATGCAATTTAATTTTGTTCTTTAGTTTTCTTGCATTTTACTTGTTCTTTACACAATTTCGTTCAGATTATATATATAAGAAGTTCATTCGACAGATCAATTTTGTTGAATTTGAAAATTATCTTCTCTTTTTATAAAACACACTCAAAAACACCATGAATACACACACTTTTCTGGGAAAATTTAACACACATATGTTTTGAGATTTTTGATTGATCTCACAAGTAACCGTTTTTATAACCAACGGTTGTTTACCAAAAATCAGCGTAAAAACTATCTTAAACACGTAGCTAGTACTATGCAATGGACAATATTGGTTAGTATTTACTATTTAGTTGACCAATGTAGTTTTCGTTTCATTCAATAGGAATGCGACTTACTTTTACTAAAAAGCATCTTAATTTCACAGTTGCTAGTTCGACAATATAAATGGCATTGCCATTCACGGCTAGTTAGCTGAGATATCTAACTGTTCATTTCTACCCTTTACCAAGCGTATTAAATTAACAACATTGATACTTTAGCCTTACCATAATAAATTTACGGTTGAGAAAACACGGGTATCTAAACTACATAAAAAAATTAGGGACATGATGGTGTTCCCTCCTTTAATTCCAAATACTCATAATAACAAATAATGTACTAATACTCACACTACAGTTTTGTTGCTGCCTCAAAACAATATAAAAAACACTGTAATGCTGGTTTCTAAGTTAGCTAGGTTATAATTTGTCTCATTCGAGAGGGAGGACATGATTTACATAGGTAACAAAGCTATTCTACAACAACATGATCTTACAAATAAAAAAAAATTTATAAAGCAAATATAGATAGAGTAAAATGAAATTATGAATACACCTTATTGAAATTATGAAATTGAAATGTTTGTTAATAGTACGCATAGAGTAAAATGCTAGTATAAAGCAAACTTTAGTTAGAAATGCTATAAATAAAAATAAAAAATCAGTATCCTTCAATTTGTCTAAAATGTGTTTCATGGTCACAAATTACATTAAACCTATTAAACAAATTATAGTACGCATAGAGTAAAATGTGTTTATGTTGTTGATCATACATATACATATTAGACTCTCTTTTTTGCAACCGCATGTAGTATATTAGACTTTTTCATTCAAGCAATAGATAGGAAGGTAGCAAATGTTTCAAATTAACTTACAGGAGGTGGATATACGATGTCAGAATATAATTAAATGAAAGATCAACTATCACAGATATTTTTTTACAAAAGAGGACCACTACATATTTAAACATCAAAATCTCTTGGTCCAATTAATGTATTGGAAGTTTTGGTATTTTAAGAGAAGTCAGCATTCAGCAGTATTGTTCAACAACATAATGTAACTATTAACTTCGAATAAATTTCAATTTTTTCATATCCTAGCTAACTTTTTTTTGTCATTAAACTATATTAGTACTAACTCTACCAAAAAAAAATCTATAGTAGTACTAGTATAGGAGTAATCCTAACTATAGCTGTTCTTTTCACAAACCTTTGTAACATGATTTTAGTATTTAATTGACTAAATTGAAGATGATGTTGCTCCTAAGTTCTATAGTATTTTGTTGATTTGGATATGCTTCATAAGAGGTAACTACCTGCAAATTGTATTTTGCATTTTAAATATAAAATGCTTGCATTTTCTTTTGACTACAAAAAATAAAAGGCTCGCATTTGAACTTCAAGTTTCATTTTTTTTTTTCAAAGGAAAGAAAAAAAAACAATTAAACATATTTTAAGTTCATCAACGTTACCTCTGTTACATTTGAACATCTTGTTAAACTTTCAAAATTGTCTTCACTTGGCCAAAATTAATTTATCTAGGACCAAAATTAATGTTTCTTTTATCTCCATGCTAAAGTTTCAAAACATTATTGTCCAAAATTGTTTCTTTTATCTCCATGTAAAAATTCCCTCACAAGGTTGCATAAGTTGCATTCTTCTACTCTTTAATTTCTCTTTCCATTTTTTCTTAATTATTTTTTGCTGACAGAATGACAATCATATAAGAAATATGTAAAACAGAAAATAAGACAGGAATGAGTTCTAGAGAAAAGCATACACATATTGCAAATATATAATACTTTCATATCCTTAAATTTTTAACTTTTACTAATAATCTTGTACGTTAGAAGTACACACACATTACAAACCAAAATAATACTAGGTAGATTCTTTCTCTAGATGAAAAATCTAATAAAACACTGAAACATTGTGATAACAACACTCCCAACTTTAATTTAGTTTCTTAAGAAAATTAAATTGCATAGTAATTAACTTGTCACTCAAGGTTGAGGAAAGACACCACCACCAGAACCACCAAGTCCTCCGAGTCCACCAGCACCGCCAAGTCCGGGGAGTCCACCAAAGCCACCACCACCACCACCACCACCACCACCACCGATTCCTCCAAGCCCACCAGCACCTCCGCCTAGTCCTCCGAGTCCACCACCAGCATCACCAGCACCACCAAAGCCTACACCTCCAAAAGGCAGTCCATTGTTACCAATGCCTGAAAAAACACCAGCACCAGTCATGTAATTCTTCTGATCCTTCAAACCATCTTCTCCAGCAGGCACATTTCTTGCATTTGTTGCAACCACAGCAAGAGCCAAAACCACCAAAATGCACCACTTAGCCATTTCTCTCTTCACCTTTTATTTTCTCTCACTATTTCTACACTTAAAGTTGATACTATATTAAAAAAACAACGAAGAGGGTTCTCCTTTTAAAAAGGAGAAAAGAAGATACAGTTGGGTGGTTGGGTAAAAAGTAAATGAAATTCAATGCTATTGCAGAGTCTTTTAGCTGTCAATTACTAACAAACAAGCACATTGTATGTATTTGTACCAAATATTACTGTTACAAAGTGTACGTACGTATGTTTAATTTGTTTTTACTATCTTAAATGGATTAAAAGTTTATTTAATTTCTTGTTAATTAATTTTTTATATATTAAAATGGGGAGAGGAGAGGATGCCGTTTGTTTGGAGCCTTTATTAGACAAAAACAAATCAAGATGAACCAATGTCAGTTTGTGACCATCAGACCATGTGGCTACGATGGAGCATGCAAGGTCACATTGAGAATTGAATTCTCTGTTGTAACTGCACGTAAAGCTGTGCTGCCAGCAATCCGATTTAATGTGTGTTTGGAAACACGGTGGAAATTCACGGCAAAGCAAAAGCTACCTCATGTAGCTTCAACCAAACGCACATTTGAAGACATGCTATCGGGCATCCAAACACAGGCTTAGATCACTGACTAAGATCATTTTACTGTACAAAACTGATTGTGCGATATTTGATTATCGGATCTCAAATTATTCGCTGAAACCGGGTGGTATTCCACTACATGTGATCGGCATATGATTAGTAGCAAATGTAGTTGCTAGTCAGAGGGGGGTTTATTTTTCTTCATAATATAAAATCTTACTCATTTAAAGAACTCAAAAATTGTATTGGATAAAGATTTTAGAGAGTTTATATTAATTCTTCAAATTTAATCTATGTAGTTATAATATTTTTTAAATTAAAAATATATTAATCATAAGCATCAATTTATCATTTTCTAAAAAATTACTCTTTTAAAAAATGTGAAGGATTTTACCATTTGCCACTATAAAATCCTCCAAAATCTTCCCTTCTCCTCCACTCAAAACTCCCAAACAATCACGACGGTAGTTTTTCTGTTTTATTTTTTAAACTTATTATACCCACTTTTGATGAAATATTTTTCAAAATTGATTATTACAACTTAAATTAAGGAAAATATAATACATAATTATTATTTATATTTTTTTAGAGGATAATTATTTATATTTTTGTAAATTGATATCGTGCTAAAGAAAAATATTACACCATTAAGCTCCCAAAAATTCTTCGCAAACTGAATACCGTTCTCAACAACGACTTTGCTATTGATTGTAATCAGTAGAAAGACATATTATCGTTTCTGTGAGGTTGTCGTACGTTGGCTTATACACCCACAAGCTCGTCGTCCTCTTATGCAATTGTAGTTCACATTCTTCAGCGCAAGTTTCATTTAGTGACAGAGTGTTGGTCTGTGGTTGATTGAGAGCAAGGTGGTAATGTTACATATTATATATGAATATTATTTTGATTCTTTCATTCGAACTCTTTATTTAAGATGAAATAGTGTTATCTAAAATTTCCCAATTAAATACATTAATTGTTGGGTTTTATAGAGTCATATAAACCATGTGCCCTTTATTGATGATTTTACTAGGAAATGTGGATATATTTGATTAACGGATTAAAAAAAAGAATGAAGTGGTTGAAATACAAAATTGATAAAAGGATTCCTAATCCAAATTGGAGTTCTTAAAATCACTTTTGAACATGGAAAGTATTTAAAACCATATAAAATTGTTATGAGTGAAGAAATGAAAACTATTCATGAAGAAATAGACTAGAAAGAAATGAAAATGAAACTTTTTTATTCATATATATTCGGCAAAATTACAATTTTTGAGATATTACATAAATGAGAAATTCACATGAAGAGAGACTTTCGTTTCGAAGGATAAAGATAAAAATAAAATTTCCCCTCATTTGGAATCTAACCTTCTTTAAAAGGACAAAGCTAGGGGAAAAAAAGATAAACATGAAACACCACATTCCTTAAGAGAAATAGTTTCTCAGTGTCGAGCCAACCCCAACCTTCCTCCCATCATTGACTAAAGTATATGTTATATATAATATATTCCATCCAAGGATGTTCACAGAATGAGAGTGCATTTCACTTTTATTTCGCTAAACGTATGAATGGAATGATACAAGTATGCACCTATTCAGGTTGAGTTGGAATATAGTGAGTATTGAACCCTACGAGAGAGAGAGGCATTATTGCAAAGTATGTCGAGGAAGATCCAAGTTTCCCAATGTGTGAAAAGAAACACAATAGAATAATAGCACTTAGTAAAAATGAGAGGAAGAAAATGACTTTGAATGTGAGAAAGAAAGCAATGGATAATTGCCGTTATAGAGCATTGTTTGTAGTTGATGGGGGATTTGGATTCTCCCCATTGAAAATTATCTTCAGTTTTCTTAAATGAAATCTCAACCATCAAACATGAGAGAGAAAGTGATAATTAAATTATAAAGAAAAATAGTTGTTGACATGTTGTATTTTAAGGGTGGATATTGAAAATGGAGAAAACTTGAGAGGATTTTCAATGGAGAAAATTCAAATCTGCTGAATAACAACCAAGTTCAGTAAATGCAATTTCATTAATACTTTCACATCGGCCACATTGAAAATTTACAAATTCTTTTTTTTTTTTTTTTTTGCGGTGAAAGATATAATAATAAGTACTCCTACTTACTTTTCTCTAAACTAACATGGATGTTTTATTAAACTCCAGCTCTTTTTAGGATTAAGGCTATACTACTTTTACACTTGCATTTTTCACACTCTCATGCAAAGCCTTTTCCTTCTTCTCGCTGATCATCATGTTTCTTCTGCATTTCTCTTCAACACTTGGGAAACTTGGTTTCATTTTAACAATATTTTCAATTAGACCTTTGTCTTAACGGTGAAAGACCTATAGAGGTATATTATTATTTATTACCCCTCAATCCAATTCAACCTTGATCGTCACGACCTTGTGTTATTCCACCAACGTGCTTGGAAAATGAGAAAACAAGTTTTCTTATGTTTTTCAAATGTGTATTAGATTCAACATGAACCCTCTCTTCAGGTCGAAGAAGGACGAAAGTAGTCGAGAGGTTCGTTAGTTGTTTCTAAAGATGATGGAATTTGGACTTCCATTTTGTTATGTTTTCCCTCCAAATGACCCCTCAACACGTGTTGTAGCTGGACATATTCAGCACATGTTGCTCATTTCTCTTATATATCTTTCACTTCAAAGGAGTAAAGTAGGGCGAGTGAAAACATATAATTCGCACCTTTATGACCTCATATGTCACATCTCTTCGTCCAAGAAAGACTCTAGATGTGAAATATAATTTGCCTTGAAAGGTATAAACAAAATGGAGTCCAAAACTAAGGATGTGTCGACATTGTTACATACGTATGTAGTACTTCATATTTATTTTAATCATCTAGCAATTAAATACATTAAAGTCATCAATATCTCTAAAACTCAATGTCGCTCAAGTATTTTCTTTTATATTTACTTTTTTACTTGATTTTGCTCTTTCAAGGGAGTTTAGAGTCAAAAGTATGGGGGATTGATCTTTATCTTTTGTCCTTCGACATAACAATATCTTTGAATGTCAATTTATACTTTTTTTATGTAATATTCAACTAGTTGCAATATTTGTCGAAACATACGAATAATGAAGTCTCGAATCATCTTTTTTTTTTTTCAGTCTATTATTACTTTGCACATAGTTAAGATGAACATTTATTGATGTAAGTTTACTCCTTTATATAAAAGGATTTTTTTATCATGTGTAAATTTGCACATATTAAGAAATTTAAAGTAGTATGTTGGTATTGAAACTTGTACATTTTTTATTAAATATATAACTTCTTGAGTTATAATTTTATAGAAATATAAGAATAAGTTTCTCTCTAAAAAAAATTGTAGATCAATGGTGAAAAGAGAATTTGGGTATGATACACAAAAACTATCACTTGTGTATCTTAAATGCCACCCAACGTGATCAACCAGATGCTTTTTTTGTTGGTGTAACAACCATCTAGCCAAATTGAAAGTGTTTCGGTCAGGTTTTTTGTTTGAAGGTTTTTCTCAGTTCACATTTCGGAAAAATAATTATCGAGAGTTACAATTCAATGCAATTTTATTCATAAAAAATGTCAATTGGAAGTGACGATTTGATGGACTAATAGCATTTACAATGATAATAAACTAAAAAGAATCATTAAATGGTAGTAAACTAAAAAGAGTAAATATGATTTACGTGTACATATATCATTTATTTATAATATTTTAATGAAAATACTTGTTAAGGACCGAATGACTTCAATTGTAATAAACAAAAAAAAAATCCTTAAATAGGTCTCACTAATATCTACTTTAATATGTGTTATACTTTAAAATTAAGAAACTTACTACGAGAGTTGTAATTTATAGGATTTTTTGTCTTATGACAAGATGATCTTGTTCAAACTAACAGAAATGGGGTTGGTTAAATTTGACAGCAAAACTACAAATTTTCAATCCAACAAGAATTAATAAAAATTTGATTAAATCAGATAATGAATTAAGTTAAAATTGATCCAACTCATATACACTCTTAATTTTTTTTTGTTTAATAGAAGTTTTTGTCCATTACTTTCACAATTTTACGTAATTGATCTCTCTATTTTAAAATTTGTCAGTTTTGGTATTTTCATCAAATATTTAGTTTAAAATACGAAGATACGACATATTTGTAAATGAAGTTTTTAATGAAATTTTCTTGCAAGTTCATCAATATTGATATTTTTTTATCATCAAATCATATGCCACGGCCACATCATTTAAAACATCTCGTATTACCAACTTTAGCTCAACAATGCGATAGAGAGACCAAGTATGCAAAATAATGAAATGAGGGGACACAAATTACAATTAAACTTTTTTTTTACTTAAATAAAAAATGCAAAAAACACCAAGAGTGTTTAGAAAGAAATGAGTAAAACTTTGTGCTAAAAAGAGAGAGAAATGAGTCATAAGTTGCCTTTAATGAGAGCTCAAAGGCCGTATTGGCCAGGGGGTTATGTTATCCTGGATTGGATTGGATTGTATTGTACCTCGTATAGGTGACAATATTATTTTTCCTTTAATATATATCCTCATACTTTTTTTTATGTCGCACCATTATTTTCTTCTTATCTCCTACGTATCTAACAATTTTTTTCAATGACCTGTCTAAGAAATATTATTTTCAGACAGCACACGTGAGATTTTCATTTTTTATAAACAAAATCCTATGCGAAAAAAAGTGCTAGTATGTAATATTGTGAACATGGTCTATCTAATAAACTTGCCTTTTACATTATCATAAACCTAAAAAAAGAATACCTGCCTTTTATAAGAGCTCAAAGGTCGTATTAGCCTGTCTTGACTCTTGACCAGGATGAGTTTGTATTTGTACAGTTGTATTGTACCTACCACGAATACGATATCTTGCTTATATACGAAGATGGTCTGTTCAAAAATATTATCCTTTGGATCTGAACAGAGAGTCCCCATTATTTATCAAAAATAAAATAAAGAGATGACATAATTTATCAAACTCCGCATAAAATTTGCTTAATTATGCGTGTTTAAAAAATATGTAGAATTAGTGTCGCTACTTTCCAGTTTCCATATATATATATATATATATATGCATGAATAGAAGACAAGCGGGCAAAACACTGTGTCGTTGGGCTCTTTTGGATGACAAAATCAATCATCGTAAACACAACATTCATGGAGCTATGAGTCATGACATTGATGTGCATGACTGATCTTACCTGATCAGAAATGGACTGTCGGTGCAGTAGAAGGATTGTGCTTGTGGAAGCTCGTTGTAGTTGGAACGGCGGAGGGTGTGTACCTGCAGACAGTCCGACGCTCAAGTCAGTATGAGTGTAGGGAGGTAGGTTAAGAGAGTAGAGAGAATCTAACCTCGGGGACTGCTCAGAGTCTCCGTTTTATAGAGGTGGGTGGTGCAGGAGCCGTTGTATGACACACGTGTGGCTGGCGGTTACGAATTCGTAGGAAGTGTAACCGCCTAGGAGAGATTCGCGGGAGCGTGCAGGAGACGTTACAGAACGTTTGAACCAGTCTCTGTTTGCTCTGAGCACCCCCTCGCGGAGAGGAGGTGTGTTGCGAGTAATTTTTCTAGATATTGGATTTGGGCTAATTTGTATTGGGCCTAAGTAAATGGGCCTAATTGCTATTTGTTTGCTCCAGAACAGAAGCCCCCCAAGTCGTTGCTCTTGGCAAAGAGTGATGACTTTGAAGAGGTAAAGGCCTTGTCCGGTAGGAGTTCTTTTGGAGGTGAGGGCCTCAGTTGCTTTGAAGAAGTGGTGAGTAGATTGACCCGCTTTGGACGGTGTTGTTCATAAGGGTATGTGACACTCTCCTTTAAGGATATGCTAAGCGCGCTCCTCGGGTCGCTAATGGAGTTCAGATTGAGGAAGATAAAAATGATCAAATGGATCTTGAACTTGAAGAAAATCAAGGATGACCAGCAGAACTTTGCTCGGAACGATCGATTGACCCTGCTCGGAAACCTTGAGGGAAGTCAGGAATGACCATTTGGACCTTAAACTTAAGAAAGATTAAGAACGATCAACTGAATCCTATTCGAAGGCTTCGCTCGCTGGGATCGTTGCGAAGTTTGTTTTGTTGTGGTTGGAGCGAGCTCATTGAGTTGAGGGAAGTTCGTGTTTGTACATCGGTTCGTCCCTCGATCAATGGGCCATTGGAGCTGCGAGATTCCCTCATCAGATAGTTGGTCGTCTGTCCATCTGCATTTAATGCCCACGTCTTTGAGGTCGTGAGTGAGGGGACATGATATTTGGGTTTTGATTGCCACGTGTAAAGGCTAGTAATGCACTTGATTACTTAGGCCCTTGAGTGCATCTTGGGAACCGTTCTCGAGGCTCCATCATCACCGTTGATGAATCCTGACATTTGGAGCTCCGACGGGTTTGATCAAGGTCGTTGGATATATGATGGGATGCAATCTGAACCATTGCTTTGATTCTTTGCATGAGGTCACATGTGAAGGGCTGCACCGGATCGAAATCATTGTGTCTCTAAAAGGTTGCGAAGGAGGTATAAATAGCCCCAAGTGTTTTTGAAAAACACTTTTGCCATTTTTACTCTGCAACTCTCCGATTCTCAGAAGTTCTAGGAGCCATTCCAGTGAAGTTCTGGTGTGTTTGAACCTTTATCCCTTCGTCGTTCATCCTTCAACTTAATCTTAGTTTAACAAGGTATGACTGCTTCGTCATTATGCTTTCTTTTTCGTCTTTCGGTCATTTCGTTCTCGTGTTTGAATAGGCTAGTGTTTTTCCGGTAGGAATTTGGTGGATTCCTCCGTAGGTGGTGGTTGTCTCCGCCGTAGGTTGCGCTTTTTAGGATGTATGATCCCCCGTATGATCACCTTTGTTTGTTTGTGAGCCACTGGTGGCAGGTTTTTAACCTGTTAGAGGTTTAACCCGTCGCCGCCGTGTGTGGCGTAGTTCCGCCGTACGCGGAGGTCTTTTGCACAGTCTTTTTGGTTTTTCCCTCCAAACTGTTATTTTTTAAATCTTTGACCTTTCCGTTTGGGAGCCCTTCCTCGCCATGATCGAACTAGAGGTGGAGGAAGGGTGGATTTGAATGCGAAATTCACTTCTTTTCCTTCCTCCTCTTTTCAGGTATAATCATGGCCAGAAATCCAAATAGAAATGAGGCCGAAGAGTATGATCCTTCGTGGATAGGAGATGAGCCGTTGAAAGCGATTTCTTCGTTTGCGCCGGACGGCACGGCAGAAAAGCTGTTCAACAACATTGGTCGTGCTGAGGATTGGGAGGTCTGTCTCCCCAGCGTATCTGACAGGATATGCTCTCATTATAGGGGGAATAGGATCCCTATGTATGAGGTCATATTCAAAGATATGGGGTTCAGACTCCCCTTTTCCCCTTTTGAACGATCCGTTCTACGATGGACGGAGTTGTCGCCCTCGCAGCTCCATCCTAACTGATATCCCTTTATGAAAGCGTTCGAGTCGGTATGTAGGCACATGGAGGTTGAGACTACCGTGCCTCTGTTCTTTTCATTTTTTACTGTTCGGCGAGGGACAGAGAAAGGCGGGGGTCATGCTTGGGTTTCTTTCCGCCAGACGAGGAAGCTTTTTTCACTGTTTGTGGGCAAGGTGAGGCCCTTCAAGGATCGTTTCTTCCTGGTGCGATCGAAGACGGCGGTTGCTTTGGGGAACGTCTTGACAACCCGAGAGGATGGGGGGGAAGACTGCTGCAAGGTTCCCATATTTCCTTTCTACTGGTGTAGGGACCATTATGGGCTTAAACCCTCTGATTTCGGCTCTGGGTTTTCCGGGCTGAATGAGGGGGAAAAGGAAGAGTTACGAAAAGCTGTGGGCTTTTGTATCTTCCATTGTGCCCGCCAAAATGTTGAGGGAGGATGGTGTTCCCCTGATTGACTCTGCTGGAAGGGAGGTGATGGAGCCTCGACACATTAATACGCATGATCTCGTGCTTTCTGAAAACCCGACCGAACTACTCGGTAGAATTTTGTAGGATTTGCTTTAACTTCTGTATCGATATTTTTCCAAGTCTGTTACTGATATCTTTCTGCTCTTTTTATTCACAGGGAAAATGTCTTCAATGAACGAGCTGATCAGACGCTCGAGCAAGAAAGTCAGCAGTCGTGGGGCCGCCCGGAAGAGCGATGTCCACAGTGTGAATCATCTGATCGCTGGGGCCGCTGGGGGCTCATCTTCTCGCCCGTCACTCACGCCTGTGCAGGTGCTCGAGGACGAACCTGTGGAAGAGGCTGTTGAGTCCTTTAAATGGAAAAGGGTGGTGTATGCCGGTAAGGGGCAGAGTGTGCCCGCCACCTCCTCATCTGCTCAGCCTGAGAGTGGAGACTTGTTGATGATGCCGAATGTGTGGTCTGACCCGAATCGTTATGGTTCCCACTCTTCCTTAGGCTTGAGTGACCCTGAGTTAAAGATCATCCATGACTTAGGTGTTGCTGGCCGAAGCAAGGCAATGACCGAAGGGATCATCTCTGCGATGAAGGCCTTGGAAATTGTCGTGGCTCTGAACAATTCATCCACTGAGGACACAGTTCGGGCGAACCTACTGGTGAAGGAGAAGGAGGACCTGGTGGCCAAAGTGACCAAGCTGGAAGCTGATCTTGCCACAGCGGTGAAGGATAAGGATGGTCAGATTGCTTCCTGGGAGAAAAAGGCGAAGAAGAGCATGCTCAAGCTGGAGGAGTTGGAAAAAGCCAACCGCAAGTGGGAGGAGGATCAGAAGGAGCTCTTGGCTGCCATCAATCCGAGCGCCGAAGAGGCCGAAGACACTGTTGGTTTGGATCGGGCTGGAGTCCAGCCTCGTGGGAGTGGCCAGTCATGCTTTCGAGAATGCCATCTAGCAAATGAAGATTGTTAACCTTGGGGTTGAACTCTCGACTGAAGGGATGGATCTCCTGAAGTGGGTCGAAGATGGCGTCCTCAATTCCGCTCCTCCAAAAGAGAATGATGGGCATGTTGAGTAAGCCCGGGCCTAAATGGCCTTGTAATATTTGAATTATTTGGTGTACCCGGCCTTGTGCCATGACAATGTGCGCCCTTCGTGGTTAACACACTTTATTTTGTACAATTTATTTGTTTTGCTCGCGTTTTACTTTATACATTGAAAATGCATGTTTAAATTTTCCAAGTATAGTTTGTGATCAGAATTCTCGTTGTGTGAGGCTTTTATATTCGACGTGTGGCGAATATTCTCGCGGACGAGGATTGTTTCCACTTTATATGTATGCTCGTAGGGTTAGCTTTAAGTTTTGAATAACCCAAGCATTTTTTAATCAATAGATTGAGTGAGTCGAGGGTAGGGCCCGCCCCCTCGTAGCCGTTGCGAAGTAGCGGCTATATTTGATGCGAGTGGCTTGCTCGTCTTCCAATATGTTGAAAGTTTAGAGATGTTGCCTTTCCTCCCCCAAGTGTTCGCTTTGATCGTATGGATAGCGTGCACTTGCGTGTTTTGTACAGGGGAATTCGAGTGTGATAGTTCTGAACTTTACGCGGGGTATATGTCAGAAGGGGTCATGTTCAAGAGATGTTTATCTGAACATGTGTTCGAATCCGGTGTCCGAACGAGTAACGGTGGACGAACGAAAAACTCAATTCAAGTTCAATGCCCTGAGGCGTGAATCTCCCATCGTGAGCTGAGGTTCTGCCTAACATGTCGAGCGATGATGCCGCAGCTGAGAGCGAGCATACCATGGATTCAGTGAATCTGTCATGTAGATTTTCCTAATCCTCGTAAGTTTTTGGATTCGGAGTGGCACGAGTCTCCTCTTCCATTATTGCTCATTTGCGAGAGCGTCTAGTTCGTTAGTTTGAACTTGTAGTAGATTAAGCACAATAGAGCGGTTTGTAAGCTCGTTGCTTAGCTGTAATATCTTTTTAACTTCTTTGCGTTCCAAGTTCTGGGAATAGGGCCCTTGACGAGATTCGGTAGGGGCCTTCCCAATTGGCGCCGAGTTTCCCTTCGTTCGAATCCTTTTGGTTCCTTCGAAGGACGAGGTCACCAACTTCGAATTCTCGATTGATGACTTTTTTGTTAAGGCGAGCGGGTATTTTTTGCTTTAGCGCTGCCTCTTTTATGGCTGCTTCACTTCTGATTTCGTCGACAAATTCGAGTTCTTATCGTAGGTTCTCAACGTTGGCTCGGAACTTCGTGTTGGCGTCAGTTCGCCAATTGAGTTCGTTTAGCTCAATGGGAATGACCGCTTCCGTTCCATACGTGAGCCGGAAAGGGGACTCGCCAGTGGTTGAGTGGGGGGTCGTTCGATAGGCCCATAGAACTGTATGAAGTTCTTCCGCCCAATTACTTATAGCTTCGTCTAGCCTTCGCCGAATTCCTCGAAGAATGACTTTATTCGCTGATTCAGGTTGCCCGTTTGTTTGGGGATGCTCGACGGAAGTGAAACTGTGCTTGATGTTCAAGTTCTCTAGGTATTCTTGGAACCTTCAATCCGTGATTTGTGTCCCATTGTCGGAAATCACGAGGGCCGGTACTCCGAACCTTGCAAGGATATTCCTCTTGAAGAATCGAAGTACGTTTTTTGCTGTGATTTTGGCGAGGGGCTCAGCTTCGATCCACTTTGTAGAGTAATCCACTGCTACCACTAGAAATTTCAGCTGGCCTTTGGCTTTGGGAAAGGGTCCCAACAGGTCGATTCCCCACCAGGCAAACGACCAGGGTGACGCTAGTGCGGTGAGTTTGGCCGGAGGGGAGATGTGCATATCTTCATGTCGCTGGCACTTGTCGCATTTAGTCACATATTCTTTGGCGTTTTTAAGCATGGTAGGCCAGAAGAAACCCGCTCGTAGTACCTTTTTGGCGAGTGTCTTAGCTCAGAGGTGCTGCCCGCAGATACCTTCATGTGTCTCAACACCTCTTGGGCTTCGACCGGTCCAAGGCACTTGATTAGTGGGGTGATGAACCCTCGTGTGTACAACGTTCCAGAATGAGCAGGCTCTTCGTTTAAGCTTAGTTCTTTCTGAGGGATCTTGAGGGAGTTCCCCGTTAGTGGTGTAACGAATTAAGGGTCCTCGCCAGCCTTGTATTTCTGAAATTGCATGAATTTTGAGTAGATGAGTTTTGTGCCTTTTGACACTTGGTTCAGTAAGGACCTCCTGGATCACTGGTTTGTTCGCGTTACCAATTCGTGTGCTAGCAAGTTTAGAAAGGATGTCTGCTCATGTACCACTTCGACAGACTCGAACTCTTTCATTTTTGTTTGAACTAGTTGAACGTATTCTTGTAGATGCTCTTCCCTCACTTGGTATTTGCCTGTGACTTGGGATGCAACTAGCTGGGAGTCAGTGCATATTTTGATTACTCTGGATCCCATGTCCTTGGCTATTCATAAGCCGACCAAGAAAGCTTTGTATTCTGCGGCATTGTTGGTCATCGTGAAGGATAGCCCCAACGATACCTCGATTACGATTCGCTCATCGTTTTCGATGATTACTCCCGCTCCATTGCCCTTTGAATTAGACGATCCGTCTACGTAAACGGTCCAGACGCCCTCTTTTTCTTCCTCGGAGGGAAAAGTCATTTCGGCCACGAAATCGGTGAATACTTGGGCTTTGAGTGCTTTATGGGATTCGTAATGAATGTCGAACTCGGATAATTTTGTAGCGACCATTTCATCATCCTTCCGGCGACATCTGGGCGTCCAAGTATTTGCCGTATAGGTTGGTCTGTCCGAACGATGATGGTGTGTGCGAGGAAATATTGTCGGAGCCTCCTGGCCACTACGACCAATGCAAGATCGACTTTCTCTATTATCTGGTATCTCGTTTCTGGCCCTTGTAAGGCTTTACTGGTGAAATACGCAGGTCTCTGTCCTTCTAGTGTTTCTCTGATTAGCACCGCGCTGACGACATCAGAAGAAACAGAAAGGTACAAATAGAGAGTTTCGTCTTGATTTGGTCGGGACAAGACCGGAGGTTGAGATAAATTGAGCTTGAGATGAGTCAAAGCTGCTTCACATTCGTCGCTCCATTCGAACGCGCTCTCTTTTCTTAGTAGCTTGAAGAAAGGGAGGGCGTGTTGCGCTGATTTCGCAACGAATCGCGATAGTGCTGTTAGCATCCCATTAAGGGTTTGGATGCACTTTTTCGACATGGGAGTTGGATATTCTGTTAATGCTTGACATTTGTCTGGGTTAGCTTCGATGCCTCATTCTGTAAGATAGAAACCGAAGAACTTGCCCGCTTGCACCCCAAATGTGCATTTCTCAGGATTGAGTCTCATGTTGTACTTACGAGTTTGTTCGAAAACTCTTTTCAAGTGAGCGGTATGATCAACCTCTTGTTCGGATTTTACGATCATATCGTCCATGTATACTTCGAAAATGTCTCCGACGGAGTTCTTGTCGTATACTTTGTTCATCATTCGTTGATATGTGGCCCCTGCGTTTCTAAGACTGAAAGGCATTACGTTGTAGTGATAGTTTCTTGATTCGGTCATGAAAGCGGTTTTCGTTTTATCTTCATCAACCATGGGTATCTGATTGTACCTAGAATAGGCATCCATGAAAGATAATAATTTGTAGCCAGATGAATTATCAACTAATTTATTTATATTAGGAAGAGGATATGCATCTTTAAGGCAAGCCCTATTAAGATCGGTATAGTCAACACACATACGTCATTTTCCATTAGATTTTTTGACGAGTGCAACATTGGAGAGCCAAGTTGTGTACTTGGCCTCATAAATAAAATTTGCCTCTAGGAGGTCTTTTACAGCTTTTTCTGCACCCTCTGATTTTTCAGGAGACTGCTTCCTACGTCGCTTAGCTACAGCGCTAGCACTAGGACTAATTGTCAGACGATGACATGCAACGCTAGGGTCGATTCCAGGCATGTCAGCAGCGCTCCAGGCGTACAGATCAACATTCTCTCTCAAACAAATAATCAGTTGGGCTTGCACAAAGTCTGGAAGATCCTTCCCGATCTTGAAGCTCCTTGAAGGATCTTCTCCGAAGGGGATTAGCTCGAAATCGCCATCAGGGATGGGCCTCAGGATTTCGGAGCTGAGTGGGTCTTTTTTCTCCTTCTTCTGCTCCTTGAGATCAGACTTACTGAATCTGGAGTCGAGTTCGACCACATTCGTGTCTAGAGTGCTCGCATCAATTTTCTCGTCATCCTTAGAGGATGGTTTCGACAAGGAAACCGAGCTCTGGTTCTTGTTCGCCTGTAGGAAACATCTTCTTGCAGCTTCAATGTCTCTGTGTAGAGTAGCGATAGTGTCGTTTTTTGCATGGTATTTCAACTTCAAGTGAGCAGTCGAACATGCTGCTCTCAATCCTGCTAATCCCGTTCTCCCTATGATGCAATTATAGAGAGAAGGGCAGTCGATCACCAGGAATGGAATCTTGATGGTCTTCTTGGCCTCCTCCTTCCCGAAGGTTACAAGCATCTCCACGTAACCCCAAGGTTTGGTTGATGACCCGTTGAATCCATATAGTTTGGACCCAACATAAGGAGAGAGGTTTTTCTCCGTCAGCTGGAGAGTCTTGTATAGCCCGGTGTACATGATGTCACACGAGGCCCATGTGTCAATCAGGACTCGTCGAACATCAAAGTTAGCCATGTATGCCTGAACCAACAAAGGTATGATTGAATTGGGAGTTCCTTCGGGTAGCTCGTGGTCATGGAACGAAAATGGTGGTGGCCCCCTAGGCAGGATGTTGGAGAGGACCAGCCGGTTGACGCTCATGAGTTCTTCGAATTTTCTTTTCATGCTTCCCATGGAGAAGTTAATCGCTCCGCCAGTAGGGAGTTATCTCCATGTGCTCCGGGAAGCTGTCCATCACTTCGACAGACATGGCAACAACAATGTCTTGATTGTTGCCATCAGCGATTTGGTCGACTGTCTTCCTTTCAGGAGAAATAGCTTTAGTGAACTGCTTCAACCGACCTCGTTGTATGAGGATTTCGATCGCATCCTTGAGGTGGATGCAATCGTCTGTGAGGTGCCCGTGGCACTTGTGGAACCGACGGTACTTCATCTTATCGGCTCATTTCTTCTCTTGCGTTGGAGGCTTGGGGTATTTGATGCCTGCCTCCTTCAGATCGGCTGTTGTGATCTCCGTGAGAATCTTTTCCCTTGATGCGGTGAGGGGTGTATATTCGGTAAAGTGACCAATAAGACCTTTGCTCTCTCGAGGAGGCTGTTTGCCCTCACGAGCAGCTTGCTTGCCTTCCCTCTTTTTCTCTTGGAAGGGCTTTTTGGAGGATTCAGCAACAGGCTCCTCCTTTCTGGACTTATTCAGGTTGTCGGCGTATAGCTCTTCTTCATACCTGATGTAAGTCTTTGCGATCGCAAGGAATTCGTTTAGAGTCCTTGGGCGATCTAGCTGCATGGCTTTCTTCATATCAGTGTCGTGGCGAAGTCCCTTAGAGATAAGGTACTTCTTCATTGTCTCGTCTGCACCTTTGACATGTACAACTTCTTTGTTGAACCTCTTAATGTAGTCTCTGAGGGGCTCATTCTTTCCTTGCACAATGGCTTCAAGGGACGTCACAGTTTTTGGTTGGGTCCTTGAAGCGGTGAAGTGCATGGTGAATTCGTGGCACAGATCGTTCCAGGAATCGATAGAATTCCTGCGGAGACCCTTGTACCATGTCATCGCTCCTCGCCTTAGAGTGGTGACGAAAAGCTTGCATTTAACGACCCCCCGCATCTCTCTATAGGTGAGGACAACCTCAATGTTCTCTATATGCTTGTCAGGGTCGGTTGTCCCGTCATACGAGTCCATTTGCGGGGGCTTGTGCAGCCCTGGTGGGATGCGAGCCTCGCGAATAAGCCTTGTGAAAGGGCCGTATGCGGGGCGTTCATCATCAGATGCGGAGGCAGATGTCGATCGTTGTCTCCGCCTGGGTAGAGTCCTTTCAGGTGATCGTCTGGAGGATCTCCCGGTAAGGGACCTTCGGCTAGGCGATCTCCTGGTTTAAGATCTCCTGCTGACTGAATGTCTCGGCGATCTTGATCTGGAAGGACGCGGGCTCCCTCCGCTTCTTCTACGCTGTGAAGAGGGAGGCCTTCTGAGCGATGGACGTTGTCGTTGCAGACGTTCGTTCTCTATCTCCATCAGACGCCGATTCTGCTCCTCGATGATCAACGTTTGACGTTGCACCGTGCGGAGGATGTTGGTCAGCATGGCGTCCGCGGGGGACGAGTTGTTTGCTTCCTCGCTAGGCCGATGGGGACCGTAATGAGGTTGCTCTTGCAATGGTACGACGACCTGAGGGATTTGGTGGTGTGCCTCTTCCCTAGGACTATCAGTATGGGATGGAGTAGAAGTGTGCCCATCACGACGGACGCGATGGACCTGACTCCGTAGCTGAGATGTAGCACCGTTGACAGCCATAGTTTATATGAATGTGTATATTTATGGAAGCTTTGATTTTTTGTTGGATAAAACATGGGGAGAGCTAAGTTCCTACATACGGCGCCACTGATCTTACCTGATCAGAAATGGGTTGTCGGTGTAGTAGAAAGATTGTGCTTGTCGAAGCTAGCTGTAGTTGGAACGGCGGGGGGGTGTGTACCTGCAGACACTCCGACGCTCAAGTCAGTATGAGTGTAGAGAGGTAGGTTAAGAGAGTAGAGAGAATCTAACCTTGGGGACTGCTCAGAGTCCTCGTTTTATAGAGGTGGGTGGTGCAGGAGCCGTTGTATGGCACACGTGTGGCTCGGCGATTACGAATTCGTAGGAAGTGTAACCGCCGAGGAGAGATTCGCGGGAGCGTGCAGGAGACGTTACAGAACGTTTGAACCAGTCTCTGTTTGCTCCGAGCACCCCCCTCGCAGAGAGGAGGTGTGATGCGAGTAATTCTGCCAGATATTGGATTTGAGCTAATTTGTATTGGGCCTAAGTAAATGGGCCTAATTGCTATTTGTTTACTCCAAAACAATGATCATTTGAACTCTATGTAAAAAGTCAACAACCTCTGGTGCTAGGAAGTCAAAAGTGTCAAAAGCAAATTATATAAAAGCATGTTGATTGTCAGAATACATTTTCTCTTGTTTGGCCACTTTGTTTGACGCTTTTTTTAGGACTGTCTGTCATACCGTAAAAGCCCCAACCCCTAATCCTATAAGCGGTGAAACCTTAATAAAGTCCAGACATGCATGTTAGATTTTGTTAAAAAAAAAAAATACTCCTTGTTAGCTTTGAAAACTATATATGCATTTTGTCCTAAACTTTTTATTTAGAAATCGAGCTAAGATGATTATGATCAATTAAACTTTAACTGAATTTAACTAACCACTTAAATGTAACTACGTACTTAATTAGATTAGAAAACTTTGTAAGTATCACTTTTTGTTTTCCATATATTTTCTAGCCTGAAGCCTGTCTCACATTTTTATAGGGCTTCTGTCTAATTCTCATTTAAGAGTTCCCCCTCATCTCAAGAAAATTTCTTTTCCCACATCAAACAAAGCTAAAACACATAAAAAATTGACGTTTTTACCCCGTCGGCAGTTAACTGCCGCTGGGATGTGCATCAGTAGTTAACTACCGCCGGATGCATCAGCAGTTAATTTCCGCCGTCTCCATCGGCAGTTAATTGTCGCTGCATTCAGTTGTTATGCAGAAACGAAATAGAACCTGTTTACAGGTTTTAAAAAACTCAAAAATTCCCAAATTCTCTCAATTTCTCTCCAATCCTCTCCAATTCCATACCCACTAAATTGAAGCAATTTCATACCCACAAAACAACAAGTAAGTAGTATTAATCATTTTTAATGTTAATGTTAGTTTAGGTATGTTTATCTTTGTTAATTTTGGTAGATTGCATGTGGTTAGGGTTTATGTAAAAATTGAATTTTTGGTTAGTTTATGATGTTATAGATGAATGTAGTTGTTGTGAATGTTGTTTAGATTATGTTTAAGTATAATGTGGTTGTGAATGTTGTCTAATTAACACAATTAACACAATGTGAATGTTGCACTCAAAGTGTTTGTTAAAATGCCTAAATGAGTATATTGATGAATGTTGTTTAGACTGTGATAGAATTGTGAGAATGTTGGAATTGTGATAGAATGATGTTTTTATTATGACTAATTTTTTTAGTTTTGTTTTTGTGTAGATATGTCTGATCAGAACCAAGATATGACGACTAGAGCTGGTAAGCAGCCCATGACTAGTAGCTACCGACGGGAGAGGCAGGCTTCAAACCCTCATGTGCCTAAGAGGGGAAGAGGTCGGAGGCCTGTTGCGGGCGAGGGTAGTTCTCAGCAGACACAACAGGTGGTAGACCCCACACAGTACATGGTGTATTAGGAGCAGCTACATGATGCCACAAATGGTGGCTATGACGTCCAACATGTTGCGGATGAGGGTGGGGACGACGATGCGGCTGCGCCAGATGAGAACGAGATTGTGGCTGCGACAGTCCCCCGAGCAGTTACCTGATGTGGCTCCATTTCCTAGAGGGCCTTATGATGACTCATTGTTGTCTTCATACGCTTCACACGTTGCATTACCGTTGTGGTATAATGCAAACAATGTAAGTTTTCTTTTTTCTTTTTTAACTTTTATATATGAAGTCGATATATTTTTTTTGTATGATAACTTTTAAAAAAAATGACATAAACACATGTCGTTGTCTCATTATTTTTTTTGTCTTCAATTATTGTTTGTGCGTAATTTTTTATATATGAAGTATATGCTTTTTTTGTATGTTTTTGATTTATGTGGTGTTTTTTTTTATTATTTTAGATTCGTAACACCCGTAAGATGAGATGCATAAATCACGGGCCGAAGGTGGCAGAGATCCAACGTCCACATAGGAATCAAATCTGGTTTTGGGATAATATAAGGGTGAGTGGGATGCATGATTTGTTGTACACATGGTATTCTACTGTTAATCATGCTCTGTTCCAGGCACTTAGCGAGAGGTGGCATTCCGAGACCAGAAGCTTTAACATGCCTACTGGGGAGATGACCATCACTTTAGATGATGTGGAGTGTCTGCTGCATGTTTCTGTTGAAGGGCGGATGTTGAGCCATAGAAAGAAGGTGTCTCAGGTTGATGGGGTGGACTTGATGGTGAGGTACTTAGGTGTCAGCCAGGATTATGCGGTGAAAAATTGCAAGACTGAGTATGGTGGCTACATTAGCTATAAGGTGCTGAAGGAGCTTTATGAGGATCACCAGAGTGAGGCCACCAGATTAGCGCATGCTAAGACGCAGGAGCAGCTCCAGGAGCTAGCCAGACGTAGGCTTGCCTGTGTGAGGTGTTTCCTCCTATACTTGCTTGGATGTACGTTGTTCGGTGATAAGAGCAACAAACACATCGACCTGGCATACCTGCAGACGATGGAGACCTTTGTTGGGATGAGGGACTACTCGTGGAGAGGAATGACATTGGCATACCTTTACCACAGTTTATCCGAGGCCTCTTCGGTTGCAGGAAATAGGATCGGGGGAAGCACAACACATTTGATGGTAATAATTTTAGTTTACTATTCTTTTTAATTTACTATGCTTTTTAATTTCCTTGCACTTCCAGATGGATTCCACACAGGGGTCATGCGAATCCGAAGCCCTAGCGTCTGGCGCTGGATCGTTTGGAGATGGATGATATTACCCGGATGCCATACGAGGATCATAGGGAGATCCAGGAGTTTGTGGAGATATGCTGGTATTCAGGCTGGATCATGTGTGGTCGCGACATCATCTACCGTCACTTGCCTAAGCGGATTAAAAGGCAATACAGGTACGTGCAGGACATCCCTAGAGCTCTGATGTCTGTGCTTTCTCTCCCTTTTCAGGCCGTTGCACAGGCTTTCCTAGACTTCCGTGTGCACATCATTCCTCAGGTTGTGTGGGGTAGGGAGGTTGATCATTAATCAGCCATGGGAGTACGAGGAGGGATACATGAGGTGGTACGGACATGTGTCTCACCCAAAGATTCTGCCACCTATTGATGGATCTCCTCTGAGACCAGCAAATGAGGAGCAGATCATTGCACACCATCAGTAGCGGCACCAGGAGAGAGGCTCGCCTGATACCATTGACATGATTGATGGCGTTGTGAGCCAGGCTGATGACTACTTGGGTCAGGAGGCGATGAGCAATGAGGAACTGTATCAGGCGATTCGCCATATCAGGGACATGATGGCACCGATAATGTCCAAGAGACATAGGAGGTCGAGGAGCCGGCAGCAGCAGCAGCATGACCAGGATCAGGATTAGGGCATTTTTTTTAGGACTTTTGTTAGTTTTTTTTTTACACTTGTTAGATTTTTTTGTTAAATTTATGGCACATTATCGTAGTTTTTTTGGTACAATTTTAACATGATTTCGGGTTTATTTTGATTACTTCAAAACAACAATAACAACAATTCATTCATGATCCGAACTAAATCATAACTAAAAGTACACAAAATAAGCGTTACATTACATTACATTATCCCTAAATATGTTGTATCATCATGATGTTGGATTTAAATTTAATTCTTGAAAGTTTGCGGAAAATCTTGGCATTGAAGTGTCTTATACTTAGTGTAAAAATTTGCAAGTCTTTTTGAAAACTCAAAAGAATGAAGAGAACACAACACATGTATTCTACGAAATTAGCTATATATGTTTTCACATCGAATTCCCTCATATAAGATGAGTCATGACAAAAAGGAATGCATTCCAATATATTATTTTGAACTTAATCCTACTGCCCTGCCAACTGACAAAGTTTCAATTGACAGAGGAGCATGATCAAGTATAAAACAACATCTTAGAACTGCATTCCCTTTTGTCACACTCATCCTATACGAAGGAATTCGATATGAGAACCTATATACTGATTTGGCATAATACATGTTGTGTTCTATTCATTCTTTTCAGTTTCCAAAAAGACTTGCAAACATTTAAACTAAGTATAAGACACTTCAATGCCAAGATTTTCCACAAACTTTCAAGAATTAAAAAAAAAATCCAATAAAATAACGACACCCCATAATAATACTACTTAAACACCTTCATCCGGTTGAATCAAACTCTTGAGAATATCTTCAGGCGACCTTAGCAATGTAACATCCATCTCGAGGGGGATCATGTTCGGCTCAGCAAATATCGAGAACATGCTCCTCACGTCGCCGTCGTTCGTTAACTCCGACCGAGTGAACGACAAATTCCCGTCTGAGTCGAACGATGGACGATGATACCAAACGTATTCCTGCCTCCTCGCGTCTCCGTGGTTGATTCGTTGGTTGATTTCATGAAGTAGATCCTTCAATTCTTTAACGTCACATCGTCGCGAACCTTGAAAAATGTTGGTTACCACAGGTGAAGGATACATGAAAGTATACTTGAGCCATTTTTTCAGATCTACACCATAAGAAATTAAAAACAATCCAATTAAAAACTCAATCAAACATTTCATCGAACACTTGTAGTGCAAATTATACATAAACCCTAAAGCTAAAAAATTACAACATAAACATGCAAAGATCTAAACATTTATGCAACATAAGTCATTTTCATGTAAACATTCTATCATTTCTTGCCAAAAAAATAAAAAATTAAACAAATTCTAAAATTAAACAAAAAATTAATTTAAGATAATAAATGTAACATATAAACATAAAATGACAATGAACTTGATTATAGAAACTTACTTGTTATTGGAGTGTTGGTTGATTTGAAGTTGAAAAATTTGAGATTTTTGGAAGATTTGAGAGAGTTTTTAGAGATTGAAGAGATGAAGATGCAGGTTCTGGTTGCTGATCTTCATAAGTACTGATCGCAGCGGCAACTAACTGCCGATGGAGACGGCGGAAATTAACTGCCGATGCATCCGGCGACAGTTAACTGCCGATGCACCATCCCAGCGGCAGTTAACTGCCGCCGGGGTAAAAATGTCATTTTCTGGAGTAAATGTCATCCACTAGTCATTCCCACATCTTTTTTGTTCATCCTGTTTTCCCTCAAACCACCTCTTATCCTTGGTGATTTCAACAGATCCATGGAAGTATGTTGAGAAATATGATTTTGTTATGGTTAATCGCACCTTCAATCCATAACATAACATATATTTAGGGAATTAGGGTGTAAATGAGTTGAACTACATCCGAAATAGGACCCCTCTACCAACTCTAATAATATTCATGTTGAAATCGTTGCTACAGAGATCCTCTCCATCCTATTAGCAAAAAGAAAATACAGAGATCCCCTCTATCCACCATGTCTTAATAAAGCTCAATAGAAATGTTCAGTTGACTCTAGAGTTGTCAAAAATAGGTCGGGCTAGTGGGTTAAGCCCATTAGCCCATTTTTTGGCCAGGTCAGGCTTCAAAAAGTCGGGCAGAAAAGCAATCGGGGCTTTTTGGCCCAGCCCATTCAGCTCAATTTAAAACACAGGCCAGACTGGACTGGCCCATCGGGTTTCGGGCCGGCCCATTTAAAATAAATATAAAAAAAATTTAATAAAAAAAATATTCTGGTGTGTTTATTTCTTTTTTTTAATAAAAAAACCCTAATCTATCACACTCTCTCGCCTAAGTCAAGCCTTGCTATCTCTCTCTTTCTTCAGTTCTTGCATGCGGGCTGCGGCGCTACTTCCTCTTCCTTTTCCCTAGCGGTTGCACTTTGTGATGTTGGGTGAATGTTTATGCCCTAGCTATTTTCTGTGGATAATATTTGATGTTGCAATTATTTTGTGAATTGTTTGTTTGAGTTATTAATCATTTTGGTGTGTTTGTGAAAAAAAAAGTAGTTTTTGTTGTACATTTCATAACTTTAAAAAATTGAAATACGGGTCAGGCCGGCCCATCGGACCACTGGTCCATGCTAGGGTCGGGCCGGACTCAAATTTTACAGCTCATTATTAAGTCGGGCCGGGCTGGCCCAACTCAGTTATATGCATTGGCCCATCGGGTCAGTCTGGGTCGGGTCAACCCATTTGACACCTCTAGTTGACCCATACCGTAAGAGTAAATAATTATTGGGCAGATTTTCTCGCTAAAATTGGCTCGTTCACTAATGATGAGTTCAAAATTAAAAAAAAAAAAAATCAAGTGCAAAAGTTATATTTCGATTTTGTTATTTATATTATAGTCTTACAGAAATATGTAAAACTTTGTTTATTCTTGTGTTAAAATTACTTTTTTTAGTCAACATTAGCAAAATGCAATTATAAAAGAACTGAAAACATAAATGACTATGGCAAACCAAATTCAAGCTTTACTACCAATTTTAACAAGCAAAACTCAACTTTTTTAGTTAAGCTCTTTTATATAAGTCAAACTCAACTTTTAAGTATTCGACTCAGTTCAACTAATTGTATATTAACATTTGGCATTTCAATAAAAAATTATTATTTTTCTTATTCTAAAAGGATTCGTAAAGAAGAATCTCTGATTAGTGATAGGTGATAACTAATACTACGTTAATACTTGATTTCATGCGCCGCGTGTCTAACTATACAAATAAAATATTGATTTTTCCATATATATATATACTAGTATATACACAAGCTTTTTTTATTTAATTGTAATAATGTTCATCTTGGCTTTGCTACACAGGTGGATGATTAAAATAAAGATCTGGTTGCATCTCCCTTTCTCAATAATTGCAATAAAGAAATGGTCTTATATCATCGTGCTTTGTTTCTTCTCTCTTGCAGTTTTCATCTTATCAATGATATACCATAAACTAAAAGTGTTCTTGCTAACGAGACGCCACTTGTTCTCTCTCCTATCTTTGCTTAATAATAAGGCTTAAATGCATTTTTGGTCTCCCATGTTTGAAAAAGTTGCGATTTTGGCCCCCTTTTTAAAAAAATGGATTATTAGACCCTTAACTTTTGCCCATTTTGCGAAAGGCTGATTTTGACCAAGTCAACGCATACGTGGCAGACACTTGTGTAATTATGAATAAAAAAATAAACAAAAAAGACACGCGTGTAATTATGAGTTAAAAAAAATTGGATGGAAATGAAAACATCTGCATTTTCTCCTCCAACGGTAGTATTTCCACCCAGTTCCTCTTCTCCTTCCAAGCATTCAAGGACTTTCCTGGTGCAGTACTCCTCTTTTCCGAAAGCAACATTTGCCTCTTAAGGTTATATGTGGACCTGGGGTTCTTCTCATTAATAACTTCTTTAGGTGCTTTATCTTTCTTAGAAAGCAGCTTGTCGGCTCCAAATCCAAGATGGTCTCTTTTACCCTTGGTAGTGGCAAAATAAGAATTTTTCAAAGAAGGTAATTTTGATAAATTAACTTCTGAAGTTAATATGTTTTCTCGTGTGTCGCATCCACTTTGCACTGTGATAGCATCAGAAGATGAAATATGCTTTCTTGACTTTGTCACTGGATCTTTGGCATTGTGTGTTCCATCAGCGACCTAAATATTTTTACATTGGCAACAGATTCAGATGTCAAACATTTAGTCATGGAATTTTCTGTGTTATTACTTGATTGCAAGCTAGCACGCTCCTGTTGAATCTTCCTAAAAGCCTCAAGAGATGAAGATAGTATATCTGCTCTATGCGGTGAAGTTGACATCCGCCGGACTTAGAACCAGAGCAACTGAACAAGATGTGTCATCAAATATACACACAAGAATGCAGCATATGTTTTCATTTCCATCCAATTTTTGTTTTTTTTAATTCATAATTACACGCGTGGCTTTTTTGTTTATTTTTTAATTCATAAGTACACAAGTGTATGCCACGTATGCGTTGACTTGGTCAAAATCAGTCTTTCGCAAAAGGAGCAAAAGTTAAGGGTCTAATAATCAATTTTTTTTAAAAGGGGGCCAAAATCGCAACTTTTTCAAACATAGGGGGCCAAAAGTGCATTTAAGCCTAATAATAACAATCACACATATTAACTAGTGAGGATGTCGTATATACTATGTATATTTTTAAATTTCAATCAAAAGAGTATGATTTTTAGGTGATGTTTCTCGGTTTATATATGATAAGTTGAAATTAGAATCAATTTTATAAATTAAACAAAATCTAATGAGAACCTCGATTATACCAAAATCTAAAAGTGATACTCTGTCCGTTCTAAATTATAAGTTGTTTTGGAGAAAAAATTTGTCACAAATTATAAGTCGTTTTACAATACAAAAGAAACATTAAAAGCTACTTTTTCTGCTATACACTCAGTTATTTACCACACTCACTTCTTTTAATTCTTTAATTTATCTTTCTTATACAATTAATAAATAATAATTTTGTAAAATTACTTATAATTTCTATTTCTCGTATAACATTAATTGTATTTTTTAATTCGTGTGAAATAATCAAAATGTCATATAATTTGGGCCGAATGAAGTATTTTTTTAGGAGAAATTTATTAATAATGATTATATTAAGGGAAACGTGTGCATTCAATATATTGAAAATTGAAATGTTTAACTTTTTAAATAAATAAATGCATCTTTATTTTAAATTCTTAAAGAGTGTTTTAAGAGTACTCGTTAACAAAACATTTATATTAATGATTAAACTATGTGGTATAATTATTGATCATGCTTTGTTGATTTCTCTATTGAACTTAATATTAGTAGAGCTCGTTTCCCCAGGTTAAAAAGGGAATATAAAGATGAACATAATATTTGGAGTGCTTCCTCAATGGCAACTTGCGGTTCGCTTGAAGCTGTCTTTGAGCTTCATTTAAACGCTAAACGCAAGCTTTATGAGAACTTCATTTAATTTGTTGGCCAAAGGAGACTGTCAAATTATTTTTGGTGTAGATCACTACTCGTATATTATGTTTGGATATATATATATATATATATATATATATATATATATATATATAAGAATTAAAGGAAAATTAGAATTAAAACTATTAGAATTAGAAGGTCATATGATAGTTCAAAATCAATGATTAGATAAAAAGTTTAAAGGAAAAGAGATAGAACTTGAAACTATAGAAACAAGTGAAACGATAGAAAGTGATAAAAAATACTTTAATAGTATTGAAAAAATTATTTTCCATAAATAGTTTAGTAAAATAGATCTGGTACTCCCAGATAGAACTTATATATATATATATATATATATGTTTAACATGAACATTTACACAAAAAAAGAACATGGACATTTCGTCAAAAAGTGGAACTCCCGTCAAAAAGGGTATATTTTTTTTAACCGTTGGTTCATTATATATTTAATGGGCTATATACCCATTATCATTGATGTAATGTAAGGAAAACTTTATCCTTTTAATAACTAAACTAAATTATAGTTATACGTCGCACTTTACATTGTGACTAATATGATATGATATCAACTTTGTTTAGTTGGAGGATGAAAAGGGAAAAAGTGTCAATAATTGAATTATATAAGATGATATATAATTGTAGCAATTTTAGGAAACGCAGACACCTTATATTATATATATGTAGTGTAATAATATAAACCTAGAAGTATAAGGAACCAGCATGCAAGGTTCCTCACTAATAATATAATTAAAGTAATTCGACTTTCCATCGTGATGCAACAGAGATATATAGCCCATCCCACCAACAAAAGAAGAATGTCATCGACTGGTAGGCAACGTATTCGTTTTGAGTTTTACTTTTGTCTCGTAATAAATAAATAAGGGTAAATTACATTTTTGGTCCTTTAAATATTTTTCAGGTTTCATATTTGTCCCCTAATTAATAAAAGTAACGTTTTGGTCCCTTAAATCTTTTATGTTAGTCACTTTGGTCCCTTCCGTTAGTTTTTGTTAAAAAACGTTCACTTTTGGTCCCTTAAATATTTTTCAGGTTTCATATTGGTCCTCTATTAGGGGACCAATATGAAACCTGAAAAATATTTAAGGGACAAAAAGTGAACGTTTTTAACACAAACTAACGGAAGGGATCAAAGTGACAACAAAGAAGGATTTAAGGGACCAAAACGTTACTTTTATTAATTAGGGGACCAATATGAAACCTGAAAAATATTTAAAGGACCAAAAGTGTAATTTACCCAATAAATAAACTATACACAACACTATTGTTTAAAAAAAAACTATATAATATATAACTTTTTTTTAGGGAATATAATATATAACTGTTTTCCCTTGCAACAAAAGTGCAGGCAAAAATATAACACCGTTTATTCAAAGGAATTAAAGTTCCTCGTACCAGCACCACATTTGTGTGTTTCGTAAACATAAAAACATACAGGTATTTTTTGTTTTTGACATAAAATGATATCAAGGTGGGAATCAGGAATTTTGCATAAGGGAATTAAAAATACTATCGCTTAAACACAATTCATAATTGAGTATTTTTAATCAAATTATGTTCATCAGACTTGTTTTAAGCGATATTATTTTTAAGCGAATTGATTAAAATAGAGAATTGTGTGTTTCCTGCAAATTAAAAATACTATCGTTTTGTTTTTTGTATTTTTTTTAAATAGAGATTATTCTTATAAACTACAATAGTATGAAGGACTAAAATTACCATTAAAATTTTATAACGACTAAAATCACGAGTTTTTAGTCCCTGCAAATTAAAATCACGAGTTTTCAAAAAAAGTTTAGTCCTTATAAAATTTTAATGATAATTTTAGTCCTCCATACTATTGTAGTTTATAAAAATAGTCTCTATTTAAAAAAATAGAAAAAATGGATACTTTTAGTCCTCCAATGGTCCTTATAAAATTCAAATATGGACTAAACGTGAACAAAAAATTTGTAGGAATTAAATTTGAAAGCTTGTAATTTTACAAAAACTAAAAACATATTTGACCGAAATATTTAATACAAAGTTGATATTTAGTAAAAGAAACTTTTAAAAGAAATGGAAAAGTGAAATTAATTAGAAAACCTAAGATTGTGCATATTTTTTTATAAGCAAGATTTTATTAAAATGAGTATAAGGGGTATTTGAAGCCCATTATAATAAATCAAGAAATTACATGTTTTGAAGACATACAATGTGGTTCAACCACAAATTTGAGAAAACAAATTTTTTATTACATCCCTCCCCATACATAAACCAAGATCACTATAGACACTTTATGTGATTGACCACCTCCAAAGTGCCCTTAAAGAGAACATCATTACACTCCATCCAAATACATCACACCGTTGTTAACCATGAGGAGTGACACCATTTTCCTTTTTTTTTTTTCCTTTGCATACATTGTTGAAAATAAGGAAACTTGACACCACTTCACTAATCACTACTCCATCCATGAAGTTGATTACTCATCCATGTAAAAACCAAGGTCCACACCTTATTTTTATAATATTGTGCATATATAATTGTGAGAGACGTGAAGTGATATTTTTTATAATATATAATATATTTAAGACTAAATTATATTTTCCATCCCTTATTTTTATTTAATGTTTTAATTTAGTCATTTTTTAAAACTGTCTCTTATTTTACAATCACTACAAGAAAAAAGGTTTCTGACAGCGACATGTGTCGTTGAGAAAAATGCAAAGTTGCTGCAAAATGTGTTTTTTTCAGCGAAAAAAATATCGTTGCATGTCGTTGGTATAAGTGCTGTTGCAAAAACTTTTGCAACGACATTTGTGAAAACTAATGCTTTTGCAACGACAATTATTGTTGACTTATGTCACATGTCACAATGACTATATTCGTTGTGATAAAGTATTTTACTCAACAAGTAAAGTTGTTGTAATAAGTTGTTTTTTGTCAACAATACAAATTGTTGCTATTTTTTGTTAATGTCACAATGACTATATTCATTGCGATAAAGTATTTTCCACAACAACTAAAGTTGTTGCGATAAGTTGTTTTTTGTCAACAATAAAAATTGCTGCTGTTTTTTGTTAATCGCAACAACCAGAGTAGTTGATATAAATTACATTTCTCAGCAACTTATGTCATTTAATAAAAATGATTATTCTTTAACTTTTATTTTCTAAAATTAGTATCAATCACATTTGTAATTTAAATTGTCATAACTATTCAAAAGTAAATTACATTAGAATATATTTCTTATTGTTATCTTAATATATTTCTTAACAGACTTAAGAAAAATGTGTAAAAGTAAATACTAAAAAATTCAAAGAAAATTAATATTTTCAACGACAAGGTAAGTTGTTAGCATAAATATATATTTTTAAATTCATAAAACATATATAATGAACTCTAATATATATATATATATATATATATATATATATATATATATATTGTCCCTTAAAAAAATATTGTGTTCTTTCAAAAAAAAAATTTATTGTATTATTCCCAACTTTACAATGTTGCTGCCAAATATTGTATTATTTCCAACAAAAATTATGTTGTTGCAAAAAGTTGTATTTTTCCCAATCACAAATTATGTTGCTGCCAAAATATTGAATTTTTCGCAACAATATATTATGTCGTTGCCAAAACGTTATATTTCTCGCAATGATAAAGAGAATGTTGAGAAAAAAAAAAAGGTATTACAACACATAAATCAGTCGTTGTTTTATGCATATAAAAAAAATTATATTATTTCCAACGATAATAATTGTTGTTGGGATAAGTTATTTTTCCCAGCGACAACGAAATTGTTGTGAAAAAAAAAACAACTTATTACAATGACTTAAATAAGTCGTTGCTATATGCATATCAAAAAATTGTCTTATTTCCAACGAGAATAATTGTTGTTGCGATAAGTCATTTTTCCCAACAATAATTAAATCGTCGGAAGAAAAAAAGACTTAATACAACAACTTAAGTTAGTCGTTGCTATAAGTATATTATTTACAACAAATTGATTGTCGCTGAGAAAAAGTCGCTGCTAAATATCTTATTTCTTGTAGTGAATGTTATATCATGTGGTTTCCTTTTAAATCGTGCTATGGGGAGGATCATGTAGGTAGTATACCTTTACAAAATATGAGACAATTTCAAAACAAAAAAATGAAAGAAAAATCAAATTAAAACCTAAAATAAAGATAAGAGATCAAAACTATAATTTATCCTATATTAAAACAATAATTGTATTGCCTTAAAAAAATGTAGTTGTGTCAACCTTTTGTTATTGACATACGTGTGCGAAAGGACAATTTGAAAAGATTATGTTAACCTTCCTATTTTCATGAAAAATAAGTCAAACTAATTCAGAGTTTGGCTGAAAAACAAGTAAAGTCTTCGTCTTTGATGAAGCTCATTAATTATTTGAACTCATTAACCATTTGAGAATTGAAATATAAGTTAATAGCTAAGATATTTTAATCTAGTTTTATTGTCTTCGCCTTTAATGTAGTTTTATTGAATCATAACAAAAATAAAAAGAAGCATACATGAGTAGAGAGTACAAAAACAAATCAAAGTAAATACAAAATGCATACTTAACATAGTATCGAACCAGCAGTCTAAGAACACTTGACAAAAGCAACTCGCATTTCATTGATTTTTTTTGTAGAAGTTAGGAATTCACTTTTGGCTTAAAAATAAAATAATTCACTCTCAACTGTCACAAATCATGAACAACAATTCTATGAAAAAGAAAAGTTACGGTAGAAGTTAGACTTGTCTTTTTATCTATTCCTTTATATTGGAAAATATTCATTGTGGTTGACTTATATTAATCATAAAATTGAGCCTTATCATCCCTAAACTTCACGCACTTGCAATGCTCTGCCTCATTTTGAGTGCTTGTACTTAAATGATATTGTTTGCACTATATTGATGGGTGTTCCCTTTTTATTTTCTCTTAAAACAAAGCCAAGGTCATCGACCGAAAATATTATTGGGTAAGTGTCCTCTATTCTTTAGTGTTAACAATCCATTATTAATCACATCTAATTTGAGGTTGACTATTAGATTTAGACTTATTGTTTGTAACATGGAAAGTATGATTAAAATGGCATGCAATGAATTATGAAACTTGATGAAAATGAACAAGTTATCTAAAACAACTTAGTGGTAGCACTCCCTAGCATGACTGCCAATGTTAAATTCAATGTTTTTGTTGTTGTTATTGCTGCACATTTGTTTGTTTGTTTGTTTTTTAAAAAGATCATAGCTCAGCATAGTCACGCAAACAAAACATTAAAATATATTTATGTTGAGTTTGATATGGATATACTAAAGAAAAGACCAAATTTTAAACAAAGCATTCATAGAAGATTCAATTTTCTTTATTGCATTGGAAGAAGAAGCGTAAGTTATAGTTTTCATATTTATTTTTAAGTTCAAGTAAACTATACATCGTAAAGAAAATTTCATGAATTTTTAAGGATGAAAATTTTTTTTAACCCAAAACTAAATGATAGCAGTTGTATTGAATCGGTTTGGTCCTAACAAGCTTATCTATCGACACAAACAGTTGGCATATTGTTTGAGATAATTTATGTAAATAAGTTATGACAAGTTTATAAGTTGTTTTGAGCTTATTTTCATAGACTTTTTAAGATACTTTTTAAAAACAACTTATATAAAATAATTTAACTTTAATTTATCTTTTATTATATCGAGATAGCTTATACACAACACATTTACCAGGATAAGCGCTTATACTATAAACTATAAATGAAGTCATTATCCGAACATGACCTTCATATATAAATTTACAAATCCTTTTAATTTATATTTTAGGATAGAGTTAATATGCACCGTCACCGAAAATCATTTAACACATACATTCAATGATGTGTTGCCACATTTTTCAATTTTTTTAAACAAGTAAAAATAGAATATATATTAAACCAAAAGGAGGTCCTAATTTGCACAAGGAGTACAAGGATAAGACTCAAGTATTTACAAGGTGAAATGTCAAACACTAACAAAATCAAAAAACTAGAGAGAGAATATTAACAAAACACTTGCTAAGATACAAAACATTAACAAAGCTACATATTTTCGTGTAGCTTTCAACCATCAGAGAGATAGAAGTTTCACTTTATCAAAAAGTTGATGTATAGGCAATTATTTTTGTTGAAAAATACGACAATTTATGTCCTTCAACAAAAAAAGTAATATATAAAAATGATAATAATAATTTGAAATTATACTCTTAAAAATAACAGAAATTATATTTCCTTTATTATTATATATATGATATGATTTATTATATATATAAATAATTTGATTTTTTATTGCATTTTTATTTATTATACTCTTATATTAAAATTATACTCTAAAATAGAAAAAGAATAGAAAACTATACTCTAAAATTATACTCTAAAAAGCAATTTTGATTTATAAATATATATAGAAAAGAATAGAAAAAGAAAAGAAAATAATGGAATATAAATAAGTCAATGTGTGGAAAATAATGAAAAAAAAACAAATTCATGCTCCACGGCAGTTAAGTGCCGATGGAGTAGAGATGTGAAACGGCAGTTAACTGCCGAAAAATGTGAAGTTTTAGAAAATATAGGTAAAACATGGCAACGACAGCTAACTGCCGCTGGTTTCCTTCCCATCGGCAGTTAGCTGCCGCCGGATCCTTCCCATCGGCAGTTAACTGCCGATGGGGTTAAAAACGTAAATTATTGGTGTATTTTAGCCAATGTTGAAGTGTATAAAGCAATACTCAATCCATATACATGAGAGCCAAATTAAACAAACTGAAGACTGAATTTTCTTTGAATCACTTGCTGAGTGAGGTGATAAAAAAATATCAATGTGTATGATGAATGAATACCTAACCATTGTCGAATGTGAAGCCATATAGATTTGCAATTTCCTCCTTCCCACACCTGATCGAACATACAGTAAAAATAGGTTGAATAATACCAAAACGAAGCATTTCTTTCAAAAAAAAAAACCAAAACGAAGCATATTATCCTTGTTGATAAACGGTTTCAAAACAACCACCAAGCAAAGAAAAAGACCTTCAAAGGAGCCACTTTGTTCGAAACTATATCAAACTGTGAGAACGATCCACCTGCTCCATTAAGGACAATGTGTGGTACGTGTCGCTAATTGTATAGCCTTTACCCGGTTCTAAATTACAATCCCATTTTTCCTCCGCTCCATCTTGTAAAAAAATGGTAGACAATAAAAGAATGCTACACTGCCTCAACTGCTGCTCCTATGTTAATAACTATGCACCAATCCTAACACCCTACCTTAATGTACCCATTTTCGTCACCGTCACCAATTGATTTTCTAGTAAATAAAAAAGACGCTTGAATCTATCTCTCAAAGGACCACCCTCCAACCACTAATCCAACAACAAAAAAAAAATTTGGTCACATCACCCACTACCTTCACCAAGCTATCATCAAACCAACTTCTGACCCCTAACCCTACTCTTATACAAATACTCACAATATCTTTATACCACCTAGACACATTTTTAAATTATCATATTCATTAATTAACGTTCCATCATATCATTAAATTAAATGTTTGTCAAAAGAAAATAATCAAATTAAATGTTGTTAAGGAGGAAATAATATTGATATTTGATTGGTGAAGGAAGAAGACGAGATAAAATTGAAGACTAATAATCTACGATGATTATGATAAAGTAGACATACGAAGATGCACCGTCACTGTAAACAAACGGTGTGGTCCAAAAGGAAATAGGACGGTATTATCCAGAGAAGGCTTCAACCTACGAAACTCTCCTTATAATCACACCTTCACTTACGCTTCTTCTTTCTCTCTCCACTCTTCTTCATTCTCTCACTAAAAAAAAAAAAAAAAAACTCTTCTTCTCTGTTCTTTTCATACCTTCATTTCTACGAAGAACAACAAAATTAAGGTTTTCTGTTTGTGAAAAAACATAAAATTAATGTAAAAAATTAATAATCATCGAAAATTTGTTGAAAATATGGTTGTCGATGATAATATGAGGTCCATCATCGCTGGCTATGGATGTTCCCGTTCTTCTCGTTTCTCTGATGCTTATCCCAAAAGGTAATAATATTAATAATCCTTCAAGATCTATCTCAATTTTTATGGATTTCATTCAATTTCACTGTTTTTCTCTTGATTTTGAAGGGTTAAATATAATTCGATTTTAGGTTTTTTCCTTCAAAATTCGCACAAATTTAAGAGAGATGTATAAATATAACACTGTTGTATACATATGTATATTTATATAGTTATGTTATTTTTGATGAGTATGTTTATTTGTTAATCTATAGAGAAAATAGAAGAAAAAAAGGTTTTTTTTATATAGTTTGGGTTTGTTGATTTTTTTGTTTGTTCTCAAATTGAATTGATAAATATAGGGGTTTGATGGAAGGGAGATATAGTGGGGATTGATATGATGATGAAGGTGTTTATAAGGTTATTATTTTGTTGAAATTGTTTTTGGAAATGGCAATTATGTATCAACCAGCAATAATAAAACTCATCAACAAGATGATGAGGTAGCATTGGCGATTTCTGTTTTGTTTCTTTGTCAATGGAGAATCATCATCCTTCAACGCTATTGTCAATGGATTCAAGTGCATCTTCTCATGAGGAACTTGACTTGGAAATGAATCGTCAAATCATACTTTCGCGTCCGCCTGATATTAATTTGCCGTTGTCTGCTGAACGTAGTCCGCCACCACAGTCGTGGAATTCTGACCCTTGTGATATTTTGGATGTTGGTCTTGGTACTCAAGGGTATGAGACCGAGACTTTTCTTACTCTGCCTAAAGTTGGAAGGAAATGTGCTAAGCGTGTTGATAGCATATGGGGTGCTTGGTTTTTCTTTAGTTTTTACTTTAAGCCGGCGTTGAATGATAAATCGAAAGCCATGATTGTTAGGGACGGTAATGGTATTTCGGGTTTTGAAAAATCTGATCTTAATCTTGATGTTTTCATGGTTCAACATGATATGGAAAATATGTACATGTGGGTTTTTAAGGAGAGGCCGGAGAATGCGTTGGGTAAGATGCAGCTGAGGAGTTACATGAACGGGCATTCTCGCCAAGGGGAGCGTCCGTTTCCTTTTAGTGTTGACAAAGGTTTTGTTAGATCCCATCGGATGCAAAGGAAGCATTATAGAGGACTTTCCAATCCTCAGTGTGTGCATGGCATTGAGGTTTTTCCTTCACCCAATTTGATGAATCTTGATGAGGATGATCGGAAAAGGTGGATTGAACTCACTGGCCGAGATTTGAGTTTCACAGTCCCACCTGAAGCAAGCGATTTTAGTTCATGGAGAAATCTTCCCAACACAGACTTTGAGCTTGAGAGACCTCTTCCTTCAATCAAGAGTGCTGCAAATGGACACCCAAAGAAGCTGCTTAATGGATCTGGACTGAATTTGTCAACTCCTCTGTCTAACCACACCAACGGTGATTTGATGGACCTATCTTCTGCCAACGGCAAAAAGAGGAAAGACTTTTTCCCTCACGCAAATGGGAACGGAAATTTCCCACACGGAAGTGGGAATGGAAATGTAAACGGAAATGAGGAAGAATGTTACCTTGCTGTTAATCCTCCATCTGAACGGATCCAAGATATTGAAATGCATCCAAGCGAGCCGCACTGGTTGAATGACTTCAGCGGGGTGATAAAGAATGTGTATGGACCTGTCACAGCTGCAAAAACTATTTATGAGGACGAACAAGGTTACTTGATTATTATCAGTCTGCCCTTTGTAGACCTTGCAAGTGTGAAAGTTTCATGGAGGAACACTCTAACTCATGGTATCATCAAGGTTTCTTGTATGAGCACATCTCGTAAGCCTTTCATCAAGAGACGTGATAGGACATTCAAGCTTACAGATGCATCCTCAGAGCACTGCCCCCCTGGAGAGTTTGTCCGCGAAATCTCTCTCTCAACCAGAATTCCTGAAGATGCCAATCTGGAAGCATACTATGATGAGCCAGGATCAGTGCTAGAGATCATGGTACCAAAACACCGTGTCGGACCAGAAGAGCATGAAGTCCGTGTTTGCCTCCGCCCTCATCTGGGAGGGAATGATCTTATGTTGACTTGAGATAGACCATTATAAAGTATTGTTAGGGATGCTGCTAGAGTATGGTGCTTTATCATAGTTTTTCTAACTTGTATCATGCAGTCTTATTTGTAATACAAAGGTGGTCTTAAGTTTGTCTGTAGCAGTTATAGTTTAGCTCACCTATTGCCCTGGTACTTTTTTTGTTCCAGTGCATCTTCAAGCTTTTGATTGTAAGCATTTATCATTTATAAGAAATTATTATATCATACATTTGGAATATTTTATTACTGAAATAGATGAAGAATTGAATGATTCATTGCTCAGTAGAATGATAACCTCAACCACTTAACCGACTTTTCTGTTTTATCAGCTGTACTGTCTTGTTATTTCAATATTTTTGGATAAAAAAATGAAATATCTGATTTTTAATGTCTTGTGTAGAAGAATGATACATCACATACTAGAGGCTAGTTTCTCCTCCCAAATATTATTTGTTTCTTGACACTATAAGCAGCATTTGCAATTTGCAATGATAACATGATTCAATAATAGAGTTGGCTTTCACTACCAGTACAGTGTAAAATAAACTTCTATTTAGTTTCAACACTATTCCTCATGTTTGGGATTATTGGTGGATTCTAACAGTTAAGTCATAGATGTTAAAGATAACGTCCACGCTTTTTCTAACCAAAATTTCAATTAGTATACGCTACTTGGAATATCAGCAAAAAGACAAAGTCAACATTCATTATCTGTTAAGTAATCTTGAAGAAAATGTTTATAGAATAGCTATTTATTATTATTATTTTTTAATGGGAAAGGCTAAAGAGTGTCCCGGGTATTCTTTAAGCACCAAAAGTGATAAGTTTTTATGAAAGTTTGTGTATTTATTGCATTGGAAATTGAAGTCTTTAATTTTTTTAAAGAATAATTTCTTTATTAGGATGCTTAAAGAGTGTCCTGGAGACACTCGTTAACAAGACCCTTTTTTAATTTCAACATTGTTTTGATTGTTTTCTATCTTGATATGTTGACTTCTTAAGAAGTTATCTTTTCGCTTATCCCATTACGTTACCAAGGAATCATTCCTGTTATAATAAAGCAAAAAACATGTCCCGTTTCAGTTGAGCCTATCATGTTGTACCTTTTCATAGGAAAAATACGCGGCGATGAAGGGCTTATTGGGTTGATATTTTGGGTAACACAGAAGAAGCAAACAATTGTTGACTAGTAGATGGAAATTAGATTCCCCTAGTCATGCAAACACGCATTCTGAATTTTAGTGACAATGACTCTTTGATTTTGATCATACGCATTTGAGACATTGATAATCCTTTGATTTATATTAGATTGACGAATAATTTAACATTCGACAATTTGAACTAAATCAAAAGATTATCAATGTCTCAAATGTGTGAATGTGTGTAATCCAAACCGGATCAATTAGTCTTATTGTGTAGTGAGAATTTAGACAGCTTGAGTGACCATAATGAGATAGAGTTGAGTCGGCGGTTGTTTCATTCATGTGCTAATTGAGATGATTGTTTTTCTCTTCCTCTTTTGACAAGTGGACATCGTTTTCTATTAACAACTTTTTTTCTTCCTCTTTATGGGGCATTAAATGACTTTTCTCATTCCTTGTGTTACTAGATCCATCGTGTACGGTGTTTCTTTTTAATTGTCACTTTTTAAAATTTTACACAAATCAAGACAATTAATAAATGTCACTGCTTTTGATACAACAATTTGTACTTTTACTATAATAGTCTTATTCATTTAATATATCATCTAATATATTTCTCTCTCCGTAATAAATAACTAAGGATAATATTGGTAAAACAATATTAAAGTTGCATTGAACTTTAAAAATGACAGTTAAAAAGAAACAAAATTTTTCTTCAAAAGTGATAATTAAAAAGCAACGGGAGGAGTACTGTCAAACTATGTAAGCAGTGATCGATGAGATCATAATCTGGTCCAATTTACTTTTTTGGCGTTAAGTTTTATAGGAAAAAAATCACTTAAGTTACTTTTTTATTTATTTATTTATAAGAGGAAATAAAAACATAAAAAACACAAAGATACTAAAATCTTAATCTAATGCTTCCAATAGCATTAGCGAGCATACACATAGACATTTGAGGTGGACACTCAATCGAAGTTTTGAGCAAGTTGTCATTGGAGGCATCATGCTTAGCTAATCAATTAGACACTTCATTCCCTTCCCGTAAGGTATGGACTAAAGTTTATGGATCAAGAATGGGTCTTAATCTTATGGATATAATCAATTAAAGAAGCGTAAGGATCATAAATAGGAGGAGCTTCTACAATAAGGTTCAGAGCAAATAGAGAATATGATTTCAAGATGATGTTCCTCAAACTGTCATGCAAGGGTGAGAGACCATTAGAAATAGAAGTAATTTGGCCATCATGTTACTAAGTATCATTTTACTATTCCATTCAAAAAAGTATCATTTTACTATTATTGTGAGAAAAAAAAAGTATCATTTTATCATTACTCTATGTATGTATGTATGTTTGTAAGTTTCTTATGTTTAGCAAGTCCTTATTAATAGTGTTGTGTTAGTATTTGTAGAAGCAAACTGATTTTCTTTTTAATGAAAGTTCAAAATCATTTAACAAGTTTTGATCTCTGCGATTTACTCTTTGTTTGAAATTATTTGAAAACATTTTTATTTATTTTAATATATTTAATGATAAAAATGAAATTTACTCGTTTAAAATTGAAATATTTCAAATTTATAGAAATTTTTCTTTATTTGAAATCTGTGTCTATCTCTAATTTAAATGCACTTCTCAATTTTTGAAAGAAATGAAGAAGATCTCGATTTGATTGGGGTATCATGATTTAATAGAAATAGTGTATGTCAAGTCTGATTTCTTCTAGAATAAATGCAGATATAGAAGATAACGGCCAAAACTCTATTCAACCTTATGAAAGATCAAGGATATATACCATTATTCAACTTTAAGTCGTCTCAACCTACCTTGCGAGCGACCCCTCGTTCACTATAGCCTTCTATAGACTTCGCTGCTAGCCCCACGTGAGATCATTCATTAACTGCATCGTTGACTTTTATCATCCTGCAACCACATCCCATAATGCCAAACCTTAATTAACACTTGCATCCTACACACAACCTCACCCTCCTTCCTTTCTCTAGCTACCTCGCCATTTTTCCATCGTACCACGACGTGACCTCCAAGAACCACCCTAAAAAAGCTTTGCAATAAACCTACAAACGCCCGTGGTGTATAACCTTATAACAACTTTTGATTTTTTTTTGAAGAAAGTAAACTAGCCCACCAAATTTTAGATATTATTATTATTTTGTCGTACATATATCTTATTGATATTTATTCTAAGTCCTCACATGAGGTTGTTCCTCATCATTTAACAGAGACTCACCTTAGAAGTCATCGACTTATTAAACGTTACCTTTCACCAAACCATCGTTAGAAGTTGGAGAAGCTAAAGGACTCAAATTCAAACCAACAAAAGAGAAATACTAATATAACAATTAATTATTAATAGTTGTCTATCCTAAAAAATTATTAGAAGAAAAAATAATCTAATCAATAATGGTGATGGATAAATGAAAATGGAAGGTCCAATTAACAAGCCCGGTTCACTATCAAGCAGGCCAAACTAAACCAGACCCAATCCCCACGGAACCTGTTTCGGTTCATTGAAAGACGGTTCATCACGCTTCTGCTTCTTCTCTTCCCCCATTCTATCTTTTTTTTCCATTTCACTATTCATTATTTTGACAACTCCAACAATTAAATTATTTATTTATTTTTTCCTTTTTTTTCTATCAATAAAAAAAAATGAAAAGTCTAGGGTAGAAAAATTCAATGTATGCATGAAATGATGAAGAGGAGCATAATCGGTGATTCGTCTTCAATTCCATTTTTCGATTCTTTTTCTCAAAGGTACTTGAAGATCTTCTTCCATTTTTTTCTTCTCTGAATCTCTATTTCTAATCATAAATTTCGATAAATTAAGATTAGTGTGTATTTGTGTAATAATTTGATTCAAATCAACAATTTAGGCTAGGAATTTTTATTATTAATATTGAAAATTGTTTTTTTTTGGTGTGTGAAGAATGGATTTTTTATGTATTAATTGATTCACAAATCTAGGGTTTGTTTTTTTATTTTAATTGATGGGGTTGTTATTGTTATTGTTATTGCTAATGTTATGGGTATTGATTTAAATGTTGACGGTGTTTATAAGGTTATTTTGTTGAATTGTTCTTGGGATGGCAACATTGTGAAACAAGCAGCATCAGAAGAAGAAGATATAGGAAACCATATGAAGAGGTAATTCAATGGGTGGTTCTCTTCTCACTTGTTGTCTCTCAATGGAGAATCATCACCACCCTTCAACACTTTTGTCAATGGATTCAAGTGGATGTTCTCATGATGAGCTTGACTTAGAGATGAATAGACAGGTTATACTTTCGCGTCCGCCCGATATCAATTTACCCCTTTCGGTGCCGCAGCCGTGGAATTCTGATCCTTGTGATATTTTGGATGTTGGTCTCGGTACTCAAGGTGGTTACGAGACTGAGAGCTTGCTTAACCTTCCGAAAGCGGTGAAGAAATGCTCGAGGCGTCTTGATAGCATTTGGGGTGCTTGGTTTTTCTTTAGGTTTTATTTTAAGCCGGTGTTGCTTGAAAAGTCGAAGGCTAAAGTTACTAGGGATGACAGCAATGGTGTTTCGGGGTTTGATAAAACAGATCTTAATAATGATGTTTTTATGGTTCAGCATGATCTGGAAAACATGTACATGTGGGTTTTCAAGGAGAGGCCGGAGAATGCTTTGGGGAAGATGCAGCTGAGGAGTTACATGAACGGACATTCTCGCCAAGGGGAACGTCCGTTTCCTTTCAGTGTTGACAAGGGTTTTGTTCGATCTCATAGGATGCAAAGAAAGCATTACAGGGGACTTTCAAATCCTCAGTGTTTGCATGGTATTGAAGTTGTTTCGTCGCCTAATCTTTCAAGTCTTGACAGGGATGAGCAGAAGAAGTGGATGGAACTCACTGGCCGAGATTTGAATTTCATAATCCCGGCTGAAGCAAGCGACTTCAGCTCATGGAGGAATCTTCCCAACACAGATTTTGAGCTTGAGAGACCACCTCCCCCAATCAAAAGTGCTCCAATTCCTCACTCAAAGAAGCTGATCAATGAATCTGGGCTGAATTTGTCTACTCATATGTCTAACGGTGACGCGGCTGACTTGTCCCCTATCAGTAGCAAGAAAAGGAAGGACTTTTTCCTTAATGGGAATGATGAAGAATGTTACATGGCTGTTAATCCTCCATCTGATCGGATTCCAGATTTGGAAATGCACCCTAGTGAACAACACTGGTTGAATGAGTTTAGCGGGGTGATGAAGAATGTCTGTGGACCGGCTACCGCTGCGAAAACAATTTATGAGGATGAGCAAGGTTACTTGATCATCATCAGTTTGCCTTTTGTGGATCTTCCTAGTGTCAAAGTTTCTTGGAGGAATACTCTCACTCATGGTATCATAAAGGTTTCTTGTGTCAGTACATCACGAAAGCCATTTATCAAGAGAAATGATAGGACATTCAAGCTCACAGATCCATCCTCAGAGCACTGCCCTCCTGGAGAATTTGTTCGTGAAATCCCTCTTTTAACTCGTATTCCTGAAGATGCCAATATTGAAGCTTACTATGATGGACCAGGATCAGTGCTTGAGATCATGGTGCCTAAGCTTCGTCCTGGATCTGAAGAGCATGAAGTCCGTGTCTGCCTTCGTCCTAATCTTGGTGGCAACCTGGATGGTAACGATCTCATGTTGACATGAATTAGGCACTTGTTAAAACTATTGGGGGTATGGAAATAATTTTTTTTACTAACATTGTGCCATACAGTGTATTTTATAGTACAAAAGTGCATTTTGTAATTGTTTCTATCAATTTTTTTCTCGCTAATTGCGTTGGTTTTTTGGCTCTAGTATATTAGCTTTTGTTTGTAATCGTTGCTACTAATTGACCACTATGTTATCATGGCACTGACAGTTATGGGATTCATTTTATGTCACACAAAACTGTGTTCATTGAAATGATTCCCCCTCTAGATTCAGGATTTTTTTTCTCTCTATTTGACATGAATAGTCTGATAGGTGTTGTTAATTTCTGCTTGCGCTGGTATGAAATTCTCATGGAGAAACTGGAAAACGATTGAAATACCCACAATCCAAAAATTCTATAGAGGCCACAATGAAGGCGGCTTTACAACAACAACTATTGAGTTTTCCTTTTTTTGGGGTTAATTTAATTGGATGGGGGATTCTCTTCTTCATTTAAAGGCTGGACTAGTTTTCGGTCGAGATTTTTAACTGTTATGAAATTTATACGTTTTGAAAATGCCTTTTTAGTATTCTATCTTTTTAACTGTTAAGGTATAAATATTTTGATCCCATTGTCGCAAAATCTGGTCGTGACCTAATTCCTGTTATGGTCTATGGATAAGCAACTAAAATTTATTTTAATGTTGGTTAACTGCGGTTGATCTTCATATATACAGCCTTCTTTTCCTCTCCCCTACATAATCATTGGTCATGGAAAAGCTATTGATAGGCTCTCTGATCTACATGTGTGAGAACATGTTTTTGGATGAATTAATTTGCACTTTTTATCTACTATTCACTAGAATTTACTAGTTCGTTAATATTTATTCTTTTTGCAAACCAATCAAAACAATGGTTGCCTTCGCAAAACGTATTAATAAATCAAAACTATGCCTTTTGATTTTATTGTATTGTATGGTTCGAAATAATGAGATTATCTTTCCATGTTGAGGAAAAGCAAAAGAAAATTGTTGTATACACCTTGAATCTTGCCTCTTTCCTCACACGAATACAACCATTGATAATTATCAATCCATAACTAACAACACATTCACAACTACATTGTGTAGTCATAAATCTGATATTTTTAAAAAATTAATTTTTTTAATTTAAAAAACTGTTTTTTAATAAAAATGCCTCATAAAAAATAATATACTAAAAAATTTTATTGTTGAAAAACAATTTTTTTATAAAAAAAATAAAGTTGTTTTTTTTAATAAATTGAAAACTGTTTTTAAATTAAAACAAATTATAAAAACTGATTTTTTAAAATCAGTTTTTTTTTAAAATTAAAACTATGTTATAATTAGTTTTTGTTAAAATTAAATCTGTTATTAAAAACAGTTTTTAAGTTAAAAAATTAGCTGTCATTTTTTTTAGCTTTTTCACTTTAATCGCATGTCATTTTATCGTTTTTGTTCATTCATTTTATCGTTTTTGTTCACAATAAGATGAAAAAATGTGAAGTTTTGGCAAATTTAGGCAAAACATGGCAACAATAGCTAACTGCCGCTGGTTTCCTTTCCATCGGCAGTAATTGCCGACAGATCCTTCCCATCTGCAGTTAACTGTCGATGAGGTTAAAAACGTAAAATATTGATGTTTTTTTAGCTTTGTATGAAGTGGGAAAAACAATTTTTTTTTTAGCAAGACCTGATGATATATATAATTTTGTTTTTGGAAGAATCATATATAAATTTTGATATTGAAGAATAATTATGAATGTCATCTAAAAAATAATAATTTGATTAAATATTAAAAGGGTTGTTTTCCAGCATCAGAAGAAGGATGAACAACAATTGTGGCGGCGCCATCAGAAGAAGGGTTGTTTTGGATTACACAACTCAACAATGAGAAACGATGATACAACACAGCAAGAATTTCATCAGTTTCAACTTCACTTTTTCTTTTTTTGTTTTTTATGTTTTCTTGTCGACTTCTTTTTATGAAATTCTCATCTCAAAAATCAATTACAACTCATTCATCATCATTTCTTCAAAAAAAAAAAAAAACTATCATTCATCATCATCTCCTTCATCAAAACTCTTCAGATTTGTTTCTTTTCTTCTCCCTAAATTCATATCTCTCTTGTCACATATCAATCAACCACACCCTTTTTTAGCATCAACAAAAAATAATACGCATTTCTCTTTTGCTGAAAATCAAACAAGGAATGTTGAAATATTATGAACACACTCCATGGCCAATGCATCCTTAGTACAGTATTGGCGATTCACACAATGGCTGACTTCACTCCTACTTCTTCTAATTGCACCCCCAAAACTTCTTCTTCTTCTTCTTCTTCTTGCTTCCAACGAACGGTTATTCCTCCTCACTTTCCCTTCTTCATTCTCTTCTTCTTCTTCTTCTTCTTATCTCATTTCCTTTTTGTTTTTCCCTCTCTAGGTTACATTATACGATTGGTGGCTCGTTAAATCATCCCAAGGAAACCACCGTTTAGCCATCTCAGGCGTCTCTTCCAGAAAGTAAGTATTCTTTCCTGCACTTGAAAATCCAATAATCTTTTGATTCCACTCTTGTTGAATCAGAAATTGGACCCTGCACACAACACAAGTCTATATTTTTATGGTTTGGTTAGTTAGTTTGTTAGTTGAGTTAATCGTATAGGCATTTACTAGAACGTCACTTTGAATACTTAATTGTTTTTGTTAATTTGATCGGTTTTGAATAAATTATTATTTGTATGTTTTAACACTAAACTATAAATTGGCTGAAAAATTTGCATAGATTTTTCAAGCTAATGCAAAAGCAGAGGTCACATACTTGTTTTTTACTAAAATAAAATGATCGTATTTCACAAACACATATTTAATGTTGTGATTCAGGGAAGAAGCGGTTAGGGTGTTTAATTCCGCTCCTATTATCAAAAGATATGATGAGGTTTCCCTTGAGACTGTCGATGGTATATATGTTTTGATTAGGGGTTTCATCAATAAACAGCGCACGCTGGATAATGGTTTTACTCCTCAGGTTTGTATTCATAAGTGTCAATGTTTTTGGTGGTTAGTCTTGCAAGATATTGTTTATAATGATATTTGTTCTTCATCTGATGATTTCTACCCCTGATGGATTTTTGTTTTTTCTTCTATTTCATGGTTAGATTTTCAAGAGTTTTTTATTTGGCTTTCCTGAAAATTGGGAAAGCTCTGTTCTAGCTTGCTTTAGAGAAGAATCAGAAACCGGTACTGATTCGGGCAATGCTGTTTTGGATAATGTATCTGCATTTTATCAAGAAATTTTCTCCAACGGTAAATATTTTGATGATGGTTGTTAATGATTTGTTGTCATATAGTTGTTTTTTTGTTAGTTATCTCTTTATTCTCTATATCTCAATGCTGTTTTATTAATTTTTGTTACAGGTGAGGAAAAGTCCATTCCTACTTCGTCGGTATTGCCTGAAGAGGCCCCAGAGAATTGCAAGACTCCATTCCCAGGAGATGAATGCAACGTCTCAAAGAAGATGAGTGGGGTTGATATTGCTTGTGGTAGTGGTAAAAATAGACGTAGTACCAGGTTGCATAATATTAAAGTCTGTCAGCAGAAAAAGCCGAAGCAGCATCCTGCGTCGAGAGGTCCTCTCAAGCGTCCAGATGAAGAGCCGAGCTCTACCTCAAAGGCCGTCGAAAATCATGATTCGGATACTGTTGTTCCTGATAATGTACCAGCAAATCTTCCAGAAATATCATCTGATGGTAAATATTTAGACATGTGTGTAAATGATTTGTAAGTATGTTTATTCATGTCTTATTTGTTTAATGTTTTATCAGTGCCTATACCTACAGTCTCTATATCTTGGTATTTTAATTGTCGTCGCAGCCTTGGAAAATTCTGTTCCTACTTCTCTGGTATCACCGAAAAAGGCCATGAGAGATTGCAACAAGTCATTCATTGAAGATGAACAAAATATGTCATTTAAGATGAGTGAGGTCAATGATGTTCATGGTAGTGGCCGGATTAGACGTAGTGGCCGGTTGCATAATGTTAAGGTCTGCCAGAAGAAGCCGAAGCAGCATCCTGAGTCTAGAGGTCCTTTCAAGCATCCAGATGGAGAGCCGAGCTCTACCTCAAAGGCCGTGGAAAATCATGATTCGGATACTGTTGTTCTGGATAATGTACCTGCAAATCTTCAAATATCATTTGATGGTAAATATTTAGACATGTTTGTAAATGATTTGTATGTATGTTTATTCATGTCTTATTTTTTAATGTTTTATCATTTCCTATACCTACAGTCTCTATATCTTGGTATTTTAATTGTTGTCGCAGCTTCGGAAAATTCTGTTCCTACTTCTTTGGTATCGTCGGAAAACGTCACGAGAGATTGCAATGAGTCGGTGTCGGTCCTTGAAGATGAACAAGATATGTCAATTAAGATGAGTGATGTCAACGATGTTCATGGTAGTGGCCGGTTGCATAATGCTAAGGACTGCCAGAAGAAGCAGCCTGCGTCTGGAGATCCTCTCAAGAATCCAGAGAAAGAGCAAAGCTCTACCTTGAAGGTTGTGGAAAATCATGATTTGGATACTGCTGTTCCTGATAATGTATCAACAAATCTTCCAGAAATATTATCTGATGGTAAATATTTAGACATGTTTGTAAATGATTCGTATGTATGTTTATTCAAGATTTATTTGCTCAATGTTTTATCATTTCCTATACCTACGGTCTCTATATCTTAATATTTCAAATGTTGTCGTAGCTGTGGAGAAGTCTTTTCCTACTTCTTTGGTATCACCGGGTAAGACGACGGGAGATCGCAATAAGGCACTCCTTGAAGATGAACGGGATATGTCAATTAAGACGGGTAGGGTCAATGTTGTTCATGGTAGTGGCGGGAATAGACGTAGTGCCCGGATGCATAATGTTAAACCCTACCAGAAGAAGCAACCTGCTACTGGAGATCCTGCAACACATCCAGATAAAGACCAGATCTCTGCCTCAGCAGCCTTGGAAATGAGTGATGGAGGACTGGAATGTCTATCGACACCCGTTCAGTCACAAAAGGGAAGAGTAAACACAATGTCTGGGCAGGTCACTAATAAATTGAGTTCCAGAATTTCCAAACCTTTTTCAGCAAAAACCGAAGGATGTTATAAGAAAAAAAGGGCGGCAGTTGAAACAGAAGCGGTCACACCTAAGAGAAAAATTATTAAACCTGCATCTTCTGTAAAATCTCCTCGAGAGGTCCTCTCAAGCGTCCAGATTCTACTGAGTTTGTATTTTTATCCCTAAAAACAATTGTTTTATAGCAAGATGCAAGTATAGACAAGTACTAAATGAAGCTTGAAATTTCACTAGACAAATTCTTTGTAACCATGTTTAAATGAGTTAAAATTGTTGGTGATGCACCCAACTATGTTCCTGATCAGCAGATAAGAGATTATTTGAAAGGAAATATTGGTCGTTGCAATATTTAGTACTGCAACAATTAACAGGCACATTTCTCTGTTTAGTGTTGTATTTTCTGCTATGCAGTTGCCAGTTGGTTATTCAGTTACATAGACAGTTATAAGTTATAACTATCATCACTGTTGGTTATTCTAGACTCTGTATATATTTGTACCTCTTGTGATAGTGTTAGACTCACTTGTATCATTCTTTCAAAATGCACAGAGCTTATAGCATGAGAATAAATCTTTCTTGCCGATATCATGTATTGTTGGTACCCTAACCATCTTATTTGGGGACTAGGACTTTGTAGTTTATCTGGACTCCTAGTTGAAATCAAGGGACAAGAGTATCTTAAAGATTAAATAGTTGGCAAGTATACAATTTTCAATGGATACTTAGAGGCTATTATTGCCTACTAATGATGTTCTAAGCATATTTTGTTACTTAATGTTCAGGCTTTGCCAAATTGTTGCATTCTCCTAATCTTGAGGAAAAACCGTCAGGTTCATCCAAATAATTGTGTTTAAATTTGGTCCACTTACAATGTGAAATTTTCTACAGTTTTGTGCCAGCAGTCTAGCAATTAACAAAAATTACCACATTTCATCATTACAGAAATTAAGGGTAGGTTTTTAATTTGAACCAACAATGATTAGTTTTTTGAGATAGTTTCTTTTTCTTTTTTTATCAAGAGTTTCAATGTTTCACAATATGGCTAACTGATAGTATACAAATTTTCACCGTCCATGAGTCAATATTAAATCCTAGTTATTTTCTCAAAATTATGGGATACAGCGGCATCATCTTCAGTTTTCTCATCTGGTAATGACCTGTGTTTCTGCTGCATCTGTGAACCTGAGATGCCAGAAGCGGGGTCCTCTGTCATGGCTGTTGATTTGAGGACAGTGCAGTGTAATGCAGCAGAGGCAGAATCCTTGAATGTTCTGAAAATTATTTACTTCATGAAAAAAAAAAAAGACTTGATACTCAATCGGCCAATGGTTGCATAAAAATAAAACCATTAGTATGTCTGGTGTATCAAAGGAGCATAAATTAGATGGATATGAGTGGTAACACATATTTGGTAAAACGAAGTGTTAGCAGGATAGAGGGTCTTGTTGTGGTGGATGTAAGAAAGAAGGGGTATGAATGCTAATGTGTATACTTGGTAGCATATGTGGAGTGGAAGGGGAAGACCTATTAAAATACACATGGTTGGTTGTTGGTCTGGACAATATTGGAGGCATAAAGAATGTAGTATAGATGATTTTTGGAATTAACAGGGTTGGTGCAGCAGTAAGCTAAAAGTACAGGAACACATTATAAATTGGATTGGTGTCTCTGTTCAGAGCATATGGTCTGCACTTGATGACTGCATTATTATGGGTATATACACAGATCTCATTATATAGGGGCGAATGCTCTGACAGTGGATTGAAAAGAGGCAGTAGAGGGTTTGGTGGAGTGTATATGTTGTAAAACACTAATTTCAATGAAAGAATGACAAAAACTATTGAAAAGAAGTATAATTTGTTAAAAATTAAGGGGGAGAGAGGGCTTAAGCCCCCCCCCCCCAATTATCATTTCAAGTTCCACCATTTGGAACATTCATTTCCCCACAAGGACCATTTTCTACCTACCTAGTGTGATCATGTTGTTGCTTTAGGATGTTGCATTAGATCAGCTGTTTCCCCCTCAAATATCAATTGTTTTTTGTTGCATCTTTTCAGATCTATAAATTGTGAACTTCATTTTGACGACAGAGTACATGAGAATGACTTGTAGAGTTATCATCATATCACCTCTGCAATGTGTTGTTTGGAAATATTTATAAGACTAAAGCTAGTTCAGGTACCAATTTGGATAATTTATCACTGCAATATTATTTTACTTGTGTATCTTTAAAAGTATTGTCAGGATTCAAAGAAGGACTACCTTTTTTACTTGAGAACCACTTGCTTACATTTTCATTTGGAATGGTGATAAGAGTAGTACATTTTAATTGAATGGCCAAGGAAAAGAGCTTACTCTAAGAATTAAGAAGATTCCACAGTGACCATTTGCATGTAATATTGTAGACTGAAGAATGATGAGTGAAGTCTGGTTATTGTTTGATCTACATCACCATATGGCTATAACAGCTAATATACATTAAATATTTGAGGTCATAGTATGATGTATATTGATTATCTTTACTAAAATCACATGATTCAGTGGTAGAGATAGTTTATGTGGAGGTTCTCATTTATTTATATTTGTTTATCTCATCACATATTAGTTATTGGGAAGTAAAAAAATGGTTTTGTTAAAACATCATATAGGCTGTTAGTTATATTAGTTATTGCTATCAACTTTTGACAGTTATGCTAAGAAAATAGATGTCTTATATTCCCAAATCGGATTATATGCAATTTCATTTTTACCTTATTCACACATTCAAGACAACCGTAGTCGTTGGATCAAGATTAGATGGTCTAGATTTTATTACAGATTTTTGTTTTTGTTCAAATAAAATACCCAGTTTGAAATTCAAACCATCCAATTTCGATTCAAAGATCACGGTTGTTCTAAATGCGTGAAAATTTGAATGAGATGATCTGAAAAACACCTGCTATCATTATCTGTTTTTTGTTTCTAAAAAAATTTGAATGACAAAATATCTCTGCTGATTTTCTACAGTAGATGGACAAACTGATCCCATACATTGGGCTGATATGGTTCATTTGCTGAATATGTTCTGAAAATGTGCAATAGTTGTCAAAAGGAACAAATTAAAGCAGTCATCACCATTCCATTTCAAACCCAAAACAAATCTTCACTGTGGATCTCTCCCAATTTTCTTATTCAAGAACTTTTACAAATGAAAGCAACTATACCAGAAAGAAAATAAATTCATAATCAAAATCCAGCATACCAAATTCATAAATTTCATCAGCATTAAACTTTCATCAGCATCTCCAACAAAAACTCCAGCAAATTCATAAATTTTTGACGTAAAATCAAAATCTAGCATTAAAAGACAGAGCAAGTAAAATTTATATCTACCTACAAGATGGTGACAAAAGGATTGATAATAGAGTACAAAGGACGAGCTCTTGTTGACACCTTCGAGAATAACAAGTGCAGTGAGAATGAAGACAGAGGGTAACAAGAAATGGAGGATCTGAACAAGCTAATTACTATTTATGGAATTATGATTAGCACTAAAAAATACTTTGAAATGTTGAGCTTTCATTAAAAAATAAAATTGTTCAAATTAAAAGCCTTATGTTCATCAACAACTAAACAGACTGTACACAACTTAGCCAATAAAAAAAAAAACTACACAACTTAGCACAAGGGGAACCAAGCAATTGAGCTCAAGTGGTTAACGAGCTCCACCAAGGACGAATTGTTTAGGAGAATCTGAGTTCGATTCCTAGGTGAAACAATTCTTGTGGGCAACCATTGGACCGTAGATCTTATCATTTGGGTCTTAGAGCCCTAAAAGCAAGGGCTTGAACCCTTAGGACAAAGCCCACCTGACAATCATATACAATTTTAGGGAACCTTCCTAAAGGCACCCTTTGCGGGCGCCCTCAGCAGCCTGAAAGGGCGCCCTAGCCATGGTTTTGACCCTTTATGATTTGGGCCCAAAACCATGGCCGGATAGGCCCATATTGGGACTATAAATAGTAACCTTGGGATCATTCCCAAAGGGGGACCTAAACAGACTCAGAAAACCCAAGTTTTCATATATTGTACTCACAGCCAGTACCGTTGGTGCCCACTGTGGGGCTACGGTAAAACTGACCTAGCCACCATCTCTGAAACGAAAAGCAGTCAATCCACGGCCTCCGAACACCACCAGAACGCCGTGAATCCACCGCATCTTTCAGAGCAACCCTAAATTCTCCAAACCGCCGCGATTCATAAACCCCTTTTTAAAGTCGTGATTGGTAAACCCTAACTTTAATCAAACGTTCAGCCCATTCTTTGTTCGAAAAACCGATCCTCACCAACCGCCAATCTCAATCTTCACACACCGACTCAAACAACCGTGACCGCCACCACCGATGGCGGACCTAGCGACCTTAGAAGCTCTACAACGACAGATCCAGCAGCTTCGAGATCACGACGAAGCCTTGCAAGCAACAATGGAGACAATCCAGCAGCAGCACGCTGAAGGAAACGGATCCCAACAAGACGAATCAGTAGATCCGGATCCGCAACCACTTTCCGTCGAGGTTTGGAACGCACCAGTTCCAGAAAACTTCAAGCCACTCTCCCTTTCGTCCTTCGACGGAAAGAGCGACCCGGTGGAACATGTGACGGCTTTCAACACTCAAATGACCATCATCGACGCCGCTGACTCTCTCAAGTGCAAGTTGTTAGCAGGAACCCTCAAAGGCGCCGCCCTCAGATGGTATATGAACCTACCCTGTTTTTCCATCATCAGCTACCAAGACATGACACGCAAATTGACGCAGCAGTTTTCAGCAAGTCGCCACCGCAAAGTATCACCAACCAGCCTCTTCAACGTCCGTCAAGGATCGAATGAGTAACAGTGCCAAAACCATCAGAGTTAAATATTTAGTGGTCAACTCGCCTTGTTCTTACAACATCATAATAGGCCGCCCAACTTTCAACCTAAACGATAGTGGAAGACAGGTATGCTTAGCGTCAACCCCGCCGAAGTGTGTCGTCGCCTAGCTGTAGATCCAGGATTTAAGCCGGTCAACACACCAACATTGCGTCGTGGTAGTTTCACAAAGAAAGCTAGTGAGACAGGCCCACCACCCAGACTTTGCAGCCAACAGAGAGACACCCGCCATGACAATCCGAAGGGCGATCTCAGAAGCCCGTGAAACCTTCACACTAGTTATCTTGTTTTAGTTTCATGTATTTTTTGTTTAATGTAAAAAGCAGGGAGCACTCTTTTCCCCCTCAGTACTTTCTTATTGAATTATATCTATATCATCTATTTTGTATTGCAGACACCGCCCGCAACAGATCAACAACGCCAAGAAAAGACTTAACCTCAACGAGGGTTGCCACCTAATTCCTTAACCCTAAAGAGGGCTCTAAGACGTCGTGTGCTAAAAAGAGATCTCCAAACCCCAACGAGGGTTGCCACCTAATTCCTTAAGCCTAAAGAGGGCTCTAAGATGTCGTGTGCTAAAAAGAGATCGCCAAACCCCAGCGAGGGTTGCCACCTAATTCCATAACCCTAAAAAGGCTCTAAGACGTCGTGTGCTAAAAAGAGATCGCCAAACCCCAGCGAGGGTTGCCACCTAATTCCATAACCCTAAAAAGGGCTCTAAGACGTCGTGTGCTAAAAAGAGATCGCCAAACCCCAGCGAGGGTTGCCACCTAATTCTTTAACCCTAAAAAGGGCTTAAAGACGTCGTGTGCTAAAAAGAGATCGCCAAACCCCAGCGAGGGTTGCCACCTAATTCCTTAACCCTAAAAAGGGCTCTAAGACGTCGTGTGCTAAAAAGAGATCGCCAAACCCCAGCGAGGGTTGCCGCCTAATTCCTTAACCCTAAAAAGGGCTCTAAGACGTCGCGTGCTAAAAAGAGATCGCCAAACCCCAGCGAGGGTTGCCACCTAATTCCTTAACCTTAAAAAGGGCTCTAAGACGTCGTGTGCTAAAAAGAGATCGCAAAACCCCAGCGAGGGTTGACACCTAATTCCTTAACCCTAAAAAGGGCTCTAAGACGTCATGTGCTAAAAAGAGTTCGCCAAACCCCAGCGAGGGTTGCCACCTAATTCCTTAACCCTAAAAAGGACTCTAAGACGTCGTGTGAATAGAAGGGTTCACGTAAAAAGGTGCCCCAACAAAACAATAACACTGAGAATAAAATGGTTTGACAATTTTTAGCAAGTCGCGAAATAAGCACAAGTAATAGTCATCGCCCAGGAAACATTTTTAGCATCGCCATTAAAAAGAAGAAATTCGAAGCTAAATAATAGAAGAACGACTAAACAACATAAAGCAAATAATGCATCACTACAAATTCAAAGAGTTCACTAAGTTCAAAGCAAAATTAAAAATTACAACAGAAAGATTATGGTTCGTCCACCAGGGCGCCATCTAGAACAACCGTAAAAGAATCTAGAGAGGAGAGATCGATGCCAGGATGTAGAAAGGTGACCTGTTCTTTGGCACGGTCAAACCTATTCTCAAAAGACATGACCAGCTCGCCCCTGGCTTCTGAGATTTCAACCTTCAGCGCCATCTCCCTCTAAACGCCAGAGGCAACTGAAGTAGATAATATAGTCACAAGAAAGGGGGGTTTGAATTGTGACCCTTTTTAAAATCTAATCCTGTACTTAAAAAATTTACTTCTCAAGTTGATTCTTGGAAGAACAAAATTAAACAGACTTCAGAACGTTCTGAAGTGTCAGTTGCAGAATAAGATATTTAAGTTCAGTGTTGTGTGTGTGATGTGTATGCAGTAGTATAAAGAGTATAGGGAGAGAAGAAGGACACACAGAATTTTATAGTGGTTCACCCAATGTGGGCTAGTCCACTCCTCACAATCTTGTGAGAGTTTTCCACTATGATGCTTGAGATACCCTCTCAAATCCTGCACCTTACAATCTTGTCCACTTGGAACGGTTACAACCTGTATTCTCTAAGCCTCAGCAGGCTCTCAACCTTCTGTACTAAGTCACACCAGACTTTGTACTATGTTACTCAACCTAGACTTTAATACCCTTAAAACTAGATGAGATTTGCTCTTGACAATTGATTGGAGAATTTAAGAAGTGAGGTTAAGATGAAGACTTTCAGAAGAGAAGGGGGAGAGTTTATCTTTGACAAGATAAAGAGAATTGATTTACACTTTGAGAGATGATTTGGAATCTCAGTGATGATCAATTTGAGATGCTAAAGCTTCAAACACTTTTCAAATGTTTTCTTGTATGCTTTGCAATTGTGTGTGTAATGCTGAGCCTTTCACTTCTTTTTATAGAGTTATTGGTCTCTTGTAACCGTTGGAGGGTGACCAATGGTCTTGTGCCATGTGTCCTGGGCCCCCACTGACTTTTACTTGAAAATCTGGGTGAACATTCTGACTTTCAGAATGTTGTTGTGTTCTTGAGAATACTTCAGAATGTTGTTGCATTCTTGATGATATTCATCTGGGTTCATCATGTAAGAATGAACATATGAATTTCTGGATTTGCTGATGGACTTTTGTTTATGCGTGCAGTACATCAGAATGTTTCTGTGCCAATAGCTTTGCAAATCTGTCTTGGATTATGTGCAGGAGAGAGAAAAGTGGAACCATCACTTCATGCCCATGCTTTAGGGGATTTTGCTGATCTGTAACAGTACCAAACCCCTTAGGTGTCAAGATCTCATGGATTCTGACTTTGAGATTGTAATTTGGCTTTTGCTTTACTTTTCCAACTGCTTTACTGTTGCTGTCAGAATTAAAGCATGTGCTGTATTGAACATTCTGAACTTCAGAATATCCTTTTTGTTTCACTTAGGATGACTTGTAAGACTTCCATTTGATGTAATCAAATCCTAATAGTGAAACATAAATGAAGTGAGGTAATTTGAACATCTAGGATGATATTCCCTTTTGGAATATTCATGTTAATTCAATGTTCATAGTCTTAAATGAACATTGAATGTCCTTTTTGGCATTCTTCTTGTAAATGCCTTTATTGCTTGATTGATCCATGCAAGTATATTTTCCTGGACATTTATTTATGTCACGTGTGGCATGCATGTTCTTGAATTTCTGGGCTGGTGTAAGAGCAGCTTTATGACAAGGTTTCAGAACTTGTGAACAAGCTTCTGAACTGCATTTCAGCTTCTGAACTATGTTCAGCTTCTGATTAACATTGTTGCATCTGAACAGGATTTCACCTTCTGAACTGTGTTTCAGCTTCTGAACTTCATTTTAGCTTCTGAACTATGTTCAGCTTCTGAACTGTGTCCAACCTTCTGAACTGTGTTCAGCTTCTGAACTATGTCCAACGTTCTGAACTTTTGTTCAGCTACTGAACTATGTCCAATTTTCTGAACTATGACAAAGTTCTTTCTTCTTAATGATCTTTGATTCCTTGTATCTTGGTATGGTTCATATCTTGTTCCTGTCTTAATTAAACACTCAAGAACACAAGTTAAATACCAAGAGACTAATCAAAGTCCATTAATCCTTTAATCATTTAGGGTTTGTTATCTTTAAAATTAATTAGGGATTTTGCCTCAACAATCTCCCCCTTTTTGATGATGACAAACCTATGATTTAGGATTATGGATTTTGATTAAAAATATGAAAAGTTTAAGAGCTGAAAATTATTTTTATGCTCCCCCTCATTTTTATAATTCATGACATTGAGTTTTTAACAATTTTTTAAAAGCTCCCCCTTACTTTTATAATTCATGGCATTATTAAGAGATGCAGATTTTTGAACCAAATGCATTTTTTCATTAATCAATCATGCTCATTACATCATATATGGTTCAAAAGCAAAAAACTTAACAAACAAAAGTGATCAGGCAAAAGTTGAAGTTTTAAGAACTCCAATAACTATTGATCACTGACCTACTTGGGCCTAAAACATAAAGACTTAAAGACTTTAAAATCCTAAAGCTTCTCCCCCTTTTGTCAACAGCAAAAAAGGTAGGGAGGGACAAGTGGAGGACATTCAGGGAGTTGAGTCTCCAGAATCTGAGGAAGGCTCAGAATCAAAGACAGATGGATCCTCAAACACTGGAGGTTCCATGGCTAATCCAGGAGCAGCAACTTCAGAAGTCCATTTTGCTAGGACACATGCAATCTTATGGGTTTTAGTTGCAACCCTAAGAGAACGTCTAGCAATTTTTTCAGCTTTGGATAATTATGATGTGGGAGCGGAAGTGGGGGCATCCAAGTTTGTTTTTGAGTGACCTTCTTTTGAGACAAAGGTTTCAAGTGAGGCAAACAGAGTAGGGATATCTGGTAGTTGAGTGGTTGTTTTAAGTGTGGCTGGAGCAGGAGAAATATTTTGCGAAGTGTGAAGAGGAGATATCAGAAATTTGCTGCAAATAGCTTCTGACTCCATGGTGGAAGTAGATTGATTTAGGAGTGGTGGTGGTGGTTGTTGAGCCAGATGTTGGATTTGTTCAATAGGCAGAGATCCTGAGGCTATAGGAGCAGGATCTGCAGAGACTTCACATATGGAAGGAGTGGTATGATCAGGGAGAATGTTTCCTTCAACATTCTGTACTTCAGTTTCAGGCATTGTTTCAGGATTTTCTTTCTGAGAATCCTCAAATACACCATCTTCTGAGTTGAGTCCGTCCACATTGAGATCAAAATCAGCTTGATTTCCATCTGATTTTTCAGTACCAGTTTCCAACTGGTCAGCATTGTCACTAAACATGTGGGTGACTAAGATTTCTGCAACATCATGCAGGTCCTGATCCTCAGCAATCTTTTGTTCTCCTTCTTCCATCTGAGCTCCTTCTTCAGCATTTACTTCAATATCTTGCTGAAGTTCTTCTTCAGCAGCTGTGGCTGTCTCAGCATTCTCTTTGAGAAGAGATTCATTATCCTGCTGGCTTTCCTCCTCAGCAATTTCTTGAGCTTCTTCAACATTCTGATCTTCTGCAACATTCTGATCTTCTGCAACTTTCTGAGTTGCTTCTTTGGCAAGATCAGCAATCTCTTGGAATGTTTCTTCAGCAGAGGTTTCATCTTCTCTTTGATTTTCTGTAGGGTTTTCATCCATGGGCTCCTCTTGAACCACATTGTTGACAGCTTCTACTTCTTCTTCCAGTGGAATTTTTGAAGGGTTATTGACTTTCTCAATCTTCCTTTTCTTCTTTGTCTTTCCAACTTTCTGGTCTTGATGTCTTTTAACAGAACCAGATGTTTCAGATGCTGGAGGTGTGGGAAGATTGGAGGAAGTGATGTGCAACTGAGCTATGGTTTTTGCAGTGAATCTCATAAAGGTGTAATCACATTGTTCATCTTCAAGAGGTACCTTGTTGTCCTTGAGGATAAGGGTGATTGGCATTCCATAGACTAGGGCACTGGTTTGTTTGGGATTCATACATGAATCAATCATGTGTTGAAGGATAATGAAGCAAAGGTTTAACTTTTTCTTGTTAATGAGATGAAACATGATGCAGAGATCAGTATCACTCACAGCTTCATAGGTTCCTGACCTAGGAAGTAAGGTGTGGCGTACCATATTGTGAAAGATTTTGGGTAGGTCAGCAAGGTTTGTGGAGTTAAAAGGAAGGTTTGGTTTGGTGTATTCAAGTATGAGTTTGGCACGGTTTGTTCTAGCTTCAGAAAACCAAGAAGGAAAGAAGAGTTCATTACCTTCATTTGGGATTCTTAGAGCTTTTGAGAGGGAAGCTTGAGTGAGCTTGATCTTAATTCCTTTGACAGCTGTAATGAGGGTCTTTTTTGCATCTTTGTTTTTGATTTCCATTGAACTGTAGAATTCCCTTACCAAGTCTGGGTAGGTGAGTTCTTGAAGGGATACAAAGCTTGTCCATCCTTGTGCATCAGTGTATTCACACAGGTTCCATCCCTTCTTCTTTAGATCAGCAAAATCAAAGTACTTAGCCCTGCTTATGGGTCTAGGTGCTTTTTCCTTTTTGGCTTTCAAAATGGAAGCTATCTTCCTAATGTCTTTTCCTTTTCCATGTTTTTTGGGAGGAGACACTTTTTCCTGCTCATCAGAAGGTATCTCTTCTTCAGATTGAGATTTTGATTGAGATTCTTCTTCAGATACAGAATCCTCTTTTTCTGGTTCAGAGGTTTGTTTGGATGAAGTCTTAACCTTCCTCATGTATTGAGAAATGGTTGGTTCAGATTCTTCCTCTGAGTCTGAGAGAAGAATTGTGGAGGCAGAGAATTTCTTGGTTTTTCCAGTTCCAGAGATGATTCATTGAGATCTTCTGGGATGTTGGGAAGTTGAAACAGATTTCTTAGTTTTAGACACAGGTTTTCTGGGTTTAGAAGGTTCAGTAGTGGAGATGATGATGTCAGGGAGAATGGTGCGCAGAGGTTGAGGTTCATCTGGGTATTGTGGTGGAGCAGAACGAGGAACAGGGGTTTGTTCTTGTTCATTGATTCGAGAGGTTGTTTTTGTTCTGGCCATGGCAGTGTTTTGCGAAGAGACAGATGAATTTTTATGGTTTGGAAAGTGTTGGTCAGATGTGTGGAGATGAACGTGTTTGAGTGGAATGGTGATTTGTTTATAAAGACAAACGTGTAGGAGAAGAGAGAGAGAGAGAGAAACTGATGATGGTGGTTTTATGGGAAAAGATGAAACTGAAAAGTAGTTTTACAAGAGAGAGAAAGTAGCCGTTCAAGAGAAGAAAGGAGAGTGGCTGATTTGATAGATCTCTTTTTGTATGGAGGTTAACGGTTTTTATCACATTAACTCCTATACAAGCATTTAATGCTGAGATATGGAGAGATTTTTGAAGAAAGATCAAAATCACTTATGAGAGTGACTTACCAACTTCAGAAAAAATTGTTCTGAATATTCTGAGTTCAGAGTGCCATGCTGAACAGGGTGAACGTTCAGAGCCTGAATGAACATTCTGAACTTTGTTTGAACATTCTGAGCTTTGTTGAACATTCTGAAGTGATTCAGAATGACTCAAGGGGGTTTGTCCTAGGCCCTTAGTGATTCAGTTAATCAATCTTTATTGGGATTTTTTACAATTAGTAATTTTTCTTTGATAAAATTGAATCTATCGTCAACTAATGGTTTTGTGAAAATGTCAGCTAATTGATTTTCTGTATCAATGAATCTTAATTCAATGTCCTTTTTCTGAACATGGTCACGTATGAAATGATGCTTAATTTCAATATGCTTAGACCTAGAATGTTGAATTGGATTTTTTGATAAATTAATTGCACTTGTGTTGTCACAGAGAATTGGAACATTTGAGTACCTTAGTGAGTAATCTTCCAACTGATTTCTGATCCACAAAACTTGAGAGCAACAACTGGCTGCAGATACATACTCAGCTTCTGTTGTAGAGAGTGCAATGGTATTTTGTTTTCTACAGGACCATCCAATCAGGGCTTGTCCTAGGAATTGGCAAGATCCACTTGTACTCTTTCTCTCAACTTTGTCTCCAGCATAATCAGCATCACAATAGGCTACAAGATCAAAACTACAGCCTTTTCTATACTAAAGACCAAGATCAGTAGTACCTACTAGGTATCTTAAGATCCTTTTTACAGCAGTTAGATGAGATTCTTTTACACATGTTTGAAATCTAGCACATAGTCCTACTGCAAACATTATGTCAGGTCTGCTAGCAGTTAAATAAAGCAATGATCTTATCATGCCTCTATATTCTTTTTCAGAGACTGATTTTCCATTTTCATCTCTATCCAAGCTGGATGATGGATGCATGGGAGTGACCATTATCTTTGCTTCATTCATTTTATATTTTTTAAGAATATCTTTGACATATTTTTCTTGATTTATGAAAATGCCATTTGGAAATTGTTTGATTTGCAAACCAAGAAAGAAACCAAGTTCACCCATCATGCTCATTTCAAATTCACTGTGCATGAGATTTGAAAAGTCTTCACACATTTTCTCTTTGGTTGAACCAAAGATAATATCATCTACATAGACTTGAACTATAAGCAAATCTGTGTTCTGAGTTTTTCTAAATAGTGTGGTATCAATTTTTCCTCTAGAAAATCCATTGTTAATGAGAAATGTGCTAAGTCTTTCATACCAAGCTCTAGGAGCTTGCTTAAGACCATAAAGTGCTTTAGTGAGTTTGAAAACATGATTAGGTTTTTCTTTATTTATGAAGCCAGGAGGCTGACTTACATAAACCTCTTCATTTAAAAATCCATTTAAAAAGGCACTTTTGACATCCATTTGAAAAAGTTTGATGCTTTTATGTGCAGCATATGCAAGAAGGATTCTAATAGCTTCTAACCTTGCTACTGGTGCAAAAGTCTCATCATAGTCAATACCTTCTTATTGGTTGTATCCTTGAGCAACCAACCTTGCCTTATTCCTGACAACTTTTCCATCTTCATCAAGTTTATTTCTAAACACCCATCTTGTTCCAATGATTGTCTTCCCTTGATCATTTGGAACCAAGTTCCACACTTTGTTTCTTTCAAACTGAGACAGTTCATCTTTCATGGCCTCAATCCATGAATCATCTACTATGGCTTCATTGATTGACTTGGGTTCCATTTGAGAGATCATAGCCATATTGTTCCCTTGGAAGGACATTCTGGTTCTTACACCATCAGTTGTGCTTCCAATGATTTGATCTATAGGATGATCTCCTACCATTCTCCAACTTCTAGGAGGGCTCTGTAGGGATGAGTCCTGAACATTCTGATCATCCTCTTTTTCTACAGAACTTACATTGTTCTGATTGTCAACATTCTGAAGTGTCTGATCTTCAGTATCTTCCTTTTCTTGGAGTTGAGAAGGTTCATCATATTCATCAAATATGACATGCATACTGACTTCAACTGTTTGGGTTTTTAGGTTGTACACTCTATAACCTTTGGATGTTGTAGAGTATCCCAAAAAGATAGCTTTATCTGATTTAGGATCAAACTTACCCAATTTTTCTTTTGTGTTCAGAATGTAACAGTAGCAACCAAATATGTGAAAATAAGATATGCTAGGTTTGATGTTTTATGTGAATGATGCTATAAATCTACATCAAACTTGATAGTGATAGTTATTTATAATTGAACAAAAGCGAGAAGCGAAGTGAAGAGGCTGGTATGCTAGAAATGAGTGAGAGCAATGGGAAAGAGAAGGGATAATGCAGTCAATAATTACTTACTTATAGGTAAAGATATAATCTTCTTACCGAGTCGAATGCGTCCTTAAGAAATGCTTACGGAGTGGAAAGAAGATGTATTGATGGCTTCTGCCCAAAAGTAATCTTCAACATTTGATTCATTCAACATAGTCCTAGCCATTTCTTGCAAGGTTCTATTTTTCCTTTCAACAACTCCATTTTGCTGTGGAGTTCTTGCACAAGAAAAAATATGTGTAATACCACATTCATCAAAGAATGTCTTGAAGGAAGCATTTTCAAATTCTCCTCCATGATCACTCCTTACAGATATGATATTAGAACCTTTTTCATTTTGAATCTTTTTGCAAAAGTTTTGAAATGCTTCAAATGATTCATCTTTATGTTTTAAAAATAACACCCATGTAAATCTTGAGAAATCATCAACAATAACAAATCCATATTTTTTGCCACCAAGACTTGCAGTTTGAACAGGACCAAAGAGATCAATGTGAAGAAGCTCTAAAGGTTTTTGAGTTGAAATATATTCAATTGTTTTAAAACTGCTTTTAACTTGTTTTCCTTTAATACAGGCTTCACAGATCTTGTCCTTTTCAAAGTTAATCTTTGGCAAACCTCTAACTAGATCAAGTTGAGAAAGTTTAGCAATAGTTTTCATACTGATGTGACCAGCTCTTTTGTGCCAAATCCACTTATCTTTTTCAAGAGACATAAAACATGATTCAGCTGGAATTTCATTTAAGTCCAAAACATACAAGTTCTTTTTCCTTGATCCAAAGAAAATTAATTTTTTAGAGGAGGCTTGTCTTATTTCACATATGTTGGGTTTAAAAATAACTTCAAAACCACTATCATATAATTGACTTATACTAAGTAGATTGTGTTTCAACCCTTCTACAAACTGAACATTTTCTATTTTGGCAGAGTTAGTTTTACATATTGTTCCTTTACCTCTGATTTTGCCTTTGTCATTGTTTCCAAATGTGACTAGTCCTCCATCTCTACTTTCAAAGGTTAGAAAGCAATTCCTATCTCATGTCATGTGTCTTGAACAGCCACTGTCCAAGTACCATGGCTTTGTCTTTGCATTTTGAGAGGAGACCTACACTTGACATGAACAAAATCTTAGGTACCCATGTAATGTTGGGTCCTTTAGGGTTAGTCTTTCTAAGAGATCTCTTTTTATTGTAACATTCTGTTATAATATGACCAGATTTGTTACAGTAAGAGCATATCTTCTTAGCCTTTTCAGCCTTTTGTGAACTTTCTGATCTATTGAGATGAGAACGTTCTGAACTAAGATTAATTAATCTATTTTTTTCAAAATGTTTTTTATGAAAACATGCTGAGTCAAGATGTCCTAGCTTGTTACAATATGAGCATTTTATCTTCATTTTCATTTCAGTTTCTTTTGGTATAAAAACAGTTTTAAGAAGATTTTTGTTTGGATCTTTGAATCCTAAGCCAGATTTTTCATTTGTTCCAGCTTGTGATCCCAGAATGTTTTGAAAGGTTTCTGTGGATTTTATAAAACGTGAGAGATCATTTTTTAGTCCTTCAACTTCTGTTTTCAAAAGAATGTTTTCTTTTTGTACTTCAGAAGGTTTAGATAAAATTCCTTTTTGCCTTTTATTTAGTTCTCTTTGTTGTTCAGACATTTTAAAATGAGAGTCTTGCAAAGTTTGTATGGTTCTTCTGGATTCATCATATTTAATTTGAAGTTTACCTTTTTCCTCTTTTAGTTCAGAAATTTCTTTTATCAATGATTGACATTTGTTAGATAGAAAATTTGAATCATATATAAGACTGTCAATTTTTCTTTCAAGATCTTTTTGCAAAGAGTTAGGTTCATAGATAATTACCTCTTCCTCATCTTCTGATTTAGCCATTAAACTCAGGTTGGCTTCCTCATCTTCAGGTTCTGCTTCTTCTAGATCATCCCAGGTGATCATGGCTTTCTTTTTTAAGGGAGGTCTCCTTTGTTGTTTCTTGAGATCAGGACACTCATTTTTGTAGTGTCCAAGCTTGTTGCATCCAAAACAGGTGACTTGACTTTTGTCAGTCTCAGTTTTGTTAGTGTTAGTGTTGGGAAACTTCTTTCTGATCTGATTTCTTCTCATCATCATTCTTTGAATTTTCTTGGAGATGAGTGCAAGTTCATCTTCAGCTTCCTCTTCCTGGACTTCTTCTATTTCATCCAGTTCTTCCACATCATCTTGAGTTGCTGATGATGTTTCTTGGGAGGCCTTCAAGGCAAGAGTTTTTACCTTTTTCACTGGTTTGTCTTCTTGAAGTATGACTTCATGAGCTCTCAGTGAACCAATAAGTTCCTCCAAGGTCAGAGAATTTAGATCTTTGGCCTGGGTAATAGCTGTGACCATAGGTCTCCATGTGCTTGGAAGACATCTTAATATTTTCCTGATTCTATCATGAGTAGAATATATCTTTCCAAGAGATCTCATTTCATTTCCTATTGTTGTGAATCTAGCATACATTTCATCAATAGTTTCATTTTCACTCATTTCAAAAATTTCAAACTTTCTGACTCCAATGTCAATTCTAGTTTCTTTGACATGAGATGTACCTTCATGGTGTATTTTTAAAGTGTCCCATACTTCTTTAGCATTTTGGCATTCATCAACTCTTTCACTTTCTTCCATGGTTAGTGCACATGATAAAAATAATCTAGCTTTAGAGTTTAGTAATACCTTGGCTTTGTCATCTGGTGTCCATGCACTTTTTTCTTTTATGCCTCCATCTTTGTTCATTGGAACATGATCTCCTTCAGAGATTACAGCCCACATGTCCGTATCTTGAGATCTAAGAAAAAGTTCCATCTTACCTTTCCAGAAGTAGTAGTTTGAGCCATCAAACAATGGAGGTCTGTTTGCTGATCCTCCTTCTGTAATGTACTTAGCCTTTGACATACTTCTTCCTGAATCTTTTCTCTAACACTTGTGTAAGTGTTCAAACCCTTAGAGCCTTGCTCTGATGCCAATTGAAGTAGATAATATAGTCACAAGAAAGGGGGGTTTGAATTGTGACCCTTTTTAAAATCTAATCATGTACTTAAAAAATTTACTTCTCAAGTTGATTCTTGGAAGAACAAAATTAAACAGACTTCAGAATGTTCTGAAGTGTCAGTTGCAGAATAAGATATTTAAGTTCAGTGTTGTGTGTGTGATGTGTATGCAGTAGTATAAAGAGTATAGGGAGAGAAGAAGGACACACAGAATTTTATAGTGGTTCACCCAATGTGGGCTAGTCCACTCCTCACAATCTTGTGAGAGTTTTCCACTATGATGCTTGAGATACCCTCTCAAATCCTGCACCTTACAATCTTGTCCACTTGGAACGGTTACAACCTGTATTCTCTAAGCCTCAGCAGGCTCTCAACCTTCTGTACTAAGTCACACCAGACTTTGTACTATGTTACTCAACCTAGACTTTAATACCCTTAAAACTAGATGAGATTTGCTCTTTACAATTGATTGGAGAATTTAAGAAGTGAGGTTAAGATGAAGACTTTCAGAAGAGAAGGGGGAGAGTTTATCTTTGACAAGATAAAGAGAATTGATTTACACTTTGAGAGATCATTTGGAATCTCAGTGATGATCAATTTGAGATGCTAAAGCTTCAAACACTTTTCAAATGTTTTCTTGTATGCTTTGCAATTGTGTGTGTAATGCTGAGCCTTTCACTTCTTTTTATAGAGTTATTGGTCTCTTGTAACCGTTGGAGGGTGACCAATGGTCTTGTGCCATGTGTCCTGGGCCCCACTGACTTTTACTTGAAAATCTGGGTGAACATTCTGACTTTCAGAATGTTGTTGTGTTCTTGAGAATACTTCAGAATGTTGTTGCATTCTTGATGATATTCATCTGGGTTCATCATGTAAGAATGAACATATGAATTTCTGGATTTGCTGATGGACTTTTGTTTATGCGTGCAGTACATCAGAATGTTTTTGTGCCAAGAGCTTTGCAAATCTGTCTTGGATTATGTGCAGGAGAGAGAAAAGTGGAACCATCACTTCATGCCCATGCTTTAGGGGATTTTGCTGATCTGTAACAGTACCAAACCCCTTAGGTGTCAAGATCTCATGGATTCTGACTTTGAGATTGTAATTTGGCTTTTGCTTTACTTTTCCAACTGCTTTACTGTTGCTGTCAGAATTAAAGCATGTGCTGTATTGAACATTCTGAACTTCAGAATATCCTTTTTGTTTCACTTAGGATGACTTGTAAGACTTCCATTTGATGTAATCAAATCCTAATAGTGAAACATAAATGAAGTGAGGTAATTTGAACATCTAGGATGATATTCCCTTTTGGAATATTCCTGTTAATTCAATGTTCATAGTCTTAAATGAACATTGAATGTCCTTTTTGGCATTCTTCTTGTAAATGCCTTTATTGCTTGATTGATCCATGCAAGTATATTTTCCTGGACATTTATTTATGTCACGTGTGGCATGCATGTTCTTGAATTTCTGGGCTGGTGTAAGAGCAGCTTTATGACAAGGTTTCAGAACTTGTGAACAAGCTTCTGAACTGCATTTCAGCTTCTGAACTATGTTCAGCTTCTGATCAACATTGCTGCATCTGAACAGGATTTCACCTTCTGAACTGTGTTTCAGCTTCTGAACTTCATTTTAGCTTCTGAACTATGTTCAGCTTCTGAACTGTGTCCAACCTTCTGAACTGTGTTCAGCTTCTGAACTATGTCCAACGTTCTGAACTTTTGTTCAGCTACTGAACTATGTCCAATTTTCTGAACTATGACAAAGTTCTTTCTTCTTAATGATCTTTGATTCCTTGTATCTTGGTATGGTTCATATATTGTTCCTGTCTTAATTAAACACTCAAGAACACAAGTTAAATACCAAGAGACTAATCAAAGTCCATTAATCCTTTAATCATTTAGGGTTTGTTATCTTTAAAATTAATTAGGGATTTTGCCTCAACAGCAACCTCGTCCTTCAGCTGCGTAATCACCGTGTCCTTCCCAGCCAAATCAGCGTCATGTTCGATCTTCAGATCATTGATGCGCTCATCACATTCAAGCTTCATCGCCTCTTTGGCTTCTTTAATCTCTTTCTCACTAGGGCGCCGGAGAGCCCTAAATCTAGATCCCAAAGAGGATCACGCCCCATGTTGGGCTAGTTCTGGATTGGCGATCTAAGCCACTCAATAAGGTCACCTTTTTACACAGTTTAAATCACTTCGCTTTATTCCAAATCCCGTGCTTGTTGGGCTATTGATACGCTTGTTGGGCTAGCACCCACCAAGGTCCCAAAAACATATGGAGCTAGTACCTATGATGGGCGAGAACCCACATTGGGCTAGCACCCAGTAATTCAAAAATTCTTACACAGTTTTATCCCCAACAAGTCTCACTTACTGGACCAAAGATCATAAACAGATCCCCAGTACCAGTTTAATCACTTCGCCTTGTTCCAAATCTCGTGCTCGTTGGGATGTGGACCGTAGATCTTATCATTTGGGTCTTAGAGCCCTAAAAGCAAGGGCTTGAACCCTTAGGACAAAGCCCACCTGACAATCATATACAATTTTAGGGAACCTTCCTAAAGGCACCCTTTGAGGGCGCCCTCAGCAGCCTGAAAGGGCGCCCTAGCCATGGTTTTGGTCCTTGATGATTTGGGCCCAAAACCATGGCCGGATAGGCCCATAGTGGGACTATAAATAGTAACCTTGGGATCATTCCCAAAGGGGGGCCTAAACAGACTCAGAAAACCTTAGTTTTCATATATTGTACTCACAGCCAGTACAACCATATTACACAAAAAGAAACTCTGGTAATGAATCTGGAGCACCACTACTACCATTGAGCACAACCACATTTCCATCAGAATCGACATCCACTATAACAGAGTCACCCTCTTTAATCTCTCTAGAAAGCATTTTCTTGGCCATGTTGTCTTCCAAAAGTCGCATTATAGCTCCTCTTAGAGGTTTGGCACCATAACTAGGATTATAACCTTTGTCAACCACTCTCTCCCTAAATCTCTGTCACCGAGAGCTCAATCTCTTTGGTTTTCAGTCTTTCGAACACCTCCTTCAGCATTATATCAGCTATCTTCTTAACCTCCAGTTTTGTAAGTTGCCTGAAAACAATCATTTCATCCAGCCTATTCAAGAACTATGGCCTAAAGTATTGCTTCAGCTCCCCGGTCACCAAGCTTTTGATTCGGTTATAATTACTATCCTTCTCATCATAGTCAAGGTCAAATCCTTGTAGACGGCCTCCTTTCTCAATCACACTGCTTCCAACGTTTGATGTCATTATAAGAAGTGTGTTCTTGAAGTTTGCAGTTCTTCCCTTACTATCTGTTACCATCTTCCAGGATTTGAAGCATCATGTTGAAGACATCAGGATGGGCTTTCTCAATCTCATCAAAGAGTACAACAGTGTAGCGACAGCGCCGAACTGCCTCAGTCAGTTGACCACCCTCGGTATAACCAACATATCCAGAAGATGAGCAGATGAGTTTGGAGACTGTGTGTCGTTCCATAGATTCACACATGTCAAGCCGAATCATAGCATCTTCAGAACCAAAGTAGTACGAGGCCAATGCTTTGGCCAACTCAGACTTCCCCACACCAGTAGGGCCAGAAAAGATGAAGCTGGCAATTGGCCAGTTAGGGTTCTTAAGTCCAACACGAGCTCGGCGGATAGTGCGGCTAATGGCTTCTATTGCTTTGTGCTGACCAATAATGTGTTTGTGTAAGCTCTCTTCCATCTTGGGAAGGCGATCAGATTCGACAACCGAGACTTTGTCAACAGGGACACCAGTCCAGGCGGTAACAATATTTTGTATGACAACTTCAGTCACAAGTGCACCTATATCTCCTGTCTCACTCTCTGACTTGCTCATCTCCTTGTTTTTTTTCTATAAGTGCTGATATCTGAGTCTTAAGATCCTTTTCTTTATCTCGTAGCTCTCCAGCCTATTCAGAGATTAAGGTGCCATCAGCCCGCAAATTATGGCCAAAAAGTAAAAGAAATTGGAGATATATAATTGAAGGAAAAAACCACGACAATGTCTTCAAACAAAAACTAGAGACCAAAGTCGCTATAGAACTTTAGGAAAGATAAAATAACCTTAAATGGCTAACTTTTGTTTTTAGAAAAAATATAATGTAATCTCGTAGGAAAAAAGGTGACTGAGTATCCTAAAAATGTTGGCTAATGTTACAACTATACAAGATAAATCTTAAATTATGGCCTTACCTTTTCAAATTCTTGGTTGCGAACAGATTCATCTTTCTCCTTAACTATCTGCCTAACCTCCTTTTCAAGCCCTCTTGCTTCTTCAGGTAACTGCAAGTATATAAATCCGGCCCAATTAGCTCAACAGTAGACGAGACTAAGAACTGCTGGTTCAGAGAATGGTAGATGAACAATACCTGCGCATGTTGAAGTCGAACTTGGGAACCAGCTTCGTCAATCAAATCTATAGCTTTGTCAGGCAAAAATCGATCACTGCAGAAGACATAATTATTTTTAAGATAAACAACAGGTAGAAAACAACAAGATACAAGGTACAGTTTGATTCTTTCATATTCACAACTATAAGAGAGTTCCAAAATAAATGTTGTAAACAATTCAAAGGCATAATGCAAAATTCCAAAAGATTGACTTTGGTCAAAAAATTCCCATTTAAACATGCAATACCAGAAGTATAAAAAAAAAAAAAATATTCCACAGCATAAATTAAAATTGAAAATGTGGAGAGAATGTACATACGTATAAATTATGACAAACCTGATATATATTGATGTGACAGCTTTGCAGCAGCTACAAGAGCATCATCGGTATAATGGAGCTTGTGGTGATCTCTTTGCGCTGTCTAACCCCTTTCAGTATTTGTATTGTTTCACTCACAGTTGGCTCCGGCACTTTAACTGGCAGGAATCTCCTCTCGAAAGCCGGATCCTTTTCAATGTGCTTCCTGTATTCATCTAGTGTTGTGGCTCCTATACACTGCATAAGTATTTAAATCTATTTACTTAAGAGATGGAAGTTGTGGCAAGTTCAGCATTTGCACAACCATATATATGTCTTCAGTCTTCACATTTCATATCAAGTCCAAAGTGACCATTCAGAATTTTAATTTTTTATACTATTGATAAAAAATGAACTGTTGAAAATGTGTACACTTTTTTTCAGATAAAAGTATTCCAAAACTAATTAATTGAAACTTCTGCAGATTGTAAAAAATGGTCATTGATATGCAATTCAAAAGTGAAATATTGTAATGTGATTCAAAATATAGTTTGAAGTCGTTGTATTACTGAATTCTTACTGTACTATATAAAATGCAGCGTATCTATTTTAGATGTCAAGAAAGTATTACCTGTAGTTCACCTCTAGCAAGAGCTGGTTTCAATATGTTTGCCGCATTAACTGCCTCCTCAGCTGCTCCTGCTCCAACAAGAGTGTGCATTTCATCAATGAAAAGTATTATTTCATCACTTTGTTTGATTTCCTCCATTAATTTTTTCAATCTCTCCTCAAATTCTCCACGATATTTAGTTCCAGCAACAAGTAGACCCATATCTAGGGCTATAACCTAAATCATGCAGAACAAGGCTTTCATGTCATTCAAGGCACCAAAATATATGCTAAAATTCCATATCTAAGAACTCTAAACAGACCCAAGACAGAAACTCAAAATGATGACACAGTCATATGACTAAATACAGGGCAAGATGCTCCAGAACTAGTCTAACCATCTTGATGCAAGAAAATTACTTACCAATCAAAATGTAGTATTAGAAGTAAATGGACAATATGTTGAAATCCTATTAACAAAATGAGCAACTTGGAACATGTTTGTGGTGCTGAAAAGGAAAGAGAAAATAACCCTGAATCAAACCAACAACAATTTGTAGACTAGAAATAGAAAAAAAAAAAAAAAAAAACAGCAACCTTCTTTCCCTCTAAGGTTTCGGGGACATCACCATTTGCAATCAGTTGGGCGAGACCTTCAACAATAGTTGTCTTTACGACACCAGGTTCCCCAATAAGACAAGCATTATTTTTGGTATGAAGACCCAAGATTTGAGTAACACGTTCAATTTGTGGCTACCTACCCACAACAGGCTCCAATTTTCCCTAGCATTTTGAGTTTTTAGGACAAAGACAGAAGAGAAAATAAGCATGCTTCAACACATAATGATACGTCATCAACAATCTGTCATTAAGAAAACTAGGATTGTAAGTTACTTCCTCTGCTAACTTGGTCAAATTAGTGCCATACTCCTCCAAAGTTGGCATCTTGTTCTTGCTGCTTCCAGAGCCAACAATAGCCTCAACATTCTCAGCCCCCTCATCAGCCATGCGAATAATCGCCACAAGTGGAGCACAAACACACAAACATAAATTAAGATGAAAGCATGTTCTTATATAATAAATACGCGTAAAAGGAATAAATGAGAACATAATACTAGCCTGGATGCAAATATTAGTTGGATCAGCACCCAAATTTTCAAGAACACATGCGGCCACACCCTCACCCTCTCAAAGAAGACCCAAAAGCAGGTGCTCAGATCCGATATAATTGTGACCTAGAAATTCCAAAATGTAAGCCAAAACTTCAGCCAGCGCAAACAAAGTATTGAACGTGAATACAATTTTTTAACCACATTCCAAATAAAAGAAAGAGAGGAAAGGCGGGCCAAAAAATAAACTAACAACAATTCACAGATAAATTTAAACTCACTTTGAATGTCTTGATAAAAAAAAACTCACTTTGAATGTATTCACGTTTGGAATAAGTCATAGAATAATAAATCATGACCACAATTTTCATAAACAAAATACAATTTATTTGATATGGAAAATGACATATAAAGCCTATAAAGGTATGCTATCGCTTACCAAGCTAGCGAGCTTCGTCCAATGAGAGTTCCAAAAGTCTCTTGGCACGCAGAGTAAACTTAATTTCAACAGCAACAAAGCCACTATCCCTTCCAATTATCTTCTCCACTTCCCCTCATGCCTCTTTCAAATTAATTCCCAAAGACTTTAGAACCTTAGCAGCAAATCAGTGCCATCACCAATAAGACCCAACAGAATTTGTTCTGTTCCGACCAAATTATGTCCTAGACGCCTAGCTTCCTCCTGACCTAGGATAATAACCTGGATTGCTTTGTCCGTGTAATGATAAAAAATGACTTTAGTTACACATCTGCTGCCTCTACCACTCCTTGCTCTATTAGTACTAATTCGTAAATGTTGTTCAAAATCTTGTTCGGGTCTCAACATAGAACCTAAAGGGTTCAAAGTAGGCAATCCAGTGACGGACAGTCTCGGTGCAGCAGTTTGTGTGGCATACATCATTCTCACAGACGTTCTTGATATCGCGGATCCCTTGTTGTTATCGACATGCCTTCGACCAGCCACTAGGCCGGGGATGTTATTCCTGAATTGTTAACTGCATTCATTGATGAAAAAACATATTAACAAACAAGTAATTCACATGAAATAACACAGAAGGCAAAAGGAACAAACCTGATAGCAGAAAGCAGTTGGAGCTGCCATTCGACCAATGAGAATGTACCACGTGGCACATCTTATTTTAAAAAAAACAAATAAAAAAACAAAAAAATCTGAATAACTAACAAAACAGAAAAGCTTTTCATTCCTTCCTCTTGTTCTCTCAGCAACTTTACTTCAACCAAGTGTTCTTAACAAACAACTTCATGTCAATTCAATTCCTTCAAAGAACACTTTCACAACTTCAATCTTTATACACCAAATTGACCCTTTTGGTCCAAAAGCTTCATCTACCTGTTGGTGATAAGTGGCTTGATGAATGCACGGATGAAAGTTCTAAACTTTGGGAAGCTTGTCATGTTCTTAAGTCTGGCATTTCAGGAATCGAAAATTACAATTACTACTCTGCTGCTTCAAACATCACCTCAACTCTTGATTCTCATCTTCACATCACCCCTTAAATCTGCTTCATACCCACATGAAAAAATTCAATTTTTTTCAAATTTCATTCATACCCATATGAAAAAATTCAATTTTTTTTTCAAATTTCTTCATTCATTTTTTGTTCATAAAATTAAAAACACTTTTTTTGTTTTTGTTTTTGATGATGCAGACTATAAGAGCAATATCAGGGTGTAGAAGAGAAGCTGATGGGTTGGGAGAAGAGAATCATGGATGGTTGACATGTGTCACCCTTTACTTAAAAAAATAAAAAAAGCAAAAAAAAAAAATTATGGAAGAGAAAAAGAAAACACTTGTGACATTGAGGTTGACCAATGTCACACGTATTGACACCATATTGTCACACAAAGTGTTGTCTCAATTGTTGATGGTGAAGTGAGAATGAAATGTTCGTGTTTTCATTTATTCAACTTTTTTTTTTGGGTTAAATATCTTTTTTTTATCCTTGTAGATAAATATTTTTCGTTAATTCATATGTATCATTCAAAAGTTTGAATAAGTTTTAACAAAAGTGTTACTGAAATAAAATTTAATTTTTCTAAAATGCAGGATGCACCGGCACTCTCTCAAGAGGATGCTCAGGCAATAGAGCCCCCAACAAGAGGCAAAGGAGCATGAGGATGCTCAAAAAAAGGACGAGCTAGAGCTAGCACTACTCGAGATTCATATCATAGTAGCCCAAAGGACACGTCAATCCTCGACTTGGATACACGCCACGTAATGTGAGAAGGAATTGTAAGATTTAAATTGATTATTTATCTATATGTTTTATTATTGTATAAGTATTATTATTTATTTTAAATGTTCTTTTTTTTAGAGTTTGGCCTAAACAACATAATGAAGACCTCAAAGTTAAAAAAAGTCCATTGAGGAGTGGTTGAGAGGCTATAGGAGGCAATGCATTGTATGCTCTTGCGTGTACAAGCTACACAATAATTGACATGACGTGTTATATGTCTTTGTTGAAAGGTGGCATGAGGAAACATGTTTCCATCTTTCAATCGGGGAGATCAGTGGTGGAGCAACTCATGGTCCACCCAAAACCTAAAAAATCATTTATAATAGGTATATATACACGTATTTAAGTATGAAGTTATATTATATATATATATATATATATATATATATATATAATATTTTACGCTAGAAATAATAACTGTCTAGTGTGTTCAAGCGGTTAAGTTGAGAGATCCTATACATTCATGTTTCAAGTTTGAATCGTGTTTGCCATTATTTTTAATTTCTTATGTGTTTTTTTAAATTTATTAAAAAAAAACCATCAAGGGGGTTCAAACCAGCTCTAGACACTTAAAGAACTCCTAGCCAATAAGGCAACAACCTTCAGACTTTATCAAGTTGCTTTTAATTATTATATATCTAATGTTATATCTCTCAACAACTTTATGTGTAAATAAAACACAATTCTTTTCTCGATTAAAAGTATATGTTTAACATACTAAAAATTATATAATATTTATATTAAAATATCCGTAAAATACCGGTTTAAATCATGTTCCATGGACAAAAAAAATTAATAGTCACTCGAATTAACTAATAAGAAAATATAAATTTACACACATTAAAACAATTGACCCACCTAAAAAACTATTTTTAGCTCTGCCATTGGGGGAGATGACAATGACACTGAACAACGTGTCGTGTTTGGTGCATATGCACATCGAGGGCCGTCTCTTGGACCACGATGACAAACTGACCAATACTTCTCACCCAATGCTATTGTTAGCATTTTTGCATATGGTAATTTGAAAAGCCATTTACTTCACTCTATTCTTTATGTTTGGGTTATTTTGTAGGAAGGTGGCTTCTACCTCCCTTAGAGTTTTGGTGCAATCAACAACCTTTTTATAATATGGTATGTGATATCTTCATTTGATAGTGTAGATTTTTCCCAGTTGCCATTGTTAGACATCCTGCATACCACATTATGCCTAGGATTTATTTTCTCTTTTGAGATGGGTAAGATAAACAAATGGTGAAGTTTTACATTCTACAATCCTTTAACTGTTTCTTTTTACATTTTACCATCCAGGACCGTGAGATTACAGAAATTCAGGAAGGCTCGTCTTTGATATCACCTTTTAGAGGCTCTTCACCATCATTGGGCAGGTACATATTTCTTTGCTGCGAAACATTTTCCCGTTAAATCTTATTAGAACTTTCACAACAATAAACACTTTACTATCCATATTTCATTGAATTATCTAAGCCCAACTAACCTAACTAATTATCAATAACAAACACTTTACTGAGGTTCTGAAGAAGTATAGGGCTAACCTTGTTACAGGTCAGCAAAAAATATGAGAGGTGGAAAAAGGATTGTACTGAGAGCAATGCAGAAATTATAAATAGTGAAGACTGAAGTCTGAAGAGTGCAAGGCAAGGAATATCAATTAGGGGAGAGATGGTAGAAGAATACAACAGAAAAGACATATTGTATATATTTAACGGTGCAGAGTTTTGGGAATCGTGGAGATGGGAGTAGGTAGGTAGGTGGATGTTGGAAAAATGGAGTAGATTATTGGTGGCCTTCGGCGTAGTAAAGACTGCTCTGGTGCCGATCCATCGTGTTCAGTGTTCAGAGAACATGATATTTGTTATCCTTTTCAGATCTTGTAATGATTCCAGTTTTACATGATCTTGTTTTTCACGCCGTGGTTGCTATTTTCTCTCTCTCTTTTTTGACGCTGGTTTTGCCGATTATGTGCTGTCTTTTATGGTACCTCAATAATATAGGGTATCCAGAGCTCTAATGAAATCAATAATTTTTGTTGGTACTCTCTTTGTTGATTAAATTTTTACTTTTTGGCATATATCTTATTAACTTGTTTGCTTGCATGTTGCAATAGAAAAATAAGGCACTAAGACAAGGGTTAATGTTGGTGAATAATGAGGCATAAGCGTCTGTCTGGAAAGTGTGTTAAAATGTATCCATCTCAATGTATGTTTTAATCGTGACAGATTCCGTACAGATATTTGTATAACAATCTCAGCAGTATATGTGTTTAACACCAGTGAATTAAAGAAATTTCTCCACCACAAAGAAATAACTTGTAATTGTTGATCATTATTTGGTTTGGTTTGCCTAGTGAAGGGGAGATAATGAATATTTTTCGTATATTATCCCCTGCTTCTATGATTAATTTTCTATATTCTTACTCGCTGAAATCATCTTCTACAGTGATTCATCATCTTTATTAGATCATCCACTTCTTGCCAGTTGACACCAATGTGGTTTTTGTGCCTGTTTATAACTCCTTCAACCCTATGAAAATGTCATGTCTGAACCAGACAATCATGGCTTCTGCAGACATGATGTTTTCTTGAGATGTGATCGATTGTGCTTACTGGATTTCATACCAAGAGAAAGATTAGTATCGTTGGTTTCATTTGTTCTGGGTTTTGATTGAGTTTGTTAGAGAAATTTTGACGAGTGGTTATCACGTCACATAGTGGGATAAGAATAATGATCAATATGTATCAGTAGAGTAGTAGTGTTTGAAGGTAAATCTTGTAAGGTTGCTGCTTCAAAGAATATTAAGGTTGTATTAATGTTTTAAATGTGTTTTCTTCTCTTCAACCAAGTTTTCATTGTGGTTGGTTATTCAGGCAGGTTTTAGGCTTCTTATTTTAGTTTTTGGCTCAGGCTACGAAACGTCTCTCACCGTAGCCTTCACCTTAGTTTTTTTGACAAAAGATGTAGATGGTACTTTTACTGTGAAAAGATCAATTAGCTTGACTCTCTGTTGAAGACTGTTCATCTGGTTGTATATTTAGAGTATTAAAGACCCCAAGTCTCTAAAATCCAAATCACACTAGTTTTAAAACCAGTTTCGGGTATAAAAAGGTTAAGAAACCATTTTATTTGAGATTAAAAAAAAAACGGTATAAAGAACTAATTTAAACCAAAGCTGGTTTCCTAAATTATTTGGTTCATAAAATCATAAATCGGTTTCTCAAAGACAATGATCTGATTTGGTTCATAAACACTAAATTTTGAAATGGTTTTTTTGTTGTGACTTGGTTAACCACTTCATGCACACAGCACACCCCTAGCAGATGGTGTACACTAACAATTCAAAATTGGACTATTATAGTTGGAACCATGTGTGTTTATGTAGCTCCATGAGAAGTTTGATAACCACGTGTGTTTATGTCACATACTCACATTGTTGTCGGTCTTAGATTTAAAAAAGGAGGAGGAAAATGACAAAATACCTCTAACAAGAAAAGTGATAAAAAGCAAACTTCTAAAGTGAAACCTTTATTTATTTATTTTTCAAAAAAGAAACCACTTTTTTCCTCTCAACTTTATACTGTTAAGAGCATGAAATAAATTCATCTTGCACAAGAACTTGAAATGTTATACTCAAGTGGTATTTTACATTTGACGGTCAAAGACAAGGTCCAAAAACTATATATTGTTATTGCTTCAAGTCAATTTGCATTTAGAAGATGCTTCTAATCTAAGGTTTGATTTGATGCATATAGACACCCAAATTAAATAGAATAAGAAAGAGAAGAAAAAAAAAACTTTAGCCTAAAAAGGATAAGAGAAACTACACTGATGAGTGGTTAATTTGTCTAGCTTTTGCTTGAACTTTAACTTGATGTAGTAGCTTTTAACACCAGAATCAATAAGATCTTATTTTGAGATACTTGCCGGAGATGGGAACTAAATTAAAGAACGTATCTAAGAAGGAATTCTCGTATAAAACCTCCCATGCTTCAAAATTTGTCTACGTAAGGAGAAATTGCACACCGAGACAGACTAAATAGGATATAATAATATTGCATATGCATAACGGGCATCGTATGGATCTGTGGCGCAATGGTAGCGCGTCTGACTCCAGATCAGAAGGTTGCGTGTTCGATTCACGTCAGGTTCATTTTTTTTATTTTTTATTTTTGCCAAATCATTGCATTTAAAGCATTCACATGCGCTATACTAGTATGCGACTATGAGTTGCTAGCCGAAATAAATGTACTATGTTTTTTTTTTGTTGCTAATAAATGTACTATGATACAACAAGATGTTTTTATTAGAATTAAAATTTGTATTAAGTTGAAGCTCGAGCCCATGCCACCTTAAATTCGACAAAAAGAAAAACACAAATTCTGTTTGACCTAAATTATTTTGTCATAAACAACTACTTTAAAATTAAATAAATGTAAACATAAGAGTTTAAAAAAAAAACTATAAGTTGTTAATTTTTTGACTGAATAACAGAATTTGAATTACATTTATTTTGTCATTTTTAGCTTGATAGTTAGAATTTGAATTACTTTTGAAAAAGCCATTTTAAACCCTAGAAAAAATAAATTAATTTGATGTTCCTATGAATGTTTAATCGGTGCGAGTGCGGGAGTCCAAAGTTAATAGGTAGAATTCGCAAATTGAACCGATTTAGAAAATGTCTTTGAATTATATTCCGGTTTGAAGGTCAAAATTGACTAAAAAAGTCTATGGTTAATTTGCTGGGAAATTAAATAACTTGAATTTAATTGGCAATGAATGTAAATAGCTTGAAAGTAAAAAAAGACTTCAATTTAAAAGACGATGGAAGATATATTTAAACTTCTAAAAAACTTGAGTCTGTTTCTAGTTAGGAGTAGACTTTCGAATTTAAGTATATGAGTATTTGTTCTTCGTGAAAACTCATGTTTATAGAGAAAGGAAACTAAGTAACTGTCATTTGTTCTTTGTGGACTAAATCAACGCTTAACCCGTATTTTGCTATTCGACGGTTGTTCTTCTGTCGGATTGAGATCTTGACATGTCACATGTTTAAAATAGACATGTTCTGCACTATTTGTACTAATAAGAAGAACATGTTGTATTGTGCCTTAAAATCATGTTTATAGGCATTCTATGGTTTTGCGCAAGGTGCAACACTTCCAGCGTTAGGTGCCTAAATAAGTTGCATAAGAGAGTTTAGGGATGTTGGTTTACGCCAAGTGCTTCAGATTTTGCGTCAGGCACATATGTCATACTTAGAAGTATGTTTGGCGTTGTGGCATTGTGCCAAACACCCCAGTTCTTGCACCGACACAGAGCTCAGGTTTGTAATATATAATGCAATTTTTCGACATAATTTTCGGAAATAAAAAGAGAGGACTCTTAGGAAACCTAAGGGCTGGTGTCTTTTGGGTTGTGAAACACTTTACAAACATCTCGAGAGAGTGAAAATATTTGAGTCTCGTGTTTATGGGAAGAGATTGAGAAAAGGGTAGGAATGATGGTTTATGGTTGAACCTAATTTCCTGTAACGCTTATATTTCTTTGTAAGAAACTCATTCTTATATGTGGATTGGAGAATTGATATATCCTCATAAGTAGAGATGTAAAAAATGGGCCGGGCTAATGGGTCGGTCCATTAGCCCACATTTTCGGGCCGGGTCGGACCTCAAAAAGTTAGACCAAAATGTACTCGGGCTTTTATGGCCCTAGCCCATTTGGCCCATATAAAAATGGGGCGGGGCCGGGCTGGCCCATCGGACTTCGGGACGGCACATTTTCTATATTTTCATTTGATTTTTGTTTAAAAACACTATATTTTTTGAAAAAAATATCAACTAATTTAAAATTTATTAATAAAAATGAATGAATTTAGCTCAAAGTTTTGTTTTAAAATTCTAAAGTTTATAAATTATTAATTTGATTCAATTGAAGGAATAATCTAGAATTTAATTAATATTCAATGTTAATGTAAAAATTATTTACAATTCTATATTCATCCAATCATGTTTTAACAAAAAGATAATTGTGAGTAACTAATATATAAAAAAAAGTGAATAAATTTAAAAAAAAAAAAACTAAAACGGGTTGGGCCGGGCTGGCCCATGACCCACACAGGCCAGACCGGGCTCTAGAATATGTGGCCCAATTATAAATGGGCTGGGCCAGACTGACCCACTTATACACTCGGGCCTCTAGGGTCGGTCCGGGCTGCGGCCGGGCCATCCTATTTGACATCTCTACTCATAAGTAGGTAAATTTGGGTCGAGCAAGGTAAACAAATTATTTGTGTTTACTCTTCTTCCTTTATCTTTGTTCCTTTATTCAATTGAGGGTTTTACTTAACTCATACATAGGTTGTAGTTTTATTGCTTGGATTTTTTGGTTTGTTGATTTTCATTGATATTTGCTCCATTCATCATTGTTTTCGTGTGATTTTTGACTGAATTCATAAGACGCGTTGAGGACCAATTTTGTCACCCTTTTTATGTGTTGATTCTACATTTGTCGTTAAATCCTTTTGTGTTTCTTCGAAATGTTGGATTTACGCTGACTCACAACCACTTCAATGAATTTTATTATTCGCTATAACATGTAGCCTCGACAGTGAGTTGTCATTGTATACTCGTCCAATTACTTGACAACCAGACCTTCCAAAAGCAATGAGTCTCCTAAGCTGGAATTTCAGAGGTCTGTGCAACCTACGAGAAATTCCTAGCATCTATGACTTAGTTTGAAAACACTGGTTGGATTCAATTTTTTATTCAAGACTTTGGTTCACTCGAAAAAAATAGAGGAGATTCGAATAATATTGGGTTTTGATAGTGCCTTTGTAGCTGACAAAATTGGTAGGAGTGGTGGTCTTGTCGTCTTAAGGAAATATTCATTTGATTGCAATTTCATCAATTATTCAACAAACTTCATCAACTTGAATGTTAACCACCTAATGTTTCCTTAATGGAAGTTCACATGTTTTTACGGCTATCCAAATAGTAGAATAGGGTGAAACTCTTGAGACCTTTTACGCACACTAGCCCAAGATAACTCATTATCGTGGTGTATTATGAGGGATTTTAATTATTTACTCTCAAGTGAAGACAAGAGAAACAAAGTGGATGACCCACCTTCTAGGATTTAGGGTTTTAGAAACGTAGTTCAAGATAGCAAAAGAATCAAGAGTTTTGAGAAACTCAAGTTGAAGTCATCTTAACTGAAAATTAAGATTATTGTTGAGAAACTCTTCCAAAATAAAATGCAGAATTATACCCCATCAAAGAAAATTGGAATTGGAGATACCAAAAGAATCAAGTTTATCTTACATGTGTTGCCCTTTCTAAAGATAAGAGAGAGACCAAACAATTATTCCATATACCGTGAAGTTTCCAGGGAATAATCTCATCATTTTTAAAACGGAAATAACCAATCGAGAATTACATTCCAATAAGAGGTTATTCTAATCTTGTTAAAAAAAATAGAGGTTATTCTAACCTTTGTCAACTATTTAAACCAAGGACGAAGCCAGGAGTTTACTTTGAAGGAGATTGAGTTGAAAGTATAATTTAGTGAAGAAAAAATAAATTTTAGATGCACAATATATACAAGATATTCAAGAAATTATAAGATATATTCAAAATTAATAGTTATTCAAAACTATAAGAAATTTTAAGGATATAAGAAAGTTTAGTACCTTGAGATTTGTTAGAGAATGACGAGACTAAAACGAGTTTTGAATAATACGGAAAGAAAATATGAAACAACAAAAATACAAATGTAGGAGGATGCAATCATGATCGATGAATTGTTGGTAGTGGCTCACTAGCAGTGATTCGATATTCTTAAACGAAATTGTAATGTGATATCATAAACTGAAATTCTAGTTAAGGATTACGATTCCTCTATAAATTGTAGAAAAAACTGTACTTTGTTTTTCGGTGCTAAAGATTTTAGTTAAGGATTAGTGCAATTAAGCCTAGGAACTTACGTGTTTAAGGCCCAATATAGGGTAAAAAATGTCAATATACAATGTCGTATAAAATTCACAAAAAAAAATACCGAGACCAAAAAATGTTATAGCATATTAGTATAATTTTTTTTATTTTATAGTTCTGGGGACCGTGACCTTTGTTGGTACCCCTTCTATCTTTACCTTTGATTTAAATATGCACACTTGCACCCCATAAACTTGGCAAACATATAATAGTTTAAACACCAAGATGTTTAGAGGAGGAGCCAAGTGAGACCAGGATAACCGTTGGCAACTCTATCAATATTACATTTAATCTGGTAACAAGGAGAGGACAAACACTCCATGTCATGGATTCCAAAATTAAGGCATGTGTTATGCGCTATAATTACCAAGAATTAGACCGTCTCCAATGAGAGTGTCTTAAACATTTAAGACCCAATACCTATTGGGTACTCTTATTGGGGAGAAACTTTTCCATGGTCTTATAAGACCCGGGGTCTCACTTAAGACCTCCAATCTTAAGTGGGGCCCACACTTTTTAAATATTAAAAAATTGAAAAGTAATGATATAAAGTTATTAGTAGTTGATTAGTGGGTCACATTTAAGAAATTTGTGTGAGAAGCTGAGTTGGAGCGATTGAGAGCTTGTTAGGTACTACTATTAAAAAATTATAAATAAGTGATATGTACATGTGGGACCCATTTAAGTACCCAAAAATGGGTGTCTCCATTGTGGATGCTCTTAGGACACAAGATGTAATAATGTTTATTCCTGTTAGGAAAGGGTTGGTTTTACTGTCAAATTAGGATTTATTCAAGCACCACCAAGAATGAAAGAGAAGCCAGAGAAATCAATGTCGCAAATATGAGTGCTCCAACCTAAACTGCTATGAATTAAAGCATACTCAACATGAAAAGGCTTATATAAGTAATACTTAGCTCGCTATGAATTACACACAAGTTAGGCAAGCCGAACATGATCAACCAAAGACCATGGTGAAGACTGCTTAGTTAATTGCTTCAACAAACCGATTACTGAATCCTTCTTCAGAAGTAGGTCAACAAACTTTATTCTAGGCAACAGTGACAATTTTTCCAGTGTTGACATTCTGGGCTGAAGAAAGTTTTGAATCCAAGAGGCATTTGTACTTGCAGTGAGTACAATATCTAAAACTAGGGTTTAGAACTGTTTAAGTGATGTCTTAAGAGTGCTCTCGAGAGGGTTATTTATAGCCTTTTTTGGGCTTGGTTTTCCGTGACTTAGGCCCAAGTTACTTGGGCCCAAAGTCACGTTTAGAGCGTTCTAGAGGCTTCTAGAAGCTCTTTGAGGTGGCACCTTAGCAGGGCTCATCTAAGGCCCTTTTGGCCCTTTCATGAGGGCGACGTGCCCTTCTGGAGGGTGTTGTGCCCTTTTGGAGGGGCTTTGTGTCCTAAATGATGAGATTAATGGTTCACAATCCAACAAGCACGAGTCTTGGGACAATGTGAAGTGATTAACTGTGAGATTGATGGTTCACAGTCAAACAAGCATGAGTCTTGGGACAAGGCGAAGTGATTATCTGTGAGATAGGCTGGCGACTTGCTATCAGGGGATGACTGGCGTGTAGACTCAGGCGAGATCTTATAGTATAGGCGCGATCCTATGATCTGATAATTTGGGCGACCATCTGATGGTGTCGTTTAATTATGGCGATCCTTGCATGACGTCCTAGTACTTTTTCCGTCGTATTTTTGTCCTTGTTTTATTTTGTCTTAGCTTTATCTAATTCTCTCGTTTTGGCGTTGTTCTCGTTTTTGCGTTGTTCTGATTGGTTTTATGGCATTATCTATTTTGAGACACAGACTAGGCAACCCTTCGTTTTGGCGTTGTTCTGACTTCATTGTAGGAAGTTTTTATCAACCCACTTGGGGAGGACCTCGTTGTAGGAGGTTTTTATCAACTCACTTTTAACAAGGCGGAGTGGTTTGTTATAAGATTGCTTTAGACACTAAGGGGCGGGTGACGCCTATCTATTATGTATATTATGGCGAGCTTATTTGTCTATGATTTGGGCGAGTGATAAGTGCCTAAAATGAGTTAAAATACATATTTAATTTAGGCACTTAGATAGCTTGTTTTGCAAGTTATCATAGGAAAAGCAAAGAAATCAATGATCAAATGCCCACTATTGCTTTTACTTCCTTCCCCATCCAATTGTGCAGGAAAATACAAGCCAGGACATCAAGAGCAAAGAAACATGAAGTTTTGATCAGGTGCCATCGCTACAAGCGCGCGATCCATCGCTAGTAGCGAGGATAGGCAGGGATTTCCATGAAGCCATCGCTTGTAGCGACAGACCTTGTCGCTACAGCGACCAGAGGGCGGTTTAATGCTCAAGGATGACGTGGAGCTTCCTCATTGGCCAGAAGTCGGCCGTCGCTACAGCGACAGGAGCGTCGCTTGTAGCGAGCGAACTTAAATTCAGTTTTATAAAGCTTTTCAGCACAGTTTTGTACAGTAGTTCCATTAGAGTTTTTAGTAGTTTCTCTGTAGAATATTTTAGCTTAGCTTTTAGACAAGAAATAAGGGCTAGAAGCTTTGATCTTCATTGAGCAAAGGTGATTGGATTGTGGAAATCAACCAAAAGGCTTTGGGAAATCAAGAATTTAGGTTTGTATTTTCATCTTTCTCTTCTCTTTTGTAAAGCTATCATGAGAATGAATAGCTAAATCCCCTAGTTGGGATTGGAATGACTCTTTCTAGCTTAGTATGTAATAGTTTGATTATGCAATAGATATGGTCTTTAGCTATTTATGTAAATTTGAGTTTTTCTTGCCATTCATTGTCATGTCTTGATTTAAAATGCTATTGACGAATACTTTTAAATCTTTGGCGAGAATAACTTCTATCAAAATAAGAAAATCTAGAAATGGATTTGGGTTTTGATAATCGCATATAGTGTCGGAACGTAATGCTTTCGGATCGTTCGATCGATTGGGAAATCGTCGATTAAACGATACGATCGATCTCGCGATGTCATTTGGGAAATCAATGACATTGTCGAGCGATACGCGATAATTTTGCTAAAACGCTAAAACTCATATGCATTATCTTTAGATTACATTCGACGTTAGATCGAGGAAATCCGATCTCAACGCTTTTATTCCTTAGTTTTTGTCATCTTTATTTTCCGCATTTTTACATTACCATAGTTTATGTACAAATATTCATACAAAACCCTTTTAGCTCAAAACGATAGCGATTGTTGAACGGTTCGAAGTGTCGCACTAATCCCTGTGGAGACGATACAAAAATACTTACCTCGTTTGTTGATTTCAATACTGCAACCAACAGCGAGGTATGTGATTATGCCTGATTAGATCCAACGGTTGAGTTTTCCAGGCAACGAAGAATGATTTATCATCTATGTTTGGCATTTTCTTATGTGTTGTCTTTTAAGTTATGTAGTTGCTTGCTTTGGGAAGTTTTTGTTACTTGTTGAATCTAGATGCTTCCTTTTAGAGAGCTTTTACATGTTTAGGGATTTCATCCTTCTTGATCCTTCCGTCGTGGGAAATCTTGCAAAATTCTAGGAGCCCGCTTGGGGTTGAGGTCATGAGTCGACTTAGAGCCCCCGTAGGGTTAAGAAAAATTCTCAGAGCCCGCCTGGGGGTTGAGGTCGTGTGTCGACTTAGAGCCCCAGTGGGGTTAAGGAAAATTCGCATGTCGACTTAGAGCCCCTATGAGGTTAAGCAAAATTCGCATGTCGACTTAGAGCCCCCGTGGGGTTAAGGAAAATTCGCATGTCGACTTAGAGCCCCTATGGGGTTAAGCAAAATTTGCATGTCGACTTAAAGCCCCTGTGGGGTTAAGGAAAATTCGCATGTCGACTTGGAGCCCTTGTGGGGTTAAGGAAAATTCGCATAGCCCGCCTGGGGATTGAGTTTTAGATAGTCAACGTCATCTAAGAAAGTAGAGTGCCTCGTCAAAAACCTGCAAAACAAATCTCAAAAGATCGAAAAAGGTTAGAATAGGGTTGAAAAAGGTTAGAATAACTTTGTGTTTCATCTTCATGTTCTTAATAGTGTTGCTTCCATGTCCATTTCTTTTTTCACATTTTAATTATGGTGTGCTGGTTGGTGAGCTTTATTTTAATCTCGCCCTTGACGAGCTTGTTTGCATCGTGGACATGATTTATCTGAAACATAATAATACTTTCCAAACTTCAAAGTAACCAGTAAAGATAAGAGAGTTTTAATCGTATTCGATCATCTTCGATGGGAACTAACTAATCTTTGTCATTCTCCTATTAATTCGCCCAAATATTTGTCATTCCCATACTAACTTGAAACTAACTCGCTCTCCTCATTCTTTTATTTTATTTCTCTTTCTCCTACTAACTTGAAACTAACTCGCCCCCCTCATTCTTTTATTTTATTTCTATTTCTCCTACTAACTTGAAACTAACTCGCTTGTTATCTTATTTTCTGTCTATATTTTTCCTTCTATGAACTTGGAACTAGGTCCTCTGCTCAAATTTATTATTCTATGTGGGTTCATTTTGTCTTTATTCTAATATGGCGTTATTACTCCATTATTTATATTTTTACTAAGCAGTTAGTTCAGTTTGCAAAGTAAATGATGCATGAAATGAGTTCCCAAGAAAGAGAGGTGGGTCGCTTGGACCGATTAAATATCAAGGCTTTCCTAGCCAGAATCCATCTCATTCGACCCTTTAACAATACTACACTTTACTTCTGCCACGGGGTACCTAGAGTAGTTTTCATTCTATTAACTTGGTACTACCTTTTATGTTCTACTCATCTTTCTTTTTCTATTAAATTGTAACTAACTCGCCCACTTCATTTTTTACTCCTTTTTTCTACTCACTCGTCCATCAGAATAAATGCAAAATATTGTTGGAAATAATAGCAATTTAAACAAATTAAGTCGAAGTTAATTGTCCATATTTTATGCAAAACAGATTATTCACAAATTATGTATATATACACCAAAAATAATTCAAAAACAAATGATATCCAAACGATATCCCTTAAATCGTAAGATCAGAAGTTTCATCATGATATGGATGGTTAGCTATGGTACTAGCGTATGCTCGTTAAAATCAAACGTGAGTGCAATTAATATGAGTTCCGTCGGGACAACGGTTTCCTTGTTTTGGACTCAATTAAACTACTCGGACATGATAAAATAACATTTTAAATTTATCTTTGATGAATTCATAGTAAAAATAAAGTAAATGAATAAAACATGTCAATTGATGGATTATCTAAATAAAAGAAGCAGCGGCGGAAAGAAACACAATTCAAAACAGTCTTGTCATACCCCATTTTTTGACTCATATTTTTCTTAATTCACTATCATATTATTATTTCTCATGCCATTTTTAATTTTTAATTTTTCTTATTTATTTACCTTTTGTTATTTTATCTTCATTTTTAGATTTTTATTCTTTTATTAATATGTATCACCATCATCATTTCTACCATTTATTATTAATATTATCATACTATTGTTATTGACTTTTTTTTAATATTATTATTATCTTCTTTTTTAATGATTTATTATTTAGTATCATTATTTTTAATTACTAATATTATTAACCTTTTTCATCATTTTATTATTTTCATCTTTATTACTATTATCATTACTATTTTATTTATCATTTTCATCATTTACCATCTTTGTTATTTGCATCATTCACCATTATTATTATTGTTTTATTATTTATTTATTATTTATCTTTTATTTCATTTTAAAGAAAACAAAAAAAATTCAAAAAAGGGGAGTTCGCACTGCGAACTCTGCGAAATTTCTGCAGAATTTTTATTTTTTGATTTATCTTGCTTTTGTTTTCATTTTAGTTATTGTTATTATTATCTATTATTGTTATGATCATCCATTGTGGCTGATTGACTGCACAAAGCAAGATCAAAGGTGTGACATTAAAGGTTGAGGAAAGAAGGATTTTCTTCCAACCTAGCATGTGCTCAAGCAAATTGGCTGCCCTTGGTCAGCTCTTGTCCCTCCCAATTGACCTATCATTAAACCTGAGCTTGCCAGCCAGCTGCTTGATCCCTTTTCTCCCTCCTTTCTCCACTAAAACCAGTCAAACTTAAGTGGTTTTGCTTGCAAAAAAGCTGTTTGGTGTGCCCTGTTTTCAGCTGGATTTCTCCTCCCACACATCAGCCCACATGCTCTTTTTGCTTCCCCCAATCTCTCTGTACATGGCAGTACACGTTTTCCTTGCTTGACCTTCCAAGATTGCAAGGATTGATCCCAAGAATCACACAATTTGCAGCTGCCCTGTTTTTCAGTTTTTTCTCATCATTGCATTCTAGAATCAACTGCATTTGTGGCTGAGATCAGTCAAGGTCTTGACCCTTGGCACAAGGCAAAGTAACTTCTATCCTTTAGCATTAAATGCAAAGCAATTTAGCCTGATTTTAGCCCACAAATCAGCTAGGTTCTAGGATTTGTTCATCATTGCAATGGATTTCATTTTGGCCTATAAAAGGAATGCTTGGCACAAGGATTTCACACATTCATCTTCACAGTCATATACACACAATACACACGAAATTTACACCAAAATCCATCACATTGCAGCATTGAGAGAGTAGCAAAACAGTTCAACTCAAAGCAAAACCAATTAGAGTTATTTGCCCATAACCTCTAATCAATCAAGCAAGCCACTTCCTACCTCTTGCACAAGCATTGCTAGGAGTTCTGTAAGTATCCTAAAGTCCTTATCTTTCATCTTGATTTGCTGTTTGCATCATTTGTTTTGTTTAATTTCATTTTTTGTACAAAAACCCCTTTTGAAACTCAAAAGGAATCTCAAAGTGACCAAGCATTAAAACTGAGCTGTTGTGCTCCTTTTCTCCCAAATTTGCAAAGCTTTTTAACCCCCTTTAGGTTTTGAAGCTTGCTCAGGAGCAGTTTCTGAACTTCTGTTCAGAAACAGCTTTTGAGTTCAATTTTTCGTATACTTCGCAGAGCAAAGTTATGTTCGCAGTGCGACCACATCAGAACCTGACTTCGCAGAGCCAAGTTTTGGTTGCTCTGCGAAGTATGTGAAACTCAGAACATGAATCAGGCTTCCAAATGCCAAATTTTTGAGGTTCCAACCCTTGATTCAGAACCTAAAGAGGGTTAAAATCCATTTTTGTTCAAATCATATCAAGAATATTGCATGTCTTTGGAAATTTCACAAGTTCGTGCGATAAATTTTGAGTAACTTGCAAAACAAGTTATGTTCTAGAATTTTCAAAACTACCTTGAGTAATAAGCTAAGTTCTTTATTTTCAAAACCAAACTTGAACAACGACGTTGTTCATGATTTTCAATCAAAACATGAACTTGAGCCGAGCTTGCTCACTCTTTTAAAAACCAAACTCAAATTGAGCCGAACTTGTGCATTTTCCAAATTTACGCATGTTTTTATGATCTTTGTTCATCTTTCAAACTTGAATAAACACTTGTTCTTGAGTTTCAATAACTTAAGCAACAAGTAATGTTCATGATTTACAATAAACTCGAACAACAAATTTGTTCGTGATTTCTTTTTTACAACTTTTCTTTAAGTTTCCCAACCTAGTGTTTTGTCCCTTTGAGATTTCTTCGAGTTTCAACGAAACAAAACTTGAATGAAAAGGGAATGGCTTGACGTATGTCTCCCCAAACCTCGGTTGCACGAATGCGTGACGTATGTCTCGTCGTTCGGGCAATCGTCATTCCACCTTCGACGCGTCTAGCACGCTTAACCTTTCTTTGGTCCCCCGTGACCATTTTAACCCTTTTATTGGCCCCAGTGGTCAATCCGAACCTTTCGCGCCTTTGCGCATTTTCTTCAAAACTTTTACGCCTTGTGCGAGTTTATCGCCTTAATGTGTGTTCGTCTCTTTTATCATTTAAACGTTTTACCCCTCTGTGCGTCTTCAAATCTTTTTTTAATTAAAACGAACCAACATACAAATTTTTTCTACCAAAGAACTACGTACGCTTTGAATTCTCCGACTACCGGGAGATACGTAGCAGCAGGATTCACATCTTGTCAAGCCCGTTAATAAAAACTTTCTTTTTTCCCTTTCGTTGTATTTTATCTCTTTTTTTCCTTTATATCATATTTTCTTTTTCCCTTTTATATATTCAAACACGCAAGCAAAACTTTGAAAACATTTTAAGCCTAAGCCGACTAAGAGGTTCCCGTTGAGTACAACGGATGTGAGGGGTGCTAATACCTTCCCCTCGCATAATCGACTCTCGAACCTAAAATCCCTTTTTCAAGGTAATTTCGAACTTTTTTCCTTTTCTCCCCGAAAAATTAAAAGTTCAGTCGTGATTTAAAATTAGTGATTCAACGCTTCCCAATAGCTTGATATCCGAAATTCGACGTGACAAGTCTGAATTTGAAACAGAACAGCTTCGAAGCAATTTATAAGTCATAATTTATAGGTTTTTTAGGTTTTCTTTTTATGCAAGTTTAGTTATTTTTTTTCTTTATTTTCTTGAGCTATTTTACTTCAGTACCTTTGTTTTTCTTTTTAGGCAAAAATAATGATGAGCAAGCACTTTGGAGCAAAATCACAAAAAACCGGGCAAGAAAAGTCAAGTTTCAAGGCCAAAGTGAGATGGCACGGTTGTGCCTTCATTTACACTGACCGTACGCCCATCCTGAGCAGACCATGCCATTCTAGGCAGTGGATCATGGGTCACACTGGTGTTGAATGTCAACTAGGTGTGGCTGCTGAAAGTCCAGAGCAAATTTATTTTGCTCAATATCAAAGGAACAACCAAAACTATGCTTTTAAAAATCCTTTTGGACAGCAAGCAGCACCACTTGGCTTTGCAAACAACAATAGAGTCCCTCAAAAATCCAACTTAGAACTCTTGCTGGAAAATTTCATTCTAACTCAAACTAAGCAAAACCAAGAGTTTAAGAACCAAACCGGATTTTTGAACGACTCTCTCATGAAACTATCCACAAAAGTTGATTTGATTGCTACCCACAGTAAAATGCTTGAGACCCATAATATTTCCAGGCCAACCAGAAACCAATCCCAAAGCCCAATTTAATGTTATTACTCTTAGGAATGGTAGGCAGTTAGAGGAACCTCAAAGCAAGACCAATGAGGTTGAGGAAGAGAGTGAGAACTCTAGAACTGAGGGAGTATTAGAAAGACCAGCTGTGCAAAATAAGCCAAAAATTATGTTCCCACAAAGGCTAGCCAAGCCTAATTTAGACGCGCAGTTTAAAAAGTTTGTTGATCTATTAAAGAAGATCTACATTAAATTCCTTTTGCTGATGCTCTGTCTCAAATGCCTCTTTATGCAAAAAAATTGAAAGATATTTTGTCTAAAAAAAGAAAAATAGAGGACAATGAGATAGTGGCATTGACAAACGAATGTAGTGCAGTTCTTCAAAACAAACTGCCGCCTAAGCTGAAGGATCATGACAGCTGTCGCGGTGATTTTAGGATGTCAAGCTATTGGTTAGCGTTGACTCACAAAATTAAGATTCACCACCGAGCTTTTATTTTTCCAAGGAAAAGGGGAAAGTTTGAAAAAAAAAACCTATTTTTTAGAGATCAAGGTCCGGGGGTTGGTTACGCAAAGGGAAGGTATTAGCACCCTAAACGTCTATAGTATTCTATAGGAACCTCTTGTTTTTATTCTTATCTTTATGCTAAATTGATTATTTGTTTGTAAAATAAGTGCCTAAGTGTGAAAAGATAAAAGTGATGAATTAAAAGAGAGAAAAAATGTTTTTGTTATTTTTATTGAAAAGAAAAATGTTTTTGTTATTTTGTTGAAGAGAAAAATGTTTTTGTTATTTTGTTGATTTGGAAAGACAAAGTTTTTTGCCTACGTACCCGAGCGGGATCAAAATCACGTAGTTCGGGGTAAAAAACCGAGTAATTTGTTTTGATTGATTTTAAAGTTTTGAAAATGTTTTTGAGAAGATAAGAGGCCGAAAAGACATAGAATAATAAAAGTGAGTTTGATTGATTTTAAATTGATGAAAAAGTTAGATAATTTAAAGATTGATTAAAGTTTGATTAAGAAATAAAAGACCCTTGGTTTGAAATCCAAGGTTGACTTTTTTGGGATTTTGATTATATGAAATGTTTTTTTGATTTTTGACTATTTGACTTTTTTTGTGAAAATTTTGATTGTTTTTCTACTTGGAGTCTAAAAGATTAAGCGTGATAAAAAAAAAATAAACTAAGCGCGAGAGATTTCATAATGACGTTGGGTCAAAATGAAAGTCCCATTTTCCTTGGATTATACTGATCACTTATTTTGATTTTTGACATAAAGTGGAATAAATAAATGTGGGTGTCGGTGTAATATTCTCATTTATATTTACATTGTTTCTAAAATACATTCTAATGACATAAATAAATAAAAGGACAAATGCAAAATAAAATGACAAATAAAATCAAATACATGAGGTGATGTGAGAGGTAAACAAATAAGATGCTAAAAAACGAAAGAACAATAAAGAGAAATGATAAAAAAATGCAAAGAAAAAAATAAAAGAAATGATAAGGAGGTGTAAAAATAAAATGTGGTGCAGGAAGTAAGAAAAAGACCAGATAAGAAGTAAACAGGCCCAAATACGTTGGGCCAGTAGGGTTAGTTCTGGGCCGTGTGATCATTCAGACTCTGGTGATCCAGCGTCTGATGCTTCAGACTCTGGTGATCCAGTGTCTAATGCTTCAGACTCTGGTGATCCAGCGTCTGATGATCATACAGAGGCTGATCATTCAGAGCCTCTCTGAATAGTTTTAAAACTCCACCATTTTTTCAAAAAAAAGTTTTTCTTACTCTTTTCCTTACCCTCCTTTTGAATCTACACCCAAAACTTTTAAAGATTTTTTGAAAACTCCTAGGTCTAGATTTTAAAAATCTTTGAAATAAAACTACCTTCTTTTTCTTCTTTTGGTTCGGATTGGTGGTGGTTGTGGGTTGTGGTTTTGGACTGTTGTAGTGGGGGGACAAATGCGTTTGGTGGTTGGGAGGAGGTTAGTGGTTTTGTGTGATTTTTGTGGGTGGTTTGAAGGAGGTGATTTTGTGTTGCTGTGTTAACTTTGTTTTTGGTGTGTTGGTTCTGTTTTTGGTGTGTAGTGTTAGGGAGGAAATATTTCTATTTGGACTGTGTGTGTTTTAGGGAAGTGGTTCTGTTTGGACTGTGTATGTTTTCGGGAAGTGTTCTGTTTTGCGTGGTTGAGAGGATGGGTTCTGTTTTGCGTGGTTGAGAGGTTCTGGCTGTTCAGGTTTGAGGTTCTGGCTGTTCAGGTTTGGGAGATGTTCTGTTTTGGTTCAGGTTTGAGGTTTTGGCTGTTCAGGTTTGGGAGATGTTTTGTTTTGGTTCAGGTTTGAGGTTCTGGTTGTTCAGGTTTGGGAGATGTTCTGTTTTGGTTCAGGTTTGAGGTTTTGGTTGTTCAGGTTTGGGAGATGTTCTATTTTGGTTCAGGTTTGGGAAGTGAGGAAGTGGTTCTGATGGTTGCTGCGTTTGTATCTGGTAAAGGAAAAAAATGAAAGGGTTTTTTTTTGTAGAGATTTTGTTATGTGATTTTGCTATTTTATGTGTTTTGATTCTTATCTGAAACTTGTTCTCCTTTTTTCTGTACCTGATTTTCGTCCCCTTATATAAACATTGTTGGAGCTCTTTTGTGACCAAGAGGTTACTTGCATGCTGGGTTTAGTGTGGCAAAAATTTTGGTTAACATTTATGGAGGAAGTGACCTTGTGATCTTGGTCTGGATTTTGAACAACAGGATGATGAAAAAGTCAGGAAAATGGGGCGCTTCTGACAGAGGTTAATGGCAAAAAACGGGAAAAAGGGGCATGCGGCCGTGTTGAAAGAAAAACAAGGAGAAAGGGGGCTGACAGAGGTTGTGTTTGCAGCATTCTTTGACTTTTTGATGAAAAATTGAAAAAGTAAATAAATAAAAAATAATAGTAAAAGAGAAAATAAATAAGTAATAATAATAATAATAAAAAAAAGAAATAACAAAAATAAAAGTCAGTATGGAAAAAAAATGAAATAAATAAGGATAAAAAGTAGCCCTAAAACGAACCAAAAAAATGTGGTATTTTAAAGTACCTCTTTGTCGAATTTTCGTCTGAAACGATGAAAATTTTTGACTTTAAAAAGACGCGAAAAACAAAAAGAAAATGGGTCAAAAATGAGGTATGACAACATCTTTTCTATTCCTTGTGTGATCGGAAATGAGAAGATTGAGAGAGCGCTATGTGATCTAGGGGCTAGGGTGAGCTTATTGCCTTTGTCGCTTTTTAAAAAGTTTGGCATATGAGATCTGAAACCCACTAAGATAATCCTGCAGTTGGCCGATAGATCTATCATACATCCTTCTGGAATTCTTGAGGATATACCTATTAAGGTAGGACAAATTTATATCCCAACAGATTTTGTAGTGATGGATGTGGAGGAAGATTCGCATATCCCGATTCTCTTAGGAAGACCTTTCTTGGCCACTGCTGGTGCGGTGATAGATGTGAAGAATGGGAAGTTAGCTTTCCATGTAGGTGATGAGAAAGTGGAGTTTGAGATTGCTAAGTTAATGAGAAATCCCTCAATTGAGGATCTGTATTTCATGGTCGATGTAGTCGACCATTGCATGAAAGAAGGCTCTATAGCATCAACTGCATGCAATGTTCTAAGGGACACAGATTAATGAACCATTTTTGATCGTCAAGCTAATGACGTTAAAAGAGCGCTGCGTGGGAGGCAACCCACAAGTTTACGATTTTTCCTTTGTTTTGTTTGTTTTGTGCAGGGTAGAGTAAGAATTAAAGTCTGAAAATGTTCATAAGAAACATGGTATGGGTGTAGGAAAGTTTTGATGAAGAGGTCTTTGCCAAAAGAAGCGAGAAATTTTCCAAAAAAATGGAAAATGCAATCCTGCTGAACCAGAAAATTACGCATGGCCGTGCCATCCAGGCGCACGACCGTGCGCATGCCAAAGGCCAAATCCTAACAAAATGTTTACGCACGGCCGTGCCATCTTGGGGCACGACCGTGCATGTTTCTCAGTACATAAAAACATATTTTCCCCCTTCTTCTCAACCACTCAACTTCTTTCGAACAATTAAGGCAAGGCATCGAGCAACAAAGACAAAGCCAAATGCTCGAGATGATGATGCAACACTTCCACATCCAGCATCCATTTTAAATGTGAGCTTTCCTACCCCTTTTCCCTATTGTTATCTTTAATTTTGAATAATTGAGGACAATGCTTGTTTCAAGCATGGGGGGAGTAAATAAATTAGTTAGTTTTAGTTTGTTATTTTTCAATTAGTCTTTCTTTTAGTGTGTTTTTCAATTCCCCCTGTTTGAATAATTGTTTGTCTTGTTAAAGGAAAGACATGTAAGCAACAAAGTCTTAGTGTATGTAAAAAAAAAATTGTTTTTAAAAGGCTAAAATTCTTGTGGTGTTTGTAAAATAAACCATTTTTTCTTCAAAATCATCCACTAAACCCATATTTGCTTCATTGTGAAAATTCTCTTTTGAGAAAAAAAAAAAAGGCACAAAGTTGCAGACTTTGAGTAAGTGTGTGAGGTGGTATTTTAAGGAACAGTGTCTAAGTTTAACGGTAAATTTGTCCTCAAATATTTCAAACAAAAAGTAGTATAAGCTGGTGTGGGGAAATAAAAAGGTCAAAATAAGGTGTAAATAAATAAAAAAAAAGGGTCAGAGAGCATTGAAAATAAGAGACATTGACTTGGGTTGGTATGACTCGCCATCACTAACTTCCCGGGAATGATATGTTTGATCTTCAAATGAAAAAATGCCTCTGCAGTTCCCCAAAAATCAAATAAACACCATGGTAACTAAGTGACCTAGAAAAATCCCCACCTAGTTTGTATGAAATGGAAGTGAAAGTTTGTCGATTTGTTTACTTAGGGTTAGAACCTGTTTTCCTCATAATACCTCGTTGCACAGGAGCAATAAAAAGCTGGACTCCACACACACACTCACTTGAAGCTTGTTGTAGGGTTGGAAAATCTAAATTGGGCATTAGGGGTAGAAATAATAAGCACTTCAAGAACAAAGCCTTTAAAAAGAACAAAAATCAGCAAAAATAATTTTTACTTTGACTTGTGTTACTGAAATACCTTGTCTTTTGCTTGAGGGCAAGCAAAGATTGAAGCTTGGGGGAGTTTGATAAGTCATAATTTATAGGTTTTTTAGGGTTTCTTTTTATGCAAGTTTAGTCGTTTTTTCTTTATTTTCATGAGTTATTTTACTTCAGTACCTTTGTTTTTTTTTTAGGCAAAAATAATGATGAGCAATCACTTTGGAGCAAAATCATAAAAAATCGGGCAAGAAAAGTCAAGTTTCAAGGCAAAAGTGAGATGGCACGGTCAAGCCATCATTTACACTGACCCTGCGCCCATCCTGGGCAGACCGTGTCTTCTAGGCAGTGGGATCACGCACGGCCGTGTGTTCAGAGGGCACGGTCGTGCGCCTGTCTAGTTCTTCAAATTCTGGTGTTTTGGAATTTGGCACGACCGTGCACCCATTTGGCACGGTCGTGCGCGTTATACAGTTAGAAATAATGATTGAAAACTCTTTGTTGTTGCCAATTATTGTTGTGTAATTCGTGGTTAATGTTTTGTCTAAGGCTTTAGGCTATAAATAGGGCTCTAATCAGAGTTGTTTCTCATCTTGGAATGAGTGTAAAGTTACTATAGTGAGATTGTAACTCTATCTTGTTCTAAGCTCAAACATTTATAAAATTTATGCACTTTTACAATTCCTTGCAATTTATTTTATTGTTCTTTACATTTCTGCACTTTACATTTCCGCAATTTTACAATTCCTATCATTTACATTCTTGTCTTTACAATTCATGCAATTTATGTTTAGTCAAGTGTCTACAATGAACTCTTGTGATTAGACTTGTCTAGTCTTGGGATTGTTGGAAAAGTCTAATGACTAGATCCTAATCAAACCAAGCCTAGACTCTATTTTATATAAAAACCATTTTCCTATTTAACCTCATCGTTTTCTAAACTCAATAGCAAGTGTTGAACGATGTACCGAATAGAGAAGTTCAACAACTACTATTTCATCATTTCAAATATCAAGTGAAGTATCGAACGAAGAAGCTTGATATTGGAACAAATGAGATTAGACAAGGTGTCACAAAGCCTGATGGCAAAAAGACCAAATGAATAGCTTTGTGAAGCCTTGAGGCCATAAGACTCGTACTTAATAGGTCTCATATAACAATCAACCATGAGAATAAGCGTGGTTGCTATTGAGATACATTCATGTAGCTCGAAAGAGACCATGAATTACCTTAGAGAGTCTTGCTTTTGGAAAATGGATCCAATATAGAATAGAGAATAAGTTTGACCGATTATTTTATGTCATTAGATATACCAATAAATCCCAAGACGTTTTTATTTTATTGAATCAAAACTAAATATTTTCCAAACTCAAAACTTTAACTTGTTCAGCTAACATACTCTGAAAATATAATCAGTAACTACTAAACTCCCTGTGGATCGATATTTTTATTACGCGATATTAATCGTGCACTTGCGGTAACGTATCAGCAATAAGGAGAATAAAGTAAGCAACACGATCAACTGCAGCAGCGAAAATTATCGCACAACAGCGGGTAGCAGCACTGTACTTGAATAGAAATAGATATGTGTAGAGGCACTGGAATTTACATGGAATAATAAAGTAAAACATGAAATTGAAATTGGATGAATAGTAATAATTGATATGAAGATAATAATTGAAATCAAATTGAGTTTATACGACCGGATGAAAATTGCAGAGAAACTAGAATTCGATAAATACGTGTAGTAGCAATGGAATTTAAATGGAATAATAAATCAAAACATGAAATTGAGATTGGATGAATAATCATAGAATTTTGGAATGATAAAACCTGATATAGGTGCGGTGATAGCTTCGCCAGTGATCAAGTTTTGTTGTCGCCACAACCTCGATCGAGGTTGTTCTGATATTCGCCGACCGTCGTTTGAGAGATGGCCGGAGGGGGTTTTAGGTTTATGAGTGCGGCCTAGGTTAGCTTTACCGAGGCCCCACGGTGGACGCCGACTGTACTTGCAGTGAGTACGATATCTAAAACTAGGGTTTAAAACTGTTTAAGTGATGTCTTGAGAGTGCTCTCAAGAGGGTTATTTATAGCCTTTCTTGGACTTGGTTTTCCGTGACTTAGGCCCCAAGTTACTTGGGCCCAAAGTCATGTTTAGAGCGTTCTAGAGGCTTCTAGAAGCTCTTTGAAGCGGCGCCTTAGTGGGGCTCGTCTAGGGCCCTTTTGGCCCTTTCATGAGGGCATCGTGCCCTTCTGGAGGGGCTTTGTGCCCTAAATGACGAGATTAATGGTTCAACCTTTAATCGCATACCATTCATTCTAAACATAAATATTCAAATTGTTAGTCAACATAACGGGAATAACCCAATTGACAAATTGCACCTTATATATTTTTGACAACGAAGCACTCTTGAGAAAAGACTTTTTCTAATGCAATCAGTAATAAGACGAATGCAGCCATGCTTACCTTTTGGCTTTCTTTGGGAGTTTGGAGAGTGGATGAAGAGAGAGTTTGGGGGTTGGAAATATATAGAAAAATAGAGAAATCTTTCACATTTTTCGAAAGAGCAGTTTTTCAAAGAATGGTAAACTAAAGTTTTTTATTAATATATTTTTAATATTAAGAATATTATAACAAAAGGGATACGCTGAAGGTTGATTTGATGAACTTTTTTGTTGAATTTCACATAATGGGAAGTTAACCAAAGACATCAATAGTACTTTTATTGTTTTGATTCTTAAAATTGAGAGCCCTTAAAGGTTGGCTGATTTTCGTCCTATCTCGTTGGTTAGTAGTTTATATAAAATTTTGTCTAAGGTGCTTGCTAATAGATTGATAAAAGTTGTTGGTATGGTGGTGTCAGAGTCTCGGTCTGCTTTTGTTAAAGGAAAACAAACTCTTGATGGTATTCTTATAGCCAATGAAATAGTGAATGATGCTCAGAGGTTAAATAAGGAATAAATTCTTTTTAAAGTTGATTTTGAAAAAGCATATGATTCAGTTGATTAGAGGGTATTTGGGAGATGATATGGATAAAATGAATTTTCCTCCGCTATGGCGCAAGTGGATTTTAGAATGTGTTACATCTGCAACGGCGTTGATACTAGTAAATGGGAGTCCAACTGATGAATTTAAGCTAGAAATAGGGTTTTGTCAAGGGGATCATCTTTCTCATATTCTGCTTCATTTAGATGTTGAAGGGTTAAATGTTATGATGAATGCCTTGGCGGCGAATGGTTTGTTTACGGGTTTTAGTGTGGGGCTGCAAGTAGGTGTGTCAGTTTCGCATTTACAGTTCGCTGATGACACTCTGTTGGTTGAGGCTAAAGGTTAGGCTAATATTATATCTTTGAAGGCAATTTTACTTTTGTTTGAAGAGGTTTCTAGTCTAAAAACTAACTTTCACAAAAGCATGTTTTTGGTGTTAATGTTACTGAGTCGCGGTTGCATGAGGTGGCTTCAGTAATGAATTGCAAACATGGTCACATTCTCTTCTTGTATTTAGGGTTGCCCATTAGTGGGGATCCCAGAAAACTTTATTTTTTATCGATCGCATTCGAAATAGATTGTCTGGTTGGAAAAGTAGGAATCTCTCTTTGGGAGGTCGGCTGGTTCTTCTTAAGTCTATATTGTCCTCCATTCCGGTTTATTTTCTTTTGTTCTTTAATGCTCCCTCGAGATCATTTCTACTCTTGATTCTATTTTTAGTCATTTCTTCTTGGGGGGGCCGGGGGGGGCTGTGAGGATTTTAGGAAATTATCTTGGATAAAATGGGATACTTTATGTCTATCAAGGGAGAATGGAGGTTTGGGGGTTAGTAGGTTGAAGGAATTTAATTTATCTTTACTTGATAAATGGGTATGAAGGGTGTTAGAGGAAAGGGGGAGTATGTGGTATAAAGTGTTATGTGTGAAGCATGGAGAGGAAGGAGGGAGGTTATGTTTTGGGAGAGAGGGAGGGTCGGTTTGGTGGCATAATTTGAATATAATTAGAGCGGTAGGTGATGGGAGGTCTACTTTGTTTTGGAAGGATATGTGGCTTGACGGTTCCTCTCTAAATGATAGTTATAGAAGACTTTTTGAGTTGGCAGATGATAAATTAATAATTGTTGCTGATATGTATGCGTTGGGTTGGGGTGTTAATAGTGAGCCTTGGAAGTGGTGCTAAGAGGTTGTTTGCGTGGAAGGTGGAATTGGTGAGGGAGTGTGGGTTGTTTGTCTAATGTTGCTTTGCAGGTTGAGGTGGCTCACCAGTGGGTTTGGAAACCTCATCATTCCCAACAGTATACTGTCAAAAGTGCTTATAACACTTAACTGCTTGTGAAGTTGATTTTAATATGGGTTTTAATCATGGGTTGTGGCTTAAAACGATGTCACTCAAAGTTAATATTTTTGTTTGGCGTTTGCTTTTAAATCGGATTCCAACTATTTTGGCGGAATATCTTGGCAGCCACTAATATTCATTGTTCTTTTGACTGTGGCTGCTTGACCACTTATTTTTTCAATGTGAATTCTACGGGCGACTGTGAAGTCTTGTTTTTGGCTAGTTAGGATTTTCAACAATTCATCACGGTAACATTCTAGATCACCTTCTTGAGTTTGGTGGATTAGGAGGTTTTTTCAAAAACTTTTGTCTCGCTTTTAACATAATTTGGATTTCAATGTTGTACATCATGTAGAAGGAGATAAATGCGAGGATTTTTAATCATAAGGCTGACATCCTCCTTTCCTTACTTGAAAAGGTTAAAGTTCAAACGTATTTGTGGTTAAAAATGTATTATGTTTTGTTTGATTGTGATTACCTCACTTGGAGGATGCATCATTTGTTGTGTTTAAAGGTTGTTTCCTAATTTCTTCACCTCTTTGCTGCTAGGGCAACATTGTTGTGTATTGTAACTCTTGGATTGTTAGCTTTCTCTCGTACACATTCTGTTAGAGGGACTTATATGAGTTTTTTAATATATTCTCTTAGTTTTTTTTTTTAAAAAGAATATTATAAAAGATTTTGAAAAATTAATATAAACCTCAAAAATCGGTTTTGTAAATAAGAAAGAAAGAGGTGAGTGAGATTGTGAAAAAAGAGAAGTATGTAAGAATTGAAGTAGATTTGATATATTGTTTATTATAAGAGAAAAATGAGAGAAATTAGAGAAAGAGAATTACAATTATTATGGAAAGGTCAAGAATACCATTGATTTATAAAATTAAAAAACCCATATATATAATTGTGTAGGAGATATGAGTAATTTAATTAACTTAACTGACCTTCCTTTAAAATTTTTTTAAAAAAACTTGTCTAAATTAATTAACAAGTTTTGTTTTATTTTGAACAGTTTCATTTTGACGCGCCGTGAAATTTAAGAGTGCTCGCTCGCACTTGAACTCGCTCAAGAACGGTGTTACTACCAGCTACACCCACACTCTTCTTCTGCAACTCCATTCCATTCACTTCTTCGTGCTAATATCGGCCATGAGTGCGGTGAAGATCGAAGAACTCGAAGGAGATATAATCTCAACCACCGATCACTTCTTCGTCAAAATCGGTGAACCCGTTCCTCTTAACTCTAACCACTCTAATTTTGATCTCCAAACTCCACCTTCTCAACCTCTCTCCCTCTCCCAACGCTTTCGTCTCACTTTCGTCGCTCATTCCTCAGGTAACGCAAACGCGCTTTTTATTTTCAGTTATGAATTATCATTGTTTAAGCGATTTTATGTTTGTTTTTAGGGTTTTATGTTGTGAAGACGAAGGACCTAATCGATTCCGGTAATCGAAGTGGTTCTTCAGTTGAAGAGCTGTGTCTTGTTGATGTTGCTATTGGTAGGGTTCGGATACTGGCAATTTCTAGTGATAATTCGACGCTTGCTGCTTGCGTCGAATTATCACTAGAAATTGCCAGTATCCGAACCCTACCAACGCTTGCTGCTTGCGTTGCTGGTGATATACGGTTTTACCATGTTCAAAGCTTTCTCAATAAGGTTAGGTTTGATGAATGAACAATGTCTTTCAGTTTTCTTAGACATTATTGTTTTGTACAAGTAAATACACACATTCATGTTTTAGGTTTGATGGATGTTTTCCTTATATCAGTTACTTTGTTCGAAACACTGACACACATGACACTGACACCGTCAATCATTTAAGAAAATGACATAATTAATTGCTATAACATGTGTCGGACACGGACACGTGTTGGACACCGGACACACCTTCGATCAGGAGTGTTAGTGCTATTGTATCCTTGGGAGTTGGGTAGAACCTATAGTAGAAAAAATGGTGGAAAATGGGCTTAGATGGTTTAGGCAAGTGAAGAGGAGAAATTGGAGAAGCTAGGAGCAAAGAATTAGAGGAGGGATTAAAGCTTGGAGTAGCATTAGCATTGGAACTTAGAGGTGGGTTCCCATTCCCTCATCCTCATGCATGGGTACAGAATAATCAAATCGGGGTTATGGGATTTAAGATTTAATTATGCAATATGATTACCATGATGCATGCTTAGTGAATTTAAGCAATTGATTATGCTGTATATTAAAATTGATTGATTAACCTTAATTGTTTATGATTATTGGCTTTAGGGTTTAGGACCACCGTTGACCTCTTCAGTAAGGGTATTGACATCCTAGTTCAAGAACTTAGGGACTAGACAAGGGATGATTTTGTATCAATAAGTAGAAAATCACAGTGTGTTCATTGGTTAATACTTAGGTTGCGTTAGACTTTGTTATGTAGTCGTAAGGCAAGATAGTTAACACAACACTTAAATGGCTTGTGTAAATAGTGAACTATGATATTATTACATCATGTGCTCAAGCTTTAATTAATCCTGACTTTGAGTGCAAGAGAGTTATTAAACAGCGGGATGAATAACTTGCAAGATACAATTTCTTAATTCTCAACATTAACCAATAAAGTCATAGAAAACATTCAGCAAGCAAGTATGTCCAAAATCACTCTCGTACGGGTACGGGAGAAGAAAAATAACTAAGAACTCACTACATATTAATGTCATATGGAAAACAAATAACTAATAACTATAAGGAGATTAGATCAGATGGAAGATAGTAAGATCACTAGAGGTAGAGGACGACCTAGAAAAACTACAACAGAAAAACTATTAAGAAAGATCTAGAGATTAATGAGTTGGATCAAAATATGGTTTATGATAGAAGATTATGGCATAATTTAATTCATGTAGCCAACCCCACTTAGTGGGATAGTGCTTGGTTGTTGCTGCTGCTGTTGTATTGTATGCATCATATCTATATTGAAATAGAACTGAAGCAAATTCAAATATGCTACAAATATGTTTTTAGGAACTGAAGCAAATCTTTTTCCGGTTCCCTGAATGGTTTTGGCAAGGACACATGACATTAATATTTTTGCTGTATTATCATTTCCCAGGAAGTGAAGCAATCCTTTTCCTGTTCACTCGATGAATCAACCTTTGTCAAGGACATGCGATGGACAACAGCATCAGAAAATTCTTATGTTGTTCTTTCAAATACTGGGCAACTATATCACGGCAGAGCTGGTTTTCCTCTTAAACATGTGATGGACAGTGTAGAAGCTGGTATGCTTTATTCTTTTGTTTTTTACTCACCAGTTAAATATGTTCATGCCTCATTATCAAATGTAGCATGTTTTATGTTTATTAATTAGAACGGTCAAAGAGTACCAATTAACAGATGTTAAAATTTGAATTACGATTCAGTACATTGTACGAGCGGTGCGTGTTATTATTTTAATTATTATCATTTGTTTTTTTCATGCCGTGGTTGGGAGGTACTTATGATATTGTCTATACACTGTCAAGATGCTTCTCTCTATCTTCCTCCCTTCAATTCTCAGTCACCTCATATTGGAACTGGGTAGGGGCATTGGGTGTTTCCTGTGTATTGGAATATTCAAATCATATGTCTGGTTCAATGTATTTTGGCATTCTCAGTTACTTGTTTTAATTTGTTTCTTTGTGAAGTTGATTGGTGCATAAAAGGGACATCAGTTGCTGTGGCAAGGAAAAATGTTCTGAGCATTTTATCCACTAATTTTGAAGAAAAGGTTTCAATTTCACTACCCTTCAGATCCTGGATTGGTGATTCTGAGGAAAATGTCAGTGTAAAAGGTTTGCATTTTTTTCCTTCATTTTTCTATTTAGTTTGTGTGTGGGTGTACATACAAATTATATTACACTTCCACTTGTAAGTTATTCCTATTCATATATTTGCTTAATGCTCTTTTGGGCTAACGGTTCAATTAAAAGGATAGTTTGTCAAAGCTATGAAAATGAAAGTGGAGTCGATGAAATAAGTAACATCTCTCTTGTCTGATTCTTTTGTAACCTTGTAAACAAAATTTAGTGCACTACTTGCAACCAAGATGAAATAGAATCATAGTAATGAAACTCAGCGATGTGCGAGAAAGAAAGGAAAAGTGTAAGAAAGTAAGAGAAAAAAGCTCAAGGAGGGTGATTTGCTAAAAGTTCTTTTGGGTCCAAGATTCAATAAAAAGGATGATTTGGCAAAAGCTATAAAATGAATAGTCTTAATTATTAAATGAATAGTATTTATTAGTATTATTTATATGATCAGTATTTATTTGATTATTTAATAAATATAAATAGAATAGTGGTCATCCCACACCTCGCTATCCACCAATCCTAGTTCTTGTGTGCTCCTCTCTGCTATCTGGTACTGATAAGTGATAACATAGTTTAGAATGAACACATAAAATTGTTTATATGTCGTGCATTACATCTAATCTAAGTCTTTCTTGAACAATTGTACCAGTTGATTCTGTCAAATGTGTTCGACCTGATTCCATTATAATTGGATGCTTTCAATTTACTGAAGATGGCCAGGAGGAAAATTATCTTATCCAAGTTATTAGCAGCAAGCATGGTGAAATTTCTGATGTAAGTGCAAAATCTCTGCAGGTGCTTAGTTAATAACGAATATTCTACCCATATCTACACCTCACCATTTAATGAGATCTTAGAAGGCCAAAATAACAGCCATATGCTCCTGTATTGAAACTGAATATTTGTTTGTCATATCGTTTGGTTTTTGGTGAAGCAAACATTAGTTCTAAATATTGATGCTGTATGTCCTACGCAACACAGCTATCTTACACACCCACACAGAGAGAGAGAGATAGAGAGAGAGAGAGAGAGAGAGAGAGAGAGAGAGAGAGAGAGAGAGAGCATAAAATAAGTATAAATATTGATGCTACCCTATTTACTAAGGTACATAATTTCTTACAATTGTGTTCATAGAATGCATGAATTAAAATGCCGGGCAGCCAGAGAAAATTGCAGTTATTTATTCTCATGTAGCACTAAACTCTCAATTTGTATTTTCTCTTGCAGGATTGTTCTGAATTAGTTGTCCAATCATTCTATGATAATTACCCAGCAATGGTTGATGATATTGTGTCCCCTGGAAGTGGCCCCTACCTTTTATTGGCTTATTTAGAACAATGGTAAATATTTTCCATTTCAGGTTGTGAAGTTCTAATCTTGTCTCTTTATTCTCTGTTTCTTGGCCTATTTTTTGTCTTAACAAGTTGACATGCCATTACATCTTCCCTGTTTTAAGGTTTTTATATTGTGAAGTTGGTTATTATAATTCTTTTTTTTTGAGGGAGTTATATTTTTATTTTTAAGCATGCATGTAATCTGATATATGTTATATGGGTTCCTTACACTACGGATTTCTCCAACTATATGAACAGAACCTGCTTTAGGCTAAAAAGTTTAAAGCCAATATTAAATCTGTTTATAAGTCCAGAATCAATGATGAATAATAATGTCATATTAGTTATTTTCCGTTTCTATTTTAATGTTTCTTTGCGAGATCTAACATTATGGACCTTGTCAGTTTGTCACCTGATCATTGTTTAAGACTTTAAGCATGTTTATATATAGTGAAAAAATTGGTTTTTACTTATTTTAACTATCTGCATGTTTTGAACATGTCTACCAGTTATCAACATCATTTTTTATCTTCCATCTATTTTGTTAAATTTATTTCTCCATGAAACAAAACTTAGAAGACAAGTTAATGGCTAACTTTTTTTCAATACTACAGCCAACTTGTGATCAATGCCAACATGAAGAATACAGATAATCACATTAGCTTGCTTGGTTGGGCACAAGATGATGATAAGAGTGAAGCTGCAGTTGTTGATAAACTTGAAATTGACCGATCCAAGTGGATTCCGAAAATTGAGCTTCAAGGTACTTCAAAATTGATAATAATACTCGTTGCATGTTTGACAAGAAACCTGTTATGTTCTTCAGATGAAGGCTGCCATCACATTTTTTAAGTCGATTTTCGTATGAGTTTTTTTTATTTTATTTTATTTTATAAAATAATAAATTTAACTGCTAAAATCCTCTCCTCTTTTGTCTGGGAAAACCCATTTCAAAATATCACGTGTTTTGGATCCGACTCCTCAAAAGTAAACAACTCACTTTCGAGAATAATAAAGTGAGTAAATATCAACAGTTGATGAACAAATTGTTGATATTATGTACAATTGTATAGTAAATCTTTGGTGGTTAAAATATCAACTATCGATTTACTCATTTTACTAGTGGTCTTGGTTTTAGATTCTTCAATTGCTCTACTTAGAGCTGAAGTTGAAACTTCTCTGTCTCTCCCTTTCTCCTCCTTTCAATTCACGGCGTGCCTACATTGCATGTTTATGGAACCTAATACTTATTAACTCTTTCTTGACCTAACACAGCAGCATCATAAACTTTTTCTTGACTTATATCTTGGATTGAGTTTATTATTTTACATAACTTTGCTTGCATGCTTCTTTTTCAGAAAATGAAGATGATAATCTTCTCTTGGGGCTATGTATTGACAAAGTTTCAATATATCAAAAAGTTAGAGTTCAAATTGCTGCAGAGGAGGAAGAAACTGAGCTCTCACCTTACTGTGTTCTTATGTGTCTCACGCTTGATGGAAAACTTGTTTTGTTCCATGTTGCCAGGTAAGTTTTTGAAATTTTTGCTATTGTTCTTCCATTTCATGAACAATATATGATTGATTGATTGTGTTGGATAAAAATAGAAATGAAAGATGCATTTTGGCAACAAAATTGGTCTGAGATTACAGGCAACGTTTAAGGTGCAACATCTAACCACATTTTGAATTTTTAATTCATAAAGGGTCCTGTTTAACAAGTGTAAAATTGTTTATATCTATTCTTTCTTCCTCACCTCCTCCCCTGCCCCTCTGTCCCCTTATGGCCCACTGCCATATCCAGGTCAAGCCAATGGCCTCCCCACGTAACCACCGACTGACATAGCTCTATGAAAAAGGAAAGTGTCTAGACATCATTTACCATTGTTAGCATGTAAAAAATGATGGAATGTGTAAAACCAAATATACTCAAAATGCTATGATACCCTTTAGAAATCAGAATTCTGAAGAGAAAAAATAGATTTTGGATCAAAGCCTCCAACAAGCATTAGTCAAGAAGATATTCAAAACTTGAACATGATGAGTGATATAAAAAATACTAAAAATAGTTCCAAGGAAAATTTGTACTGATTATATTTGAAACTTTTACATCTTTCAACTTGGATCTGCTACAAATTAACAAAAGGGAACAAAGTTTCTTGAGAACATACAGTCAGAAAGGGAAGAAAATTTAAAAATGGCATGAAAGAAAAGAAAATCAAAGATGAGATTATGGTCTTGTAAACCAAGGCGATGATGATATGAGATTTTTAAAAATCCACATAATAAAAGAGTAGAAAGAAAAAGTGATGAATTTCCAGACCCACACCCATATTCACACCCGTTTTTACAACCGCTACACTGCAACCTGGATGATTAATTAAGCACAGCGTGGTTTCACATAGGAGGTGTGGTTTCATGCTTCGGCAGCTAGTTTCATATGAGGACGGGAGCAAGTTTTGCTCCCATATAATCACGGTTCATTCATGACGTTGTGATGGTTAGATGAGAGACATAGAGATACGGGATTGGGGAAAAGCAATATACACGGAATTCAATTTTTGTCCATGGTGTACAGGTGAAGGGACAAAGTAGTCCACTTTATAATCTACCAATATTTAATCTTCTCTATGCACTTCAAAATTTTCATACTTCGAAGGTTGAGTAGTTTTTGTCTTTAGTCTTGCAGGAAGTAAAGTTTCTCCCGAGGTTGATTATGCTGAGCATGATGAGAAAGATGCTTTTGTAAAGCTACCTGTGGATGAAAATTTTTGACTTTAAAAAGACGCGAAAAACAAAAAGAAAATGGGTCAAAAAATGAGGTATGACAACATCTTTTCTATTCCTTGTGTGATCGGAAATGAGAAGATTGAGAGAGCCCTATGTGATCTAGGGGCTAGGGTGAGCTTATTGGCTTTGTCGCTTTTTAAAAAGTTTGGCATATGAGATCTGAAACCCACTAAGATAATCCTGCAGTTGGCCGATAGATCTATCATACATCCTTCTGGAATTCTTGAGGATATACCTATTAAGATAGGACAAATTTATATCCCAACAGATTTTGTAGTGATGGATGTGGAGGAAGATTCGCATATCCCGATTCTCTTAGGAAGACCTTTCTTGGCCACTGCTGGTGCGGTGATAGATGTGAAGAATGGGAAGTTAGCTTTTCATGTAGGTGATGAGAAAGTGGAGTTTGAGATTGCTAAGTTAATGAGAAATCCCTCAATTGAGGATCCGTATTTCATGGTCGATGTAGTCGACCATTGCGTGAAAGAAGGCTCTATAGCATCAACTGCATGCAATGTTCTAAGGGACACAGATTAATGAACCATTTTTGATCGTCAAGCTAATGACGTTAAAAGAGCGTTGCGTGGGAGGCAACCCACAAGTTTACGATTTTTCCTTTGTTTTGTTTGTTTTGTGCAGGGTAGAGTAAGAATTAAAGTCTGAAAATGTTCATAAGAAACATGGTATGGGTGTAGGAAAGTTTTGATGAAGAGGTCTTTGCCAGAAGAAGCGAGAAATTTTCCAAAAAAATGAAAAATGCAATCCTGCTGAACCAGAAAATTACGCACGGCCGTGCCATCCAGGCGCACGACCGTGCGCATGCCAAAGGCCAAATCCTAACAAAATGTTTACGCACGGCCGTGCCATCTTGGGGCACGACCGTGCATGTTTCTCAGTACATAAAAACATATTTTCCCCCTTCTTCTCAACCACTCAACTTCTTTCGAACAATTAAGGCAAGGCATCGAGCAACAAAGACAAAGCCAAATGCTCGAGATGATGATGCAACACTTCCACATCCAGCATCCATTTTAAATGTGAGCTTTCCTACCCCTTTTCCCTATTGTTATCTTTAATTTTGAATAATTGAGGACAATGCTTGTTTCAAGCATGGGGGGAGTAAATAAATTAGTTAGTTTTAGTTTGTTATTTTTCAATTAGTCTTTCTTTTAGTGTGTTTTTCAATTCCCCCTGTTTGAATAATTGTTTGTCTTGTTAAAGGAAAGACATGTAAGCAACAAAGTCTTAGTGTATGTAAAAAAAAATTGTTTTAAAAGGCTAAAATTCTTGTGGTGTTTGTAAAATAAACCATTTTTTCTTCAAAATCATCCACTAAACCCATATTTGCTTCACTGTGAAAATTCTCTTTTGAGAAAAACAAAAAGGCACAAAGTTGCAGACTTTGAGTAAGTGTGCGAGGTGGTATTTTAAGGAACAGTGTCTAAGTTTAACGGTAAATTTGTCCTCAAATATTTCAAACAAAAAGTAGTATAAGCTGGTGTGGGGAAATAAAAAGGTCAAAATAAGGTGTAAATAAATAAAAAAAGGGTCAGAGAGCATTGAAAATAAGAGACATTGACTTGGGTTGGTATGACTCGCCATCACTAACTTCCCGGGAATGATATGTTTGATCTTCAAATGAAAAAATGCCTCTGCAGTTCCCCAAAAATCAAATAAACACCATGGTAACTAAGTGACCTAGAAAAATCCCCACCTAGTTTGTATGAAATGGAAGTGAAAGTTTGTCGATTTGTTTACTTAGGGTTAGAACCTGTTTTCCTCATAATACCTCGTTGCACAGGAGCAATAAAAAGCTGGACTCCACACACACACTCACTTGAAGCTTGTTGTAGGGTTGAAAAATCTAAATTGGGCATTAGGGGTAGAAATAATAAGCACTTCAAGAACAAAGCCTTTAAAAAGAACAAAAATCAGCAAAAATAATTTTTACTTTGACTTGTGTTACTGAAATACCTTGTCTTTTGCTTGAGGGCAAGCAAAGATTGAAGCTTGGGGGAGTTTGATAAGTCATAATTTATAGGTTTTTTAGGGTTTCTTTTTATGCAAGTTTAGTCGTTTTTTCTTTATTTTCATGAGTTATTTTACTTCAGTACCTTTGTTTTTTTTTTAGGCAAAAATAATGATGAGCAATCACTTTGGAGCAAAATCATAAAAAGTCGGGCAAGAAAAGTCAAGTTTCAAGGCAAAAGTGAGATGGCACGGTCAAGCCATCATTTACACTGACCCTGCGCCCATCCTGGGCAGACCGTGTCTTCTAGGCAGTGGGATCACGCACGACCGTGTGTTCAGAGGGCACGGTCGTGCGCCTGTCTAGTTCTTCAAATTCTGGTGTTTTGGAATTTGGCACGACCGTGCGCCCATTTGGCACGGTCGTGCGCGTTATACAGTTAGAAATAATGATTGAAAACTCGTTGTTGTTGCCAATTATTGTTGTGTAATTCGTGGTTAATGTTTTGTCTAAGGCTTTAGGCTATAAATAGGGCTCTAATCAGAGTTGTTTCTCATCTTGGAATGAGTGTAAAGTTACTATAGTGAGATTGTAACTCTATCTTGTTCTAAGCTCAAACATTTATAAAATTTATGCACTTTTACAATTCCTTGCAATTTATTTTATTGTTCTTTACATTTCTGCACTTTACATTTCCGCAATTTTACAATTCCTTTCATTTACATTCTTGTCTTACAATTCATGCAATTTATGTTTAGTCAAGTGTCTACAATGAACTCTTGTGATTAGACTTGTCTAGTCTTGGGATTGTTGGAAAAGTCTAATGACTAGATCCTAATCAAACCAAGCCTAGACTCTATTTTATATAAAAACCATTTTCCTATTTAACCTCATCGTTTTCTAAACTCAATAGCAAGTGTTGAACGAAGTACCGAATAGAGAAGTTCAACAACTACTATTTCATCATTTCAAATATCAAGTGAAGTATCGAACGAAGAAGCTTGATATTGAAACAAATGAGATTAGACAAGGTGTCACAAAGCCTGATGGCAAAAAGACCAAATGAATAGCTTTGTGAAGCCTTGAGGCCATAAGACTCGTACTTAATAGGTCTCATATAACAATCAACCATGAGAATAAGCGTGGTTGCTATTGAGATACATTCATGTAGCTCGAAAGAGACCATGAATTACCTTAGAGAGTCTTGCTTTTGGAAAATGGATCCAATATAGAATAGAGAATAAGTTTGACCGATTATTTTATCTCATTAGATATACCAATAAATCCCAAGACGTTTTTATTTTATTGAATCAAAACTAAATATTTTCCAAACTCAAAACTTTAACTTGTTCAGCTAACATACTCTGAAAATATAATCGGTAACTACTAAACTCCCTGTGGATCGATATTTTTATTACGCGATATTAATCGTGCACTTGCGGTAACGTATCAGCAATAAGGAGAATAAAGTAAGCAACACGATCAACTGCTCGCACAACAGCGGGTAGCAGCACTGTACTTGAATAGAAATAAATGTGTGTAGAGGCACTGGAATTTACATGGAATAATAAAGTAAAACATGAAATTGAAATTGGATGAATAGTAATAATTGATATGAAGATAATAATTGAAATCAAATTGAGTTTATACGACCGGATGAAAATTGCAGAGAAACTAGAATTCGATAAATATGTGTAGTAGCAATGGAATTTAAATGGAATAATAAATCAAAACATGAAATTGAGATTGGATGAATAGTCATAGAATTTTGGAATGATAAAACCTGATATAGGTGCGGTGATAGCTTCGCCAGTGATCAAGTTTTGTTGTCGCCACAACCTCGATCGAGGTTGTTCTGATCTTCGCCGACCGTCGTTTGAGAGATGGCCGGAGGGGGTTTTAGGTTTATGAGTGCGGCCTAGGTTAGTTTTACCGAGGCCCCACGATGGACGCCGACTGTACTTGCAGTGAGTACGATATCTAAAACTAGGGTTTGAAACTGTTTAAGTGATGTCTTGAGAGTGCTCTCAAGAGGGTTATTTATAGCCTTTCTTGGACTTGGTTTTCCGTGACTTAGGCCCCAAGTTACTTGGGTCCAAAGTCATGTTTAGAGCGTTCTAGAGGCTTCTAGAAGCTCTTTGAAGCGGCGCCTTAGCGGGGCTCGTCTAGGGCCCTTTTGGCCCTTTCATGAGGGCATCGTGCCCTTCTGGAGGGGCTTTGTGCCCTAAATGACGAGATTAATGGTTCAACCTTTAATCGCATACCATTCATTCTAAACATAAATATTCAAATTGTTAGTCAACATAACGGGAATAACCCAATTGACAAATTGCACCTTATATATTTTTGACAACGAAGCACTCTTGAGAAAAGACTTTTTCTAATGCAATCAGTAATAAGACGAATGCAGCCATGCTTACCTTTTGGCTTTCTTTGGGAGTTTGGAGAGGGGATGAAGAGAGAGTTTGGGGGTTGGAAATATATAGAAAAATAGAGAAATCTTTCACATTTTTCGAAAGAGCAGTTTTTCAAAGAATGGTAAACTAAAGTTTTTTATTAATATATTTTTAATATTAAGAATATTATAACAAAAGGGATACGCTGAAGGTTGATTTGATGAACTTTTTTGCTGAATTTCACATAATGGGAAGTTAACCAAAGACATCAATAGTACTTTTATTGTTTTGATTCTTAAAATTGAGAGCCCTTAAAGGTTGGCTGATTTTCGTCCTATCTCGTTGGTTAGTAGTTTATATAAAATTTTGTCTAAGGTGCTTGCTAATAGATTGATAAAAGTTGTTGGTATGGTGGTGTCAGAGTCTCGGTCTGCTTTTGTTAAAGGAAAACAAACTCTTGATGGTATTCTTATAGCCAATGAAATAGTGAATGATGCTCAGAGGTTAAATAAGGAATAAATTCTTTTTAAAGTTGATTTTGAAAAAGCATATGATTCAGTTGATTAGAGGGTATTTGGGAGATGATATGGATAAAATGAATTTTCCTCCGCTATGGCGCAAGTGGATTTTAGAATGTGTTACATCTGCAACGGCGTTGATACTAGTAAATGGGAGTCCAACTGATGAATTTAAGCTAGAAATAGGGTTTTGTCAAGGGGATCATCTTTCTCATATTCTGCTTCATTTAGATGTTGAAGGGTTAAATGTTATGATGAATGCCTTGGCGGCGAATGGTTTGTTTACGGGTTTTAGTGTGGGGCTGCAAGTAGGTGTGTCAGTTTCGCATTTACAGTTCGCTGATGACACTCTGTTGGTTGAGGCTAAAGGTTAGGCTAATATTATATCTTTGAAGGCAATTTTACTTTTGTTTGAAGAGGTTTCTAGTCTAAAAACTAACTTTCACAAAAGCATGTTTTTGGTGTTAATGTTACTGAGTCGCGGTTGCATTAGGTGGCTTCAGTAATGAATTGCAAACATGGTCACATTCTCTTCTTGTACTTAGGGTTGCCCATTGGTGGGGATCCCAGAAAACTTTATTTTTTATCGATCGCATTTGAAATAGATTGTCTGGTTGGAAAAGTAGGAATCTCTCTTTGGGAGGTCGGCTGGTTCTTCTTAAGTCTATATTGTCCTCCATTCCGGTTTATTTTCTTTTGTTCTTTAATGCTCCCTCGAGATCATTTCTACTCTTGATTCTATTTTTAGTCATTTCTTCTTGGGGGGGCGGGGGGGGGGGGGGGGGGGGGCGGTGAGGATTTTAGGAAATTATCTTGGATAAAATGGGATACTTTATGTCTATCAAGGGAGAATGGAGGTTTGGGGGTTAGTAGGTTGAAGGAATTTAATTTATCTTTACTTGATAAATGGGTATGAAGGGTGTTAGAGGAAAGGGGGAGTATGTGGTATAAAGTGTTATGTGTGAAGCATGGAGAGGAAGGAGGGAGGTTATGTTTTGGGAGAGAGGGAGGGTCGGTTTGGTGGCATAATTTGAATATAATTAGAGCGGTAGGTGATGGGAGGTCTACTTTGTTTTGGAAGGATATGTGGCTTGACGGTTCCTCTCTAAATGATAGTTATAGAAGACTTTTTGAGTTGGCAGATGATAAATTAATAATTGTTGCTGATATGTATGTGTTGGGTTGGGGTGTTAATAGTGAGCCTTGGAAGTGGTGCTAAGAGGTTGTTTGCGTGGAAGGTGGAGTTGGTGAGGGAGTGTGTGGGTTGTTTGTCTAATGTTGCTTTGCAGGTTGAGGTGGCTGACCAGTGGGTTTGGAAACCTCATCATTCCCAACAGTATACTGTCAAAAGTGCTTATAACACTTAACTGCTTGTGAAGTTGATTTTAATACGGGTTTTAATCATGGGTTGTGGCTTAAAACGATGTCACTCAAAGTTAATATTTTTGTTTGGCGTTTGCTTTTACATCGGATTCCAACTATTTTGGCGGAATATCTTGGCAGCCACTAATATTCATTGTTCCTTTGACTGTGGCTGCTTGACCACTTATTTTTTCAATGTGATTTCTACGGGCGACTATGAAGTCTTGTTTTTGGCTGGTTAGGATTTTCAACAATTCATCACGGTAACATTCTAGATCACCTTCTTGAGTTTGGTGGATTAGGAGGTTTTTTCAAAAACTTTTGTCTCGCTTTTAACATAATTTGGATTTCAATGTTGTACATCATGTAGAAGGAGATAAATGCGAGGATTTTTAATCATAAGGCTGACATCCTCCTTTCCTTACTTGAAAAGGTTAAAGTTCAAACGTATTTGTGGTTAAAAATGTATTATGTTTTGTTTGATTGTGATTACCTCACTTGGAGGATGCATCATTTGTCGTGTTTAAAGGTTGTTTCCTAATTTCTTCACCTCTTTGCTGCTAGGGCAACATTGTTGTGTATTGTAACTCTTTGGATTGTTAGCTTTCTCTCGTACACATTCTGTTAGAGGGACTTATATGAGTTTTTTAATATATTTCTTAGTTTTTTTTTTAAAAAAGAACATTATAAAAGATTTTGAAAAATTAATATAAACCTCAAAAATCGGTTTTGTAAATAAGAAAGAAAGAGGTGAGTGAGATTGTGAGAAAAGAGAAGTATGTAAAAATTGAAGTAGATTTGATATATTGTTTATTATAAGAGAAAAATGAGAGAAATTAGAGAAAGAGAATTACAATTATTATGGAAAGGTCAAGAATACCATTGATTTATAAAATTAAAAAACCCATATATATAATTGTGTAGGAGATATGAGTAATTTAATTAACTTAACTGACCTTCCTTTAAAATTTTTTAAAAAAAACTTGCCTAAATTAATTAACAAGTTTTGTTTTATTTTGAACAGTTTCATTTTGACGCGCCGTGAAATTTAAGAGTGCTCGCTCGCACTTGAACTCGCTCAAGAACGGTGTTACTACCAGCTACACCCACACTCTTCTTCTGCAACTCCATTCCATTCACTTCTTCGTGCTAATATCAGCCATGAGTGCGGTGAAGATCGAAGAACTCGAAGGAGATATAATCTCAACCACCGATCACTTCTTCGTCAAAATCGGTGAACCCGTTCCTCTTAACTCTAACCACTCTAATTTTGATCTCCAAACTCCACCTTCTCAACCTCTCTCCCTCTCCCAACGCTTTCGTCTCACTTTCGTCGCTCATTCCTCAGGTAACGCAAACGCGCTTTTTATTTTCAGTTATGAATTATCATTGTTTAAGCGATTTTATGTTTGTTTTTAGGGTTTTATGTTGTGAAGACGAAGGACCTAATCGATTCCGGTAATCGAAGTGGTTCTTCAGTTGAAGAGCTGTGTCTTGTTGATGTTGCTATTGGTAGGGTTCGGATACTGACAATTTCTAGTGATAATTCGACGCTTGCTGCTTGCGTTGCTGGTGATATACGGTTTTACCATGTTCAAAGCTTTCTCAATAAGGTTAGGTTTGATGAATGAACAATGTCTTTCAGTTTTCTTAGACATTATTGTTTTGTACAAGTAAATACACACATTCGTGTTTTAGGTTTGATGGATGTTTTCCTTATATCAGTTACTTTGTTCGAAACACTGACACACATGACACTGACACCGTCAATCATTTAAGAAAATGACATAATTAATTGCTATAACATGTGTCGGACACGGACACGTGTTGGACACCGGACACACCTTCGATCAGGAGTGTTAGTGCTATTGTATCCTTGGGAGTTGGGTAGAACCTATAGTAGAAAAAATGGTGGAAAATGGGCTTAGATGGTTTAGGCAAGTGAAGAGGAGAAATTGGAGAAGCTAGGAGCAAAGAATTAGAGGAGGGATTAAAGCTTGGAGTAGCATTAGCATTGGAACTTAGAGGTGGGTTCCCATTCCCTCATCCTCATGCATGGGTACAGAATAATCAAATTGGGGTTATGGGATTTAAGATTTAATTATGCAATATGATTACCATGATGCATGCTTAGTGAATTTAAGCAATTGATTATGCTGTATATTAAAATTGATTGATTAACCTTAATTGTTTATGATTATTGGCTTTAGGGTTTAGGACCACCGTTGACCTCTTCAGTAAGGGTATTGACATCCTAGTTCAAGAACTTAGGGACTAGACAAGGGATGATTTTGTATCAATAAGTAGAAAATCACAGTGTGTTCATTGGTTAATACTTAGGTTGCGTTAGACTTTGTTATGTAGTCGTAAGGCAAGATAGTTAACACAACACTTAAATGGCTTGTGTAAATAGTGAACTATGATATTATTACATCATGTGCTCAAGCTTTAATTAATCCTGACTTTGAGTGCAAGAGAGTTATTAAACAGCAGGATGAATAACTTGCAAGATACAATTTCTTAATTCTCAACATTAACCAATAAAGTCATAGAAAACATTCAGCAAGCAAGTATGTCCAAAATCACTCTCGTACGGGTACGGGAGAAGAAAAATAACTAAGAACTCACTACATATTAATGTCATATGGAAAACAAATAACTAATAACTATAAGGAGATTAGATCAGATGGAAGATAGTAAGATCACTAGAGGTAGAGGACGACCTAGAAAAACTACAACAGAAAAACTATTAAGAAAGATCTAGAGATTAATGAGTTGGATCAAAATATGGTTTATGATAGAAGATTATGGCATAATTTAATTCATGTAGCCAACCCCACTTAGTGGGATAGTGCTTGGTTGTTGCTGCTGCTGTTGTATTGTATGCATCATATCTATATTGAAATAGAACTGAAGCAAATTCAAATATGCTACAAATATGTTTTTAGGAACTGAAGCAAATCTTTTTCCGGTTCCCTGAATGGTTTTGGCAAGGACACATGACATTAATATTTTTGCTGTATTATTATTTCCCAGGAAGTGAAGCAATCCTTTTCCTGTTCACTCGATGAATCAACCTTTGTCAAGGACATGCGATGGACAACAGCATCAGAAAATTCTTATGTTGTTCTTTCAAATACTGGGCAACTATATCACGGCAGAGCTGGTTTTCCTCTTAAACATGTGATGGACAGTGTAGAAGCTGGTATGCTTTATTCTTTTGTTTTTTACTCACCAGTTAAATATGTTCATGCCTCATTATCAAATGTAGCATGTTTTATGTTTATTAATTAGAACGGTCAAAGAGTACCAATTAACAGATGTTAAAATTTGAATTACGATTCAGTACATTGTACGAGCGGTGCGTGTTATTATTTTAATTATTATCATTTGTTTTTTTCATGCCGTGGTTGGGAGGTACTTATGATATTGTCTATACACTGTCAAGATGCTTCTCTCTATCTTCCTCCCTTCAATTCTCAGTCACCTCATATTGGAACTGGGTAGGGGCATTGGGTGTTTCCTGTGTATTGGAATATTCAAATCATATGTCTGGTTCAATGTATTTTGGCATTCTCAGTTACTTGTTTTAATTTGTTTCTTTGTGAAGTTGATTGGTGCATAAAAGGGACATCAGTTGCTGTGGCAAGGAAAAATGTTCTGAGCATTTTATCCACTAATTTTGAAGAAAAGGTTTCAATTTCACTACCCTTCAGATCCTGGATTGGTGATTCTGAGGAAAATGTCAGTGTAAAAGGTTTGCATTTTTTTCCTTCATTTTTCTATTTAGTTTGTGTGTGGGTGTACATACAAATTATATTACACTTCCACTTGTAAGTTATTCCTATTCATATATTTGCTTAATGCTCTTTTGGGCTAACGGTTCAATTAAAAGGATAGTTTGTCAAAGCTATGAAAATGAAAGTGGAGTCGATGAAATAAGTAACATCTCTCTTGTCTGATTCTTTTGTAACCTTGTAAACAAAATTTAGTGCACTACTTGCAACCAAGATGAAATAGAATCATAGTAATGAAACTCAGCGATGTGCGAGAAAGAAAGGAAAAGTGTAAGAAAGTAAGAGAAAAAAGCTCAAGGAGGGTGATTTGCTAAAAGTTCTTTTGGGTCCAAGATTCAATAAAAAGGATGATTTGGCAAAAGCTATAAAATGAATAGTCTTAATTATTAAATGAATAGTATTTATTAGTATTATTTATATGATCAGTATTTATTTGATTATTTAATAAATATAAATAGAATAGTGGTCATCCCACACCTCGCTATCCACCAATCCTAGTTCTTGTGTGCTCCTCTCTGCTATCTGGTACTGATAAGTGATAACATAGTTTAGAATGAACACATAAAATTGTTTATATGTCGTGCATTACATCTAATCTAAGTCTTTCTTGAACAATTGTACCAGTTGATTCTGTCAAATGTGTTCGACCTGATTCCATTATAATTGGATGCTTTCAATTTACTGAAGATGGCCAGGAGGAAAATTATCTTATCCAAGTTATTAGCAGCAAGCATGGTGAAATTTCTGATGTAAGTGCAAAATCTCTGCAGGTGCTTAGTTAATAACGAATATTCTACCCATATCTACACCTCACCATTTAATGAGATCTTAGAAGGCCAAAATAACAGCCATATGCTCCTGTATTGAAACTGAATATTTGTTTGTCATATCGTTTGGTTTTTGGTGAAGCAAACATTAGTTCTAAATATTGATGCTGTATGTCCTACGCAACACAGCTATCTTACACACCCACACAGAGAGAGAGAGATAGAGAGAGAGAGAGAGAGAGAGAGAGAGAGAGAGAGCATAAAATAAGTATAAATATTGATGCTACCCTATTTACTAAGGTACATAATTTCTTACAATTGTGTTCATAGAATGCATGAATTAAAATGCCGGGCAGCCAGAGAAAATTGCAGTTATTTATTCTCATGTAGCACTAAACTCTCAATTTGTATTTTCTCTTGCAGGATTGTTCTGAATTAGTTGTCCAATCATTCTATGATAATTACCCAGCAATGGTTGATGATATTGTGTCCCCTGGAAGTGGCCCCTACCTTTTATTGGCTTATTTAGAACAATGGTAAATATTTTCCATTTCAGGTTGTGAAGTTCTAATCTTGTCTCTTTATTCTCTGTTTCTTGGCCTATTTTTTGTCTTAACAAGTTGACATGCCATTACATCTTCCCTGTTTTAAGGTTTTTATATTGTGAAGTTGGTTATTATAATTCTTTTTTTTTGAGGGAGTTATATTTTTATTTTTAAGCATGCATGTAATCTGATATATGTTATATGGGTTCCTTACACTACGGATTTCTCCAACTATATGAACAGAACCTGCTTTAGGCTAAAAAGTTTAAAGCCAATATTAAATCTGTTTATAAGTCCAGAATCAATGATGAATAATAATGTCATATTAGTTATTTTCCGTTTCTATTTTAATGTTTCTTTGCGAGATCTAACATTATGGACCTTGTCAGTTTGTCACCTGATCATTGTTTAAGACTTTAAGCATGTTTATATATAGTGAAAAAATTGGTTTTTACTTATTTTAACTATCTGCATGTTTTGAACATGTCTACCAGTTATCAACATCATTTTTTATCTTCCATCTATTTTGTTAAATTTATTTCTCCATGAAACAAAACTTAGAAGACAAGTTAATGGCTAACTTTTTTTCAATACTACAGCCAACTTGTGATCAATGCCAACATGAAGAATACAGATAATCACATTAGCTTGCTTGGTTGGGCACAAGATGATGATAAGAGTGAAGCTGCAGTTGTTGATAAACTTGAAATTGACCGATCCAAGTGGATTCCGAAAATTGAGCTTCAAGGTACTTCAAAATTGATAATAATACTCGTTGCATGTTTGACAAGAAACCTGTTATGTTCTTCAGATGAAGGCTGCCATCACATTTTTTAAGTCGATTTTCGTATGAGTTTTTTTATTTTATTTTATAAAATAATAAATTTAACTGCTAAAATCCTCTCCTCTTTTGTCTGGGAAAACCCATTTCAAAATATCACGTGTTTTGGATCCGACTCCTCTAAAGTAAACAACTCACTTTCGAGAATAATAAAGTGAGTAAATATCAACCGTTGATGAACAAATTGTTGATATTATGTACAATTGTATAGTAAATCTTTGGTGGTTAAAATATCAACTATCGATTTACTCACTTTACTAGTGGTCTTGGTTTTAGATTCTTCAATTGCTCTACTTAGAGCTGAAGTTGAAACTTCTCTGTCTCTCCCTTTCTCCTCCTTTCAATTCACGGCGTGCCTACATTGCATGTTTATAGAACCTAATACTTATTAACTCTTTCTTGACTTAACACAGCAGCATCATAAACTTTTTCTTGACTTATATCTTGGATTGAGTTTATTATTTTACATAACTTTGCTTGCATGCTTCTTTTTCAGAAAATGAAGATGATAATCTTCTCTTGGGGCTATGTATTGACAAAGTTTCAATATATCAAAAAGTTAGAGTTCAAATTGCTGCAGAGGAGGAAGAAACTGAGCTCTCACCTTACTGTGTTCTTATGTGTCTCACGCTTGATGGAAAACTTGTTTTGTTCCATGTTGCCAGGTAAGTTTTTGAAATTTTTGCTATTGTTCTTCCATTTCATGAACAATATATGATTGATTGATTGTGTTGGATAAAAATAGAAATGAAAGATGCATTTTGGCAACAAAATTGGTCTGAGATTACAGGCAACGTTTAAGGTGCAACATCTAACCACATTTTGAATTTTTAATTCATAAAGGGTCCTGTTTAACAAGTGTAAAATTGTTTATATCTATTCTTTCTTCCTCACCTCCTCCCCTGCCCCTCTGTCCCCTTATGGCCCACTGCCATATCCAGGTCAAGCCAATGGCCTCCCCACATAACCACCGACTGACATAGCTCTATGAAAAAGGAAAGTGTCTAGACATCATTTACCATTGTTAGCATGTAAAAAATGATGGAATGTGTAAAACCAAATATACTCAAAATGCTATGATACCCTTTAGAAATCAGAATTCTGAAGAGAAAAAATAGATTTTGGATCAAAGCCTCCAACAAGCATTAGTCAAGAAGATATTCAAAACTTGAACATGATGAGTGATATAAAAAATACTAAAAATAGTTCCAAGGAAAATTTGTACTGATTATATTTGAAACTTTTACATCTTTCAACTTGGATCTGCTACAAATTAACAAAAGGGAACAAAGTTTCTTGAGAACATACAGTCAGAAAGGGAAGAAAATTTAAAAATGGCATGAAAGAAAAGAAAATCAAAGATGAGATTATGGTCTTGTAAACCAAGACGATGATGATGATATGAGATTTTTAAAAATCCACATAATAAAAGAGTAGAAAGAAAAAGTGATGAATTTCCAGACCCACACCCATATTCACACCCGTTTTTACAACCGCTACACTGCAACCTGGATGATTAATTAAGCACAGCGTGGTTTCACATAGGAGGTGTGGTTCCATGCTTCGGCAGCGAGTTTCATATGATGACGGGAGCAAGTTTTGCTCCCATATAATCACGGTTCATTCATGACGTTGTGATGGTTAGATGAGAGACATAGAGATACGGGATTGGGGAAAAAGCAATATACACGGAATTCAATTTTTGTCCATGGTGTACAGGTGAAGGGACAAAGTAGTCCACTTTATAATCTACCAATATTTAATCTTCTCTATGCACTTCAAAATTTTCATACTTCGAAGGTTGAGTAGTTTTTGTCTTTAGTCTTGCAGGAAGCAAAGTTTCTCCCGAGGTTGATTATGCTGAGCATGATGAGAAAGATGCTTCTGTAAAGCTACCTGTGGATGAAAGCTCCACCTTCTCTCATGGATTGCAGAAAAAGGAACGGGAATTGGATCAGGTATTTTTTGGGTTGTCAGTTTTTGGATATTAAAAGGGAAAGAGTTAATCCACTGAATACTGATTGTACGCGCCTTCTGCTAATGACTGTTCTTAAAAAATTTGTTAAAAAATTATGTGCAGGATGTTGAGGTTAGTGAGGAGAATCTGAAGCCCAAGCATTTTGCTGAAGATTACACTAAGTACCCTGAAGTGGGATCAACAACAAATGTACAGTCTGGGAAGTCTGATGTGCTGCAAATGGTTCCAGGTGTAGATGTGAAGCAAGTTAATGATAGTCAACAGACTGCAGCACTTGGAACAAGTATTAGTTCTTTTACAGTAAACTTTCAGTCTGCTGCTCCTGGTTTGTCAAGTAATAAATATTTTCAAGATAATACCGAGAGAACTAAGGAGCTCCTGAATACAAATAGTTCACGAGACTCACAGAGAGCTTCTTATCAATTGCCTGGTGAAACATTTTCATTCCCAAAATCATCTAATGTGACTTCAGTTTCCGGTTCAAGCTATGTTGATGGCAGTGGTTATCAAAATAAAAACTATACTGTGGGCGCTACAAATGTTAATGCTGCAAACGTGCCTGGCAGCATTCGTGGAAAGCCTCTTTTTGTAAACGATGCGAATGTTGAATCTCCTGTCCTCTATTCTGCTGCAACTATTCCCGGTAGCCTTGGTGGAAAGCCCTTTCTCGTAAAGGATGTGAATGTTGAATCTCCTGGCATCTCTTCTGTCTGTAGGCCAGTTCAGAGTGGTGGACAGCTAACTTCCATAGGAGCAGAAAGTTCACATTTGTCATTACCCGGAAATTCTACAACTGGAAAATCATCTATACGAAAGTTTCATCCTTCTAATGAGCAGCATGTAAATTCATCCAAGCCTGGGATATCAAGTTCTGATTTGTCAAAGCAGTTTGGAAATGTATTATTTCTGGAAATCTTTCTTAGTTTTGGCATAATTGATGGTAGATTTTTTTCCCATAGTGGGCACTACTGATGAAGATGTGTGTGTGTGTGTGTGTGTGTATATAAATATGGAAAAATTACACATGTGGTCCCTAAACTTTATTTCAGATAACAATTTGGTCCTGTATCTTTTTTTCATTGCAATTTTGTCCTTTTGGTCCATTTGCATATGTATTTTCAAGCTTCAAATCAAAGATGATATGCAAACATAGGTGAAAGACCATAGATTGAAGCTTGAAAATATGCAAATGAACCAAAAGGGCAAAAATGCAATGAAAAAAAGATAAAGGACCAAATTGTTATCTGAAATTAAGTTAAAGGACCACAGATGTAATTTTGCCTATATTAATTTATCATCTATCTCCTCTCCTCTCTTCTCCTATAAGTAGGAGCCCTCATCACCTTGTTCTGTATTTTTCTTCTCTGCTATTAAATTCTTAATAGTTATTAAATATATTATGTATTATTAATTATAGCCCTTTTACATGTTCTTACTGTGTTATCATTTTTGCCTCTGCCCTAGATTAATGAGATGACCAAAGAACTGGATCTGCTTTTGAAGTCAATAGAAGAGCCTGGAGGCTTTAGAGATGCTTGCACCAGGTCACTACAAAGTTCAATTGAGGAAGTGGAGCAAAGCATGGACACACTATCTAAACAATGCAAAATACGGATGGTGATGTTTCTTTTGTTGCTTGACACTGTCATTTCATTGACTTGTTAAAACTTTGGATTATTTGTTTCACTTTCTTTTAAGATTATTTGTAATAGTAGTTGTTATGATTCTAATCTACATACATATCAAATCCATACAAGAAGAAGTGCATGGCTTATTCTCCCAATTGCTTCTGTCATTGCTTATTTTTCCCCTCTTCTTTCGCACTACTCTGCTCTTTCTCTTTCAATGTGCATAATCTGCAATCTAGTTGGTGCGGGCACGTGTTGGGCCTGTGTATCTTTTCAAAGTTCAATAGTAAGTAATGTCAGTTAAAAACAAATGTTAGGGTTATTTTAAGTGCCTTATCCCACTTAGTGGTGTCGGTAATTACTATATTTATTTATTCTCTTCTAATTAATATGTTTAAGTCTTTTTAACTGACAGAACCATTGGGCCTATCTTTATTTATCCTTCTCTATCTCCCGTGATTGAGGGCATGTTACTAACAATACTTTTCACCTTATCCCCTATTAGAAAAATGTGGCAAAACATCTCATGGGTGTCTCATTGTCTAAAATCTCCAAGTCCATCAGTGTTCAATTGACAAACAATAGCAACCTTGACCACTATGCAAGTAGTGGCCTGTTCAAAGCCCATACCCATGAAAACCAACAAAAACTGCAAGTCGAGCTGAAATAGTCAAAACCCCAATCTCCTCCCTTTGACCTTGTCGTATATATGTTTAGCTAGAGTATACTTGAAGTTTCATATTATATTATTTGATTATAGTTTACAACCGATTGATGTTTCTAGTTCTGCATTTGTGTGTTAAATGCCTATTTTATTTAAATGTCATTTACTTTTTTTTGCTGTTGCTGTTCTCATGGATTTTTTATTAATATGATTATATGAAATCAAATTTTGCCTGCTTCACTTTGCAGTGCCAAGTGGATCAACATCTTGAGGAGGTTCATTATCTTCTTAACAAGACAGTACAAGGTAGTATTCTTTTATAGGCAAGTCTATATATATATATATATATATATGTATGTATGTATGTATGTAAGCATTAGGCCATGTTAATTGCTAAACAAGTGGTGTGGCTTCCACGTCCACAGTTTCAATCATGGAACCTGAGCTTTCTGTATGATTTGTATTCAACTGTATAATAATTTTTCATGACCCAAACTTCAATTTAGCCTTGCATAATTTATTCATTACACATAAAAACTCAATTTTTATATATCGAAGACCAAATTTTCTATCATGAGTCCCCGATATGCTAGTTTTAATTACGTAAAATCTTTTCTTTTGCTGGTCAAATTAACTAATCAGCTTTTCCCGGTTTGACCTTAATGTTACCTGGTTGAATATCAGTCGTGGCAAGAAAAGTATACTTGGAAGATATATATAAGCAAGCTTGTGATAGCCGATATTGGGACCTATGGAATAGGCAAAAGTTGAATTCAGAACTTGAGCTAAAGCGACAGCATATACTGAGTCTGAATCAGGTATGTGGGTTAATTTGCCAACAAAATATTTCTGTGGCCTGGGATTGAACAAGTTGTTTCAATCATTATTTCAGGATTTAACTTATCAGTTAGTTGAATTGGAGAGGCATTTCAATGCCCTTGAACTGAACAAGTTCAGTCAATATGGTGGCCATCACATTGGTCGTGGAGCTTCTCAAAACAGATATGGACCTTCAAGGTATGGTTAACTTGCGGTGGCTTTTGCACTTAGTATAATCTAATGCTCGGTCCACTTAATGCAGTTCTTGTAATTTGAATTGTAGAGATGTTGGTTTTATCTAGATCAATTGGCCTGTTTGCCTTAGTATAGATCATTTACATACACTAGTCATTAGGCATTGACATTAGGCTGCCTTTTGGTTTCCTAACCATTTTTTTTATTTTTTTATTTTACAATCTTCAAAATAATCTACTATTTTGCCTTAAGATTCAAAGGTAATATTTTGGGTTGTGCTTAATGCTAGTATGTTGAAAGGCCATTAGTTATTCGTGCTTATGTCTTGTCTAGCTGTGTTCCTCTTGTGAATTTAGAGAGGTTGAATGCTGTTGTAATGTGGTTCAATATAGAAAAGATGTAATGCAACAAGGCTACTACTACTCTGCTCTATACTTCGAATATTAAATCATTAATAAATTTCATCTCGGGTTTGGTGGTGGGGTCTCTCTTATTTTGCCAATAATTAATTTGTTGATGGGTACAAAATACAATGGATCAGATATAGAGATGTGCTGTCTAGATATGCATTAGATTCTAGCTTTTTTCAATTTTTTACTGTTTTACTAAAGTGACTTTAATTTATTTGCTGACACATTCAGTCGTTGCATACTTTATTACTAAAGTGTCTTTAATTTATTTGCAGACACATTCAGTCGTTGCATACTTTACAGAATGCAATCAGGTCGCAACTTGTAGCTGCAGAGAATCTCTCTGAATGCCTTTCAAAACAAATGGCTACATTGAGTTTAAGGTCCCCATCTGAGGAACAAAAGAATGTGAAGGAGCTCTTTGAAACAATAGGAATTCCTTATGATGCTTCTTTTGGATCTCCAGATACGAAAGCTTTTATGAAGACCCCTTCTAGCAAGAAGCTCATGTTTTCTGATTTGACTAGTAATAATAAAGATAAATCAAAGAGAATTCAAGCCAGTGCTATGAAGAGTTCTGAACCAGAAACGGCTAGGAGGAGAAGAGACTCACTTGACCAAGTTTGTTACTCTACCTTTGCTTGTTATACAAATATATGCCACATAATTAAGTAGACAGACTTGTTTGTGCTGCTCAGTTAGTTGCTTGAGTAAAGAATGTGTTGATATATTTCTACTTGTTTCTTCTACTGTTGAATGTCACGAGTGAATGGTCTCTCTTATTTAATTGCTGCCATTAGATCAAGATTTTCACGACCACATGGTACTTTTATGTGCATACTTTCTTGGTCAAAATACATCTATCTATGGATTTTAAAGTCGGGATGAAAATTAGTTTACAATTGGCAGTTGAAGATGTGTAAAGAAGAAAAGAGGAATGTTGGGAATAGCCAAATTGTGTTTACAAGAGGAGAAAAGAATCAATCTCGTATTATCCTCAATGACCAATCTGTTTGCTATTCTTGTTGAGTTTTCTAGAATTTGGAATGCTATTATAATAATGTTACTATCTACATGATTCTTTTCTTTGCGTCGGCCATGGACATTTTCTGGCTACTTATCCCATCTCACTGATGAGTCATACCTTGATGAAATTATACATGGTTGTGATGCACACTAGCTTTAGTTTCAATTTTAAATTTAATTTTTAATTGAAAGCTTCCTAATGTTTTTCTTGGTGGATTTGGAGACGTTTTAATTCATTCTGACTATAATTACTTGCCACAAGATTTCCATGGATGATCATTCTCGGTAGTTTCTTGTTGGTCACAGTACGCTCTTACCATCTTTTAAAATTGATGCTCGTTCTGGCCAGCTTGCTGAGTTTTTTATTTTAATATTTGGGTTGTAACTTGTAATGATAGTGACTTTGAGCATCTTAAATTATTTCGTAGTATTGATTTAGTGTTCCTTATTGAAAACTCTAACTACTAAAACTACTAAGGAGGAATGGTAGTGAGTGTAATAAATTGAGAGTGTTTGCAGCAAGCCATCAGAGAGGAAAGTTGTGTAATGGTTGGTAAGAGAAAAGGAAACGTGAATAAAGAAAGAAGGGGTGGGAAAAAGTGAAGAGGCATAGCTGAAGTAAATTGGTGGCCTAAATTAGAGAGGCAGAGTCTGTGTATATACTTGCGTTGTTATCCCTTATTTCTGCAATTTTTCTGTTACAGTATTTGTTTCTTTTTGTAGCATAACTAGAGGATGGGCCTATAGAAATTATCCAAAGTCATTTTTTGGGGAGAAATCTCTAACCTCACCATGTGTGGTTCTGATAGTTATTGTATGTTTAAACATCCCTTGTGCAGAGTTGGACATGTTCTGAACCTCCTAAAACTATCATCAAAAGGATGCTGCTGCAAGACCTTCAGAAACCAAAGTGGAAAGAATCATCATTTTCAAAAGAAAAAATCAAAACTTCCATGCCAGTGGAATTCGCTCCTCGTCAAATGGATGCCAGAATTCCCTCAGGTGTCCTCCCTGCTTCTGAAACAAAAGGTAATCTGAAATTCATTGTTAACCTGATTCAAACTATGGTTTATAATGTCTTACACTCGTTTTATTTATTAATAATACACTTGCAGCAAGCTTTCTGAATTCCCGTCTTGCACTTAAAGGTGTGTCAGAACACTCAAAGACATTTACACCGGATGGCAACCTCAAAGCATACACTCAAGTTTCAGATTCCAAGTCTCATGTTTTGCAAAGAAGCAATATCTCTGCAGTTCCCCCACGTCCTGCATTCCACTTGTCACCTGCAGTCATGCATGGTCCTTCCACAGAAACAAGAGATTTGGCTGCTGAAAAATTGAATGTTCAAAAACTTGATTCAAGTTCAAATAGTGAGAGCAAGCCTTCTTCACTCACGGAAATGCCTAAAAAATTCTCATTCTCTACCCGTTCAACCACAGAAACACCTTCATCTCTGTTTAATTCGAGTGAAATGCCCATTACCAACAATAAAGTGACTACGGCTACAAGTTTCACGATGGGAGACAAACTTTCAGGTGCATTTACTCCTGAGTCTTGGAAAAAAAACATTCCATCCTCAGAGTCGCACTCATCCTCTATTTCTGCAGCTTCAACCATGGTTGGAAAAGTTACTGAGTTCAATTTTGATAAAAGCTGGCCTGAAAAGAATATTCCAGCAGTGCTCAATAGTGGTTCTCGTGAACCTCCTTTGTCTTCTACTAACAAAACACCATCAGTTTCTTCAGTATCATCATCTGTTTCTTCTATAGCTGTGCCTCCAGCAACAGTGTCCGTGACATTAAGCAATACTGCGACTAGTTCAAACATCAGTATAGATTCTAATCACACGTCAACATCTTCAGCATCAGATTCTCTTCACTTATCTAACCAGGTCCCTAAACAAACATTGTCCCTGTTACCTAACCCTCCGTGCTTGAATTCAACATTGGAGCCCCCAAAATTGGAGATTCAACCAGCTGCTGTACCTAATTTAAAGACTAATTCAGATGCTGCTGCAGAAGCGGTCACTCAGCTAAAAGAAACTCTAAATGGTGAATCTGAAATGAAGCTTGGATCTTCAAGAAACTTTAGTCTTACTAATGAACAGCCTGCCAACAAGGCAACAAATTCTGATACCAACACTGTCTCAGTTTCTCAATCAGAACGGCCTTCAGATGCACCTTTGCAACTTTCAACTTCTTTTCTTACTTCTACTAGTGTTTCAAGTGGGAAAAATGAGGGTTTGGATGTTGGAATCTCTCAGGAGGATGAGATGGAGGAAGAAGCTCCTGAGACAAGCAACTCACCGGAAATTAGTTTGGGAAGCCTTGGCGGGTTCGGGCTTGGCTCAACCCCTAACCCATCAGTTCCTAAATCAAATCCATTTGGGGGTTCTTTTAGTAATGTAGCAACAAGTTTATCAAGCTCTACAAATGCATTATCAGTTCCCAGTGGAGCGTTGTTTCGACCACCATCTTTTACATTCCCAAGCACCCCATCACCTGCACCAACTCAGTCAACAAATTCAGGTGCATTTTCTGGTGGCTTCGGTGTTGGAGCAGCTGTTCCTCCACAAGCTCCAAACGCATTTGGGCAACCGGCACAAGTTGGATCAGGGCAGCAGGTTCTTGGATCAGTTCTTGGTACTTTTGGACAATCAAGGCAACTTGGCAGTGCTCTACCTGGAACTGGTTTTGCATCTCCCCCAGGTTTTGGTGGTGGATTTGCTGCCAGTAATAATACTGGTGGATTTCCAAATGCTGCTGTTGGCGGAGGGTTTACTGGTAGAACATCAGCAGGTGGAGGGTTTGCTGCCGTAGCATCCACAGGTGGAGGCTTTGCAAGCGTTACATCCACTGGTAGTGGATTTTCTGGATTTGGTGCTCCTGCTGGCAGTGGATTTGCCGGTGCTGCTCCCGCTGGTGGTGGGTTTGCTGCTGCTGCTAATTCAACTGGTGGATTTGCAGGAGCTGGTTCTGGCGGTGGGTTTGGAGGAGCTGGTTCTGGCGGTGGATTTGGAGCATTTAGTAGCCAAGGAAGTGGTGGATTTTCTGCTTTCAGTAACACTGGAGGTAATAAACCACCTGAGCTGTTCACACAGATGAGGAAGTAGTATTGCATTGCATCTTATACTAGAAAGTTCTTACGCTTAAACGATTGGAAAGCAGTGAAACTCCATTATGGTTTTCCAAAAAGAAATAGATAGTAGAGTACGATATCTTCTAGTAAAGCAAACGGTGCAATGTTAAAGTGTAGATTTTTGTTGTCCTTAACTCTTCGATGTAAAACTTTTCCTGAGAACTACGTGAAATATGTAGTCATAGTTACGGTATGCTGTGTTCTGCTTTGAAATCATCTCCGAAACTTTGTAAAAAAAATTAGGCCAAATACCATTTTTGGTCTTTTAAGTTTGACAAGAATACCAGATTAGTCCTTTAAGTTTTTTAAGTTTCAAATAGATCCTTTAAGTTGTTAATTTAATGCACCTATTTGAAGTTTTTTAAGTTTTTAAGTTTTAAATAGGTCCTTAAAAGGATAACGGTGTAATAAATTAACAACTTAAAGGACCTATTTGAAACTTAAGAACTTAAAGAACTAATCCGATATTTTTGTCAAACTTAAAAAGGATCAAAAGAGATATTTGGCCAAAAAATTATTTAGTCTTCAGGGATGTACACGGGGTCTCTGTAGGAAATATTAATACTTACAATTAATTATTTAGTCTTCATTTTAAGTGATTAATTAATGCATAATAATTTTATGATTGATAATACTTGGATGTGATTAATATGTGAAAAAATTAAACGTGGTAATTACTCCTTTCATTCCAAATTGACATTTTAGCTAAAATAACTCCTGAAGTAAGAAACGTGGGCTACCAACGAGAGTTGCGTTTAACAGAAGAGATTTGTCTCCTAGAATATAGTGATTTAAAGATCGATCGAATTTCTGCTTAGAGATGTATTTATACCTAATGTCCAAGAGTAACTCATATACAATTGACTCTAGTGAAAAATAACCTATGAAAAATAATAAACAATAATATCTTTGTCACACTAGCACACATGATTTTTTTATTTTTTTTTTAAAAATAAATAGATGTTAAATTTAGCGCCTGCAAAGTTACGGGCATCGTTTGACCTGACTTTTTTTACAGTCCAAAAGCTACTTTAAAACAAAGTTAAAATTAAGGGTTTTAAGAAAGAAATTAAAGTTGTTTGGTTACTTTATTATTTTTTTAGTTTTAAAGCTATTTTTAAGTTCAAAGTTGTTTGGCAAAATATTGTACAAATATATAATAAATAAAAAATTGTTAAAAATATTTTTTGAAAGGAAAAAATGTTTAAAATATTTTTTTAGTAAGTACTTAATAGATATTATGTTTGACCCACCTTCTCCTTAAAATTGCAGAGAATAGAAAAAAGCCGAGTCAAACGGTACCTAGTGGTGTTTAAATCAGTGGTTAAGACAAGCTACACACATGCCACATCCTCCATTCGATCCAAAATTTTGCTTGGGTCAAGTTTTAATTTCAGACTTAATCCTAAAACCAGACAATCTCATTATGTGCAGGTCTAATTAGATCAGGTGTCCAGGTCGTGAAATGAAAGTTTAAGCAAAATAAAATTATAAAATGATCATAATATTAATAACTATAAGAAAAATCATGCAACTTTGAGGGAAGCGAATTTGGTATCTCAATAGTCTTACTTACGGCTAAGTTCCATGCCTCTCATTGCAAGAATCAATCACTTAAATTCTCCACACTCAATCAATTCAGCAAAAGAATGGCTTTAAAGGTGAAGCATGCAAAAAAAAAGTCTTAGAAATCGAAAATTTAGATTCCTACGTAAGAAATTACATTTCTTGAAATGATAATCACAAATAATATTTTTAAGAATAATATTTATATCCATATGTTTTTGATAAAAAAAATTATTTAATTAAAAGAAGTGCAAATAATGTGAGTGGTAACCGGAAGTTATATCAAGTTGAACTATATTTTCAAGGGAATGTTAGATTCTCATCATTTAAGCATGTGAATAACAATTGAAAAAATCATATCTAAATAACATTCTCGAAATATAAAATTCTTGAGAATAAACTTTTAAAACTTGAAACAACTATGAAATTATTGTATTTTCAATTTCACATTCCAGGAATAACAATATAAACCCTGAAGCAAATACACTATGTTGGCTCAAGCAGAGTGACAAAGCGATATATGAGAAGTAACATACGAGTTGGAGGATAAGGTGTAATTTTTAATCAGAAGGGATAAGGTTGTTGTGAATTGATTTTTCTACTAATATTTCTAACAAAATAATTTATTAATATTTGCAATTAAAAACAAGCTCAAGCTACCCAAAAAAGAAGCACAAGCTCTACAATAAAAGACGAAGGATGAAAGAAACAGAGGATGCATGTGAAGAGGGAAATGAGGTGTAATGTCTTAAACAAGTTTATATATTAGTGCATCATCAAATTCAATTTGGGAATAGAGAAAAGTGACACTAAAAGTATGAATTTGTCATATTCAGCGTTCTCAAGCAAAATTAAATTATGCTCCATAATATATGTTGTATCTTCAAACTTTTTGATCAATTCACTCATTTTTAATTCATTTTTAATCAAAATTAAATAACTTAATTAATAATAGATAATCATTCGAGAATATGAAATAATAATAAAAGGAATCGTTGAGAATGAAGAAATTGAGGAGTGTAGGTATTGGGAAAAACCCAAGTCCCACATCGGATAGATAAGACTCATGATAAAAGTTTATATAGAGGAGACAATCCTCACCTTACAAGCCGGTTTTGTAAGGATGAGTTATGCCCCAAATTTTAACAGTAGGAATAGGACCAAGATTGCAATTTAACGCATTTACAAAGATCGGATATGAAGTTTGGTTCATATTTCAAGCCAGATATTTTTATTATAAAAAAATCATAATCAAAGACAGTCTTAACTAACCACCACAGTCATACTGAGTGTATGAATTCAATTTTTGGTCAAACAAATAATTTTATTCTTGAATGACAAATATTATTAGTTAGTTGTTAGATTAACATTTACTCATTTGTATGGGTTTAAACTCAATATTCAACTTCTTAACCCTTAGCTCAAACCAGTTACAACCCTAGATACAAACAAATGAGTAGATATTAATCTAACAACTAATTATTAATATTTTCATTAAAAAATAATTGTATTTGGGTGAAGCTGAATATGTACATTAAATAACGACAAATGGGGAGTAGCCCACTTGAGTTAGGGTATACACCTAAAAACTGAAATAAATGAATAAAATAAATGAAGAAAAATAAAAGTGAGCTAAGAATATGGAAGTGGAGGAATATTGGGCATGAGCTGTGACTGCTGTCAGCAAATGAGCTGGAGCGCATGACTCATAATTGCTTCTATCCGAAATAACTATGTTTGCACCTTATAAAGATTGTTATAGAATGCCAATGGTGTCTTTACTCAAGTATGTATGTTCATAGAACTAGTGAAAGAAAGTACTTGTGTTGGAAAGTCACATTAGGAAGTGTAGTTACCCCTCGGAGAAGTGACTGAATAAAGCTATACTCTTGGAACGAAATGAGTGAGTTATGATAATCTATTTTAAGGCAATGTATAGTAGCTATAACCATGAGAGGTCCATGATTTTACCTTAACTATTAATGACTTTGAAGTCTTGCATGTAAGTGAACTTAGCCTTGGCGATGTGAGTATGCAACAGAATCTTACGAGGATTAGAATACAGAATAGGTATGAATTTAAGTGATTCACTGTAACACCCATACTAAATTATCTAGAATATTTAGCATGTGTATTAATCTGATATCGGATACATTAAAAATTTCAATAATAATAATACATACATCTGAATGAGTACAAGTTGACTCGTTTATACAGTTATCCAAATATCATAAAATACACTTTCATAAACATATATATATAATCTGACAACCTCCTGAGCTTTTCCACAACGAGCAACTGCACTCCATCCAGCGTCTTCTTGAAGAATGTCATCATGATCATCTCCTGATAACCTGAAAACCTGCACCAGAAGGATTGGGGTGAGACATAATGTCTCAGTGAGCTCCAGCCCAACCTACTGTTGGCAACCACGGGGGAAACCTAGGGTCGCCGTGCCTACTCTCGGCAATCTTGGGGATACCTATGATCGCCAAGTCTTAACCTTACCCATAGAGGGCTACCTGTCTGTTCCTGCTAAACTGTGTAGTCATGACTAGACTACATCCTACTAAACTAGTGATCAAGGGGAAACCTAGGATCACTGCTTGAACCTGATACTGAATATCCATGAGTTCTAGACTATAACCTGATAATTGGGTGATCGAGGGGAAACCTAGGATCACCGCCTGATAACTGATACCTGATATCTGATACTTGTCTGATAACTATTCTCTGTCTGATAACATAATAAATATTAACTGATACATGTCTTAATGTTAGCTGTTAGCGTTGAACAAGCAATATTATCTGAGTTCATTTTACGGAATGCCCCCGGGTGGAGTAACCCCGAAGCACATTCCCCTGATAACCGGTGAAAATTCCTATCATATCAGGCTAACATCGGACTCCTCTTGTCGTCGTGCGGTCATCCTTGCGGAATAACGCGTCCCACTGGCGTGAACCTCCTGTGTCCCACTGGCGTGAACAGCAGAAGACACGACTTAATAATAATCTTAACTTACGCGTATACCTCCCGTGTCCCACTGGCGTGAACGACGGAAGACGCGAATTAATATTCTTTAAACTTATGCATGAACCTTTCATGTCCCACTGGCGTGAACAATGAAAGTCACGACTTAATATTATTAATCTTAGTCTTTACTTTGCGTGAACCATTCATGTCCCACTGGCGTGAACAACGAAGGCCACGGCTTAATATCTTAATAACTCTTGTTCTTATCGTCTTATATATAACTCATGTCTATTGCATATCTGATGCATTCTTGAATGCTTAACCTATTAAAGGTTCTTAACTATGAATATAGTTCCATTCTTGTGCTTAGCACATGATGAGTATCATTCTGAATCTCTTTAACCTATAATAGGTTCTTGACTTATCGTTCTCATAAGCCATTCTTAGAGATTACTTAAACATTGTAAAGAAATTCCTGTATTCGTCTAGACTTTGCCCTTTAATCCTGAACTATTCTAAACCATGCTCAATCCTTGTTCCTTACATATCCATCCTTTTTGAGAGCCTCTTGAATGTGTTAGAATGGTGGTTAATGTTTCTAAAATGTTTATGGAGAAAACGGATGCGGAAAACCATGCCTACGCGCCCCAGAACACCCAAAACAGCTAAGTTGTCATGGATGTTCTGGGCTTGGGCGCTTGAAGCGACAGTAGGCAGAATAAAATTCTGCCTGGTCGCTGTAGCGAGCTCCAGCTCGCTGTAGCGACCATGACAGGTCCAGAAATCTCAAAAATGGTATTTTTCATCATTCCAACCCATCCCAACACACCCAAGCTTCCCAAATGGCATAAAAAGGATTTTCTTAAGCATATAAACAGTTTAAACATAGTTGGAACAAGGAATTAGCAATTTACATAATCTAGGGCACTTTATAAAAATTGCTCTAAGAGTAAACAACTCTCAAACGGGTTATAAAACCCTAGGGAGCTCACCTAAGCCTTGATTGGTGCTTGTTGGTTTCTGAACTTCAAGCTCTAACTTGCTCCTTTGATCCTTCCTTGTTTCTCTTCATATTTCTCTTGTTCCAAACTTCCAAAACCTAAGCCTTCTTACATGAATCTCACAAGATTGAGGATGGAGACTTGATGGATGCTAGCAAGGATGGTGTGGGCGTGAGAGTAGAGAGTGGGAGGGAGAGAATCAGATTTGAGAGAGAGAAGGGTGAGAAGAAAGTGAAAGAAAATATCTTCCCCCCTCTTTTTTTATAATCCTTCTTTGCCCATTAATTACCAAAACGCCAATTCTTGCATAATAAGCTTCTAACACTGATACTGTTACATCCAAGCGAGATATATATATACACTTGCCATATAATTAAATCCATTAACTGTCAAATTACCAAATTGTCCTTTGCTCAAAACATTTCTGATACATCGTCTCAATATTAATAAATATTCGAGTCTTAAGCGGGATATTACAATCTACCCCCCTTAAAGAAATTTCGTCCTCGAAATTTAGTTTCCACTATCACTTATGAATGAATCTCTCACACTACTTCCTTTACCCGCCCAAAACTCCAGTTCGTCTTACTTACCGGAATCCCTTGGATTTCCAACTCTCTATATGTCAAATATACTCGACAACTTTTCCTTTAACTGAAATGCTTGTGATGATTGGCATAACTCTTACGTAGTAGGATGTGAGGTTATCTGAACCATTATATCCATCGTATCCAATCTGAAGTTGTCCAGCTCTGACACTTGTACTAATTCTTATAAATACCTTCATAGTCCGTGCAAACTTACTTTGACGACATTAGATTGTTCTTATTCTTGTATTCTAGCTGTAGCGTAAATATTTCCTACATCGATTACTCCAAACTCCTGGAAGTCTAACCCAAGTGATGAGTGGTGTAAGTCGTCTCACATATTATCACATAGTATAATTCATAGCATTTAATTTACATACATAAGCGAGCACGTGTACAATACTGACGGGTACACAATACATCATCTCATCCTTGTCCGACTAACGGGACATCATTCTTGATCTTAACATATTTGAGACACTACCACATCAATTCGGAATCTTTTCTTACTCTTAACTCATTTTGTAACATTCGGGATTTGCCTTTCGACTGGCTTGCCAGGTTTGCCCCGCCAATGTTACCCATGTTTAACTCTTGAGTATACAACAACCTATAACATAGATTATGGTTACATCTCTCAGCCTCGTAAACTTATTTCTCATTCTGGACGTCGAGTTCAAGATCCTTGTTTCCAATAGAAAACTCTACTTGATTTCTACCAAAAATAGCACACTAAATCGTTAATCCTTTAATCATGACCTGAACTCACGTAGCCCTTTTTACTGTAGACTACGAGTGACTTTTAGTCTACTTAGAAAGTCCTTCTTTCTTTACTGGTGAACCTTAAGTTCAAGAATTTCTGAACACTTCAGCTAAGGTATGTTTGATATCAATAAATCTGTTCTGGTCAAAACCTTCCTGACTGCGTACCACTATACCAAAACATGTCACAACACTGAAAATCTGCTACACTACTATCTGAGTAGTTTAAGCACTGCCTGATAAATATATATAATACTAAACATAACCTGATACATGTGACATGTTGCCAGATTGTAGGTACATCATGGATTAAACTCATATGTTACCGCATTGTTGTTTCTGATCAACGCTTTAATTTCAAATATATTATCTTACAAGCACAACTTGTACCGTTGTTGGCTCATGCTTAATTCTCTTTAGACTAACTTACTCTTCAAGCATACTTGATGTTGTTGAGCTAAAATAGCTAAACTACCGTTTTAGCGTTAACTCCCATTGATTCAGACTTATTGTGTTGGAATCACATCCTTCTTATTCCTTACCATATATTCTTAAACTATTCCAACATTCCATTTCTCATGGGTTCGAAGTTTGAAGTATCCATCAACTTAATCTCCAAAAATTTCAGAACTTGTGATAAGTTCAAGTCGTCTATACTTACTGCTATTCCATATAAATAGAATTAAGCACTTATCACCTTCTCGTTCTTTAAGCTTCAGCTTAGTATTGTTCTTTAATTCACTCTTGGATTACTACTCCGCTGCGCAACTCTGATTCTTAACAACTTGAGTTAGAATTGGAGCAATACACCACTATTGTCACATAAAATTTCATCGACCAATCCTTTTACTTTATCACTTTGTAATTACCGTAACAAACCATCTGACGTTATCATCTCTCTTGTGGCTTAAACCATCTGCTTAACTTACGGATTGGTCATCCCCTGACTTTGCGTTTCCTTTCGTACATGGACCATATGCTTACTTTCACGATATTACGCCAGAACCTGTAAACGGTTTTCAGCAACTGTTACGAGCCCAACAATGCTCCTGTTAGACAGCTTAAACACTGGTTCTAACTTTGCTTTCCATATCCTGAATTCTGTAACCATCTCTTGGTCAGCTCATCATATATAGTCGTTAAACATTGCGGAAACCTGATTGAAATCATGCTTGAGGCAACTTAATTTCACACACAATCATTTGTAGCAACTTCTAAAACGACTTATGGTTTCTGGAGGTTCACATCTTTTATATATATTGATTCCCGTTACTAGTCGTTCTATCCTTATCCGTAAGGATGTCATATCCATAATCTTTCCGAGACAACCTCGGTCTCCATAACTCTATTATGTCCCTTAAGTTACCCTTGAGTTTCTACGGAACAATCCGTCTTGGAATATATTCAAACTCTTACCGGTTCTCTTGTACGCCCAAAAAAAGTTACATCTCTTCGAGCACCCGATTATTCGATCTTAAACTTCTACACTTATCATTATCTATTGGATTCCTCCAATACCGTTTATTGTATTCATAATTCAAATCTGGATCTTATTACTGCCCTCGGAAATCAATCGACACGAGGTGATCTCTTTCAGCTTCTATAATATTTGTGGAAGGAAACTTTTCGGTTGAGAATATATAACTCCTTAACATTAACCTCAATTCTAACCTTTCATATTCAAGACGATCCTTCGTATCTTAAAATTTCAACGTACTTTCTCGGCTGAAATTCCGATCATTTCTCAAGGTACCGGTCTACTTTAATCTTGTGTTGGCGTAAACTTGTCTTCTTTTTCCAATCAAGGTGGTTCAACTTTGTTCGTCCATCAGTTTCGCTAAATACCAACGACTAATTATTCAATATCCACCTATCATTGAGTAATATTCCGGTTAAGCTTAACTTATTTCCAATCCTCTTACTAATAAGCAATATCTGAAAATCTGATTCACTCTTCGATATGCAACGGGTCTTATTATCACCTCTTAATCATCCATCTTAGTTCTTAGATTGCATACCATCTTCTCTCCTCAATTCACAAATCCGGCATTTGGTTCGGGAAGTGCGGCTGATTTGATGGGGTTAAACTTACTGGCGATTCACGCTCAATGACCACACTTGAGTGGTTAGTTTCATTTGTCCAAATAATTCGCTTAATCCATAATTAATTCCCTTAACCGTCTGGACATTAAATTCTCATTCGATTCGAGTGTGCGAGTCCTCCGATTCTTACACACTCTATCCTTGCTGGTAGTCTAGAGATTTCAAAACCGACCGATAATTCCTCATTCGAGTCTCTATGTTTTGGTACTACAATTCTTCAACTCTGTACACAGAATTGCTACATAGTCCACACTTCACTTTAACTTCTCAAACTGCGGTTCCAAGTCATCCCTTAGAGTATTCCATGATTCCTTATGTCCTCCACAGATGAGGCATCATCCAACGATGCGTCCAACTGAGTTGAAGTGCTTCACCTTATCCTTAAATATTTCTGACATTCCGAAACTCTGCCATAAATAGGCTTAGTCACTTTAAGGTTTGATGGCCACCATTTGGCGTTGAATACTTCTTCGCCAACTCCGTCTTAAACTTCTATCACCTTAATCTTCGCCCTTCATACACTTCATTCCTCCTTGGTCACATTCAGCTCTCGGACATTTATCCTAACTGTCATATACTAGATTGAGTTGATCAGGCTAAACTAGATGTGACATTTAGAACAACATCCGGAACCCAATGGTCCCACTACTTTTATTGAATTTTTAATGACCCAAGGCACGGTCTGAATCGACCTGCTCTGATACCAATTGTAACACCCATACTAAATTATCTAGAATATTTAGCATGTGTATTAATCTGATATCGGATACATTAAAAATTTCAATAATAATAATACATACATCTGAATGAGTACAAGTTGACTCGTTTATACAGTTATCCAAATATCATAAAATACACTTTCATAAACATATATATATAATCTGACAACCTCCCGAGCTTCTCCTGATAACCTGAAAACCTGCACCAGAAGGATTGGGGTGAGACATAATGTCTCAGTGAGCTCCAGCCCAACCTACTGTTGGCAACCACGGGGGAAACCTAGGGTCGCCGTGCCTACTCTCGGCAATCTTGGGGATACCTATGATCGCCAAGTCTTAACCTTACCCATAGAGGGCTACCTGACTGTTCCTGCTAAACTGTGTAGTCATGACTAGACTACATCCTACTAAACTAGTGATCAAGGGGAAACCTAGGATCACTGCCTGAACCTGATACTGAATATCCATGAGTTCTAGACTATAACCTGATAATTGGATGATCGAGGGGAAACCTAGGATCACCGCCTGATAACTGATACCTGATATCTGATACTTGTCTGATAACTATTCTCTGTCTGATAACATAATAAATATTAACTGATACATGTCTTAATGTTAGCTGTTAGCGTTGAACAAGCAATATTATCTGAGTTCATTTTACGGAAAGCCCCCGGGTGGGAAAATTTGTTTTTTATGACCCAGTTGGCCAAAAAAATGATTATTTTGACCCACTTTGAAAAAAAATTACCTAAATGACCCACTTTGATTTTTGGGGTTTTTTTTTTTTTGTCGTTTAGTGCCATTACCGCCATTCCAATTGGCGGTAATGGCAGAAAAGTCAGAGAAGAACACTGTAGCGTGCAGCATACAGTGGCAGCGTGCAGGATTATTATTAGGCATGGCAGGCTAGGCTTTTTATTAGGCAGTGGCAGCGTGCAGCATTAGACTTTTTATGTTTTTATTAGGAATGACCCATTACCGCCAATTGGGCCGGCGGTAATGGGTATTTAATTTTTTTTTTTCGTTTTTTAATTACCCCCCACAACACCCCTTTTGTCCAAATTAACTCATATTTTTTCATACTTTTTCTCGCTTTAATTCCAAAAAATGAAATATATACCGTTGTAGTTTGGTAATTTATACTGTCGTAGTTTGGTAATAAAATATATACTGTCGTAGTTTGGTAATAAAATAAAAAAATAAAAATATTGATTTAAAAAAAATAATTACATCATTTAAAGACGATCCTAATTTTTTCTTTTAAACAAGTTACCCCAATGTAAATTATGACTTCCCGTAGCACAAAATTTATGTTTTTGAGTTCGTACGGGTCGTTGGGGTTGCTGTTGGTCTTCCTCTTCCTCTTCCACTTCCTCGTCGTTTATTTCAGCTTCATTTGTTTCCAAATTCGCCTCATTTTGCACTTGTGGTGGGACAGAGTTTGTCCAAATATCATTCACAAAATCATCGTCGTTAAACCCCGCAGCCAGTGTTTCTATGGGATTGGTTTGTGTTTGTGGCCATTGTGGGGTGTAGTTTGTTTGTGGATAATTTACAATGGTTGGAGGGGTTGGTAGGTTGAAAGAGGGGTATTCTGGGTAATTGCTGTGGGGTGTGTTTTGGGTTGGAATAAAGTCATCGATGGAATAGTTTGATGTTCAGGAGCTTTCTCCATGATGACTCTGTTGGGAGTAGCTAGGGTATGGTATTGGGGAGTGTTGCGGGAACTGGTTTGTGGATTGTGGTGGGGATTGGTAGGTCTGGCTGTAGTTGTAGCTGGTGGATTGGTTGAAGCTTGGGTCAAAGTATGTGGGTGTAGGTGTAATGAATTGGCTAAAGGGTGGTGGGGTATCTGACCAGATGTTTGCATCTGGCACAAAGGAGTGGTCTGGTGGTGTTTGATAGGTTGCTGGTGCTACGGGATATTCCGACGACAGTTGTTGTAAAATTCTGGAACATTCAACCATTGAGTTTCGCAGTAGCGCTTCTCTAGAAATCCACAGATGATCTCTAAAAAAGGTCCAATACCATGCAAAATATTGACGGTTTGGATAAACCAAGTGGTTATATTTAACTCCGTCAAGTGCTAATTGAAGACGATTGTTCCAATTTTGTATTTGAAACTGAAATTGATCTCCCCACGAGCCTTTTATTTTTTTATTCGCCAAAGATATCTCGTGGAAATGTCTCATATCTTCTGGCACGGCGGGTGGAAGTTGCCAAATTGTAGTCTGACTCTATCTGTATGATGCCTTTCGACTATCTCGAAACAGATGAGATATCTGTTTGCAGACCATATCTGACTTTCCTCTTCGTTGTTGTAATGGAAGTGGAGATAGGGCCTCCAGCAAAACTGTTTAAAAAAGAGGAATGTTAGTATTCTAATGTTGCTAAAAAATTAATCCTGGAAAAAAAGTTAAGTTTCAAACCTGATCATATGTCATATTGTCTATTTTTGAACGTGTTGAAAGGAGATTATGCCGAGGATTTTCCATATATTTACTCCCACGTTCTAGCCATCTAGTTAATATTATTAAAACGAGATAATTAATATACCTGATAATTGAATTTAAAAATTAATAATAAATAATATATTTATTTAACTTACATAGTTGCCAAAGGAGGTTGTCTTTCAGCTTGTGGTGGGTTCCTCGGCACGGGAGATATGCATGACATTCTTGACCAAGCCCATGCATGTAGGAGTATTGTGCACCCAGTTGTGTCACTTACGCCATTTTTTGCGGCGTCACACATACCTCTGTAAAGCGTGGCCAAACAAGCAGAACCCCAACTGTATTGTCCAACCTCCTCTGGTGATTTATTCAACAATGGCAACCATTTTATATGTACAAGGTTGCCAGAAAAATTAGGCATTAAACGAGTGCCTATCAAGTATAAGACATATGCTATAAACAGGTGCTGAACTGTGGGGGGACCTACTTCCTCGTGACCTACAATATAAGATTCTAACCAACTTAATCTTATTTGCAGACCGTCACGCCTTTTTTTATTAGGCATTGCGCCTAAAATTTCTTCAACTAATTCCCATTTTACGGTCGTAGGTCCCGTAACCGGTGCACCGTTTACCTTTAAACCAAGGAGCATATGAACGTCTTCTAACGTAATAGTACACTCGCCGGAAGGAAATAGAAATGTGTGTGTCTCTGGCCTCCATCATTCTAATAAAGCGGTTATTAGACGATTATCGACCCTGTATTTATTAATCTTTGTAACTTCCCATAAACCAGCCACCTTTAACATATCAACAATGGACGGCGGCACGGCAAATTCCACTATATGACAGCGATTCCGAATATAATGTTTTTCCTCGTCCTACAATTGAAAATTAACGAACGATTAATCATCCACATTTGAGAGTTTTAATTGATTTTGTGAATTATATACTGTGTGAAATAAATAAATTGACGAATTTAACGGAATAAATAAACAGATAAAATTAATAAAATAAACTTACATTTAGTGTTTCTGAAATATGACGGGATCTATGTTGGTTGCCTAGATGAAGGAATTGTTCCATCTTGAATTGCAAAATATGACAGGAAACTTAAGAATTTTGTATTTTGAAACTTAAGAATTGCTTCGTATTGTGAGGAAAGCGTTATCCTTGTGCATCTATTTATACTGATAATTAATATGCCTTGCATTATTGCCATATGCTATTCACTTGCATGCTTTCCTCTTTGTTATTCCACGTGTGATTTATTGCCATGCCTTGTCTTGTTAAGTTTTATTGCTTTTAATTATTGGAATAGGAAGCATATGAAAACATCTACCTGCCATGCCATGTGATTTCACGTGTGGGAGAAGACTCATTACCGCCAAATGGAGTGGCGGTAATGAATTAGCCAACAAATTCTTGCCACGTGGCAGTGCGCATGCATGGCTTTTGTTGTTTAAAATTTCAGCCGTCCGCGTGTTCTTTTCCATTTGTTTTTAGCCTGCATTGTACTGTAGAACCTGACCAAAAGTAACTCATTACCGCCATTTTATTTGGCTGTAATGAAGTAGCCAATCGTAACACTCCACGTGTCATACTTGCTTGCCTATAAATGTATGGAATCGTAACAATTTATAACATGCAAATTGTTATACCACACATAGAAAACAAACAGCTATGGCACACACACCAGAAAATGTATTTTTCATTGTTCATTACAATGGAAAAGTTTTAAGAAACCAGTTTGGTTCATTTTTTGAAAGTGAACGAAGAAAATGTTTTAACATGAGTATCAAAAGCACGTTTGATCACTTGAAAAAAAGAATAGAGCAAAAGCTACGCCTAAGTGATTCTCAGGTGATATCTAAAATTACTTACCGAGCACCACAGAGCTTTGCTGCAGGTCATGTCCAATACAACGACGTAGAAATTTTTGATAACGATGACGTTGCAGATATGTTTGTCAGTTATAAATCTTTTCAGGTACTCGGTGCAGTTGAGTTATCAGTTACGGTAGTAAATAACGAGTTTCCACAAGATGGTAACAATGGGTTTAAGTATTGTAAACCAGTTGTCCATGTCGACGGAACGTGGTTGTATGGCAAGTACAAGGGAACGTTGTTGCTCGCAGTTGCGCAAGATGGTAACAACAAAACAATTCCAATCGCCTTTGCACTTGTCGAAGGTGAGACAAAGGAGGGATGGAGTTTTTTCCTTAAAAATCTTAAAAGGCATGTCACACGAGAACTAGCCGTCTGCATGATCTCCGACAGACATGAATCGATTAAAAGCGCATTCAACGACCCACAGAATGGTTGGCAAGAAACTGGTTCAACTCATGCGTACTGCATCAGACACATCAAGCAAAACTTCATGAGGACAATCAAGGATGGAGATTTAAAGGATGTAGTAAATAATATGGGTATAAATCTTTTCTTACAAATTTTGTAATCAATGTTTTTATTAAAAAATTTATCTGACTGAATTTTTTTCCATCATATACAGGATATGCCCTAAACATACCCATGTTTGATTACTACCGCAGTATAATCCAGGAGGCAAATCAGCGTGCGTTGGATTGGGTGGACAATATCCCAAAAGAAAAATGGACTCAAGCATATGACGGGGGTCGACGATGGGGCCACATGACAAGCAATATCGTTGAGTCATGGAACTCTGTGTTTAAGGGAACTCGCAACCTCCCTATTACACCTATAGTCCAATCAACATACTATAGGTTGGCATGTCTCTTTGCCGAAAGGGCTCAAAGTGCGTTTGCAAGGTTGGGTTCTGGAGATGTGTTCAGCGAATATTGCCAGAATGTGATTAAGGATGACATTGGTAAGTCCAACACCCATCAAGTCGAACAGTTTGACCGAGAGAGGTATACCTTCTCTATCCGTGAGACAGTCAACTACAGGGAGGGAAGGCCAATGAGAACTTTCAAGGTGGACCTCCAAGCAGGGTGGTGTGATTGTGGGAAATATCAAGCTTTGCATTTGCCTTGTTCACATGTCATAGCCGCGTGTTCTTCATTTCACTATGACTACACAACCCTTATTCCAGATGTGTTCAAAAACAAGAGTGTTTATGCCATTTACAACACATCATTTAAGGTTGTCCACGACAAGAGTTATTGGCCCCCCTACAACGGTCCAAAGCTTTGCCATAATCCAGACATGCGAAGACTAAAGAAAGGTCGACCCAATAGTACTCGCATTAGGACTGAAATGGACGAGGAGGTTGAAGAAAGAAGACCGACACCGAGACTGTGTGGGTTGTGTCGGCATTCCGGACATATTAGGAGAAATTGTCCGACCTTAAATAACCAGTAGTTAATATCATTATCAATTACGTGTTCAACCAAGCTTTTATAAGTATTTGTGACTTTTTTTAATCTTTAATCAAATTTCGTCGTTTAAAAAATATCCACGTATTATGATTTTAATGTTTATTTTAATTATGTTAATTAAATAATATAATAGACAAGAAAAGACAAACACGAAAATATAATAATTAATCAAAACACTACTCAAACCAAATTACATTAACTTAAAAAAGCAAACAAACAACATTAAAACAATTGATTCTCCATGTATCGACTATTTTGACTTAACGTCAAGATACCATGGACCTTGTGCATTTTCTTCAGACGAAAACATATCTTGAACATCAGCATCATTCTTCAGAAGTTTGTATTCGTAATAATAATCAAAGTCTTTATGCGATCCCAAATCGATGAACCGCTCTCCGTAATAAATCTCACTGACTTTTCGTAAAGGCTCATTAGCTAGACGAAAAATATGATTGAGATAATTTTTCAACTCCACTAAAGTCATACATGGAGTTACTACCATTTCAAAAGGTCGTATATATTGATCAAATTTAACAGTGACCAATCTTAAAGGGGAAGGAGAAGGAGGAGGAGGAGGAGAAGCAGTAGAAATTGTATCTGAGCCAGAGTCAGACATAATGCAGAAGAAGTGAGAAAAAAAGTATGAAAAAATTTGACTGAATTTGGACAAAAGGGGTGTTGTTGGGTATTTATAGGGGGGGTAAATTAAAAAACGAAAAAAAAAATTAAATACCCATTACCGCCGGCCCAATTGGCGGTAATGGGTTCCATCACAATTAAAAAAATGTTAGCTCTCACATTACTCATTACTCAGCCCCCTGCCACGCAACAGTATCCTACCATGCTAGCTACAGTAACGAAATTGCTTTTTCCTGCAAGCTCTCACAGATTCTGCACGAAACAGTAACATATTCTGTCATTACCGCCAATTGGAATGGCGGTAATGACACTAAACGACAAAAAAAAAACCCAAAAAATTGAAAGTGGGTCATTTTGGTAAATACTTTTTAAAGGGGGTCAAAAAAATCATTTTTTCCGCAATAGGGTCAAAAAAAAAAAAATTTCCCCGGGTGGAGTAACCCCGAAGCACATTCCCCTGATAACCGGTGAAAATTCCTATCATATCAGGCTAACACCGGACTCCTCTTGTCGTCGTGCGGTCATCCTTGCGGAATAACGCGTCCCACTGGCGTGAACCTCCTGTGTCCCACTGGCGTGAACAGCAGAAGACACGACTTAATAATAATCTTAACTTACGCGTATACCTCCCGTGTCACACTGGCGTGAACGACGGAAGACGCGAATTAATATTCTTTAAACTTATGCATGAACCTTTCATGTCCCACTGGCGTGAACAATGAAAGTCACGACTTAATATTATTAATCTTAGTCTTTACTTTGCGTGAACCATTCATGTCCCACTGGCGTGAACAACGAAGGCCACGGCTTAATATCTTAATAACTCTTGTTCTTATCGTCTTATATATAACTCATGTCTATTGCATATCTGATGCATTCTTGAATGCTTAACCTATTAAAGGTTCTTAACTATGAATATAGTTCCATTCTTGTGCTTAGCACATGATGAGTATCATTCTGAATCTCTTTAACCTATAATAGGTTCTTGACTTATCGTTCTCATAAGCCATTCTTAGAGCTTACTTAAACATTGTAAAGAAATTCCTGTATTCGTCTAGACTTTGCCCTTTAATCCTGAACTATTCTAAACCATGCTCAATCCTTGTTCCTTACATATCCATCCTTTTTGAGAGCCTCTTGAATGTGTTAGAATGGTGGTTAATGTTTCTAAAATGTTTATGGAGAAAACGGATGCGGAAAACCATGCCTACGCGCCCCAGAACACCCAAAACAGCTAAGCTGTCATGGCTGTTCTGGGCTTGGGCGCTTGTAGCGACCAGCCTGGCGCTTGTAGCGACCAGTGGCGCTTGAAGCGACCAGTTGGGCGCTTGAAGCGACAGTAGGCAGAATAAAATTTTGCCTGGTCGCTGTAGCGAGCTCCGGCTCGCTGTAGCGACCATGACAGGTCCAGAAATCTCAAAAATGGTATTTTTCATCATTCCAACCCATCCCAACACACCCAAGCTTCCCAAATGGCATAAAAAGGATTTTCTTAAGCATATAAACAGTTTAAACATAGTTGGAACAAGGAATTAGCAATTTACATAATCTAGGGCACTTTATAAAAATTGCTCTAAGAGTAAACAACTCTCAAACGGGTTATAAAACCCTAGGGAGCTCACCTAAGCCTTGATTGGTGCTTGTTGGTTTCTGAACTTCAAGCTCTAACTTGCTCCTTTGATCCTTCCTTGTTTCTCTTCATATTTCTCTTGTTCCAAACTTCCAAAACCTAAGCCTTCTTACATGAATCTCACAAGATTGAGGATGGAGACTTGATGGATGCTAGCAAGGATGGTGTCGGCGTGAGAGTAGAGAGTGGGAGGAAGAGAATCAGATTTGAGAGAGAGAAGGGTGAGAAGAAAGTGAAAGAAAATATCTTCCCCCCTCTTTTTTTATAATCCTTCTTTGCCCATTAATTACCAAAACACCATTGCTTGCATAATAAGCTTCTAACACTGATACTGTTACATCCAAGCGAGATATATATATACACTTGCCATATAATTAAATCCATTAACTGTCAAATTACCAAATTGTCCTTTGCTCAAAACATTTCTGATACATCGTCTCAATATTAATAAATATTCGAGTCTTAAGCGGGATATTACATTCAGACATAGAAGTACTGTACATACATGGCCTCGGTGCCAACCAGAAGGCTTTATGTTGAATGAAACAATGAGAAACTATTTGATACACACATAATAATGAAAAACTATGAGAGAGACAACGAAGGAAGAACTGCTTATTCAACATCAAGGCAATAAAACCATACACAGTCAAATTAAGAAGCAACACATTCAAAACAATTCTGAAATTTTCATGTCACAATACTGTTACATCACATCGCAGGTAGTACTGCTCTGAAGAATTAAGATTTGGGCAATTATCCCTTTCTTTCATCACTTGTAAATGTAGAACTATATTTTTCCAACCGGAGTTCCCAAAATGTTACATAGGAAAAAATTACAAGTGGACAAAGTATACTAACCTCAAAAAAAAAAAATTCTTCCTGCACATAGGGCTTGAGTTTAAAAGTGAAAAATACACTAATAAAAGTTACAGTTGACAGTCCTTTCACATGCATAATGGTTTTAGGGGCACCATGGCTTTGCCTGCATGTCATCAGTCCGAAAGCTGCAGTAATTTTTGTCATCAATGGAAGAATCTCGAGACTGGTAATGCAGATGGATGAAACCTGGTCCAAAAATTATGATATTTTTATTTCAAATAAAAGGTAGAACATAACATACACTAAACAAAACAAGACAAAACATAAGTGAATGAATCTTTTGTCTGCATAATATGACCATGTCAGGTTAAAGCATCTAAACCATTTATTTCCTTTATAGATAAACCAACGGTCAACAATTTTATAGGTTAGTGAGTGGCTTTCTAATTCAATTTCCCTTCTACTTGTCTGCAATGCCACCTACCTTCCACTCAAAGCTAGAAGCATTCTCCGCACTTAGCGCTGGAATTATTTAACACGGCCAAAAAAATTGTAACACTGATAACAATTTCCAACTCCAAGATGCTAAGTGCGGAGTGATAACAATTTACATAAAACCTAGGGAATAGAGACTGAGATGTGCTATAAGAATCTATTTCAGTAAATGGTAATATCCTCTCATATACACTGTTATAGGTGTACGCCAGAAATAAAATGTGAAAGCCTACAAAAGAAGATTTGCATAATCTACAAACCTTAGAGAAAGCCACCCCCCGTCCAAGCATCACCGGATTTCCCATTATGTCCAACACCTTTCTTATTAGATGCACCTTCATAAAAGTTATCAAATCCATCATCTTTGGCATTATCCCAGCCAGCCCAACCAGCATCATTATTGTGGGGAGCCGATGCTTTAGTTGGTTCTTCCTTCCTAGAATCTTTGTGGTCCCAATCATCCCAAGAGCTGGGATTGTGAGTACCAGACTGCCCACCAGATGAATAAGGAGTTGATCCTTTATTAGTTGGTTCTCCCTTCCAACTATCTTTTTGGCCCCAATCGTCCCAAGAGTTTGAGCTTTGAGTTTTGTATTGCCCTGATGAAGATTGTTCTCTTCCAGTAGAAGAATTACCTCCTTTGTTCCCTTGATTGAAATCCTGATAGTAGCCATTTCTATCAATCTCATTTCGTTGCCAGTTATTAGTAGTCGAATTTGAGTTTTCTTTAGTGTATTCCTCAACCTTCTGTGAAGCCAAAGCCATGACCCCTTTCATTAAACCCCATGTCCTTTGACCAATCTGTGATGTCTTTTGAGTGACAACAGTGACAGTTTCGTTGACCTTTTGATCATAACCGCCTTCCTTGACCTGAAACAAAGAGCAAAAAAAAAATAAGGCAAAGAAAAAATGGGACCAACAAAAACACTGAAAAGCAAACAACTAGCAGACGTATCTTGATGCCAGAGACAATCATGAAAGTACTTTTTCTTTTACTAATATATAAATTAATGCAAAAATAAAAAGAAAGAAAGAAACTACTTGAGAGATATGTAAATTATTTTATGATTTTATTTCAATTGCATTGGACACTTTGTTCCCTATTGACCTCATTCAACAGCTTTCCTCTACCCCACACTATGCTCACAAGTCATAACTGCATTTGAAAATTCCTACCCGATTAACATTCGCTGTTCTGAGCAATGAGGCAAAACTAAATCAAGAAATGGAAATTATACACAAAAAACAAAGATTTTATTCACACTTCTCAAACGTGAAGTTAACATTATCAATCCCGACAAATACATTATCTATACACAGAAAAATATTCATTGTTGTCTCACTTCTCCCTTCATTTATTTATTTTTTAGCCGACAAAGAGACAAACGAATGACTGTATCAAAGATAACGGTAAACCAATATTGTCAATTACGCATCATAGCAGACATTAACATTTGTTCAAATTCTACCAGTATGCTATAGCAGTACAGGCTGTACCGCTATTTGATAACACTTATCAGCATATCACAAATTGTGGACAATAGCCGTTTTTCGAATCCCACGGCTATATCAGCTATTTGATAACACTATAGTGGACTCTAGAAGAAGCGACACATTGAATTAATACATATTAGAAATATCTCCAAGGTGCATTCCATGAAACTAATACACATTTTCATCATCAAAATATTAATAACAATAATCTCACTCCATGAACAAAATTAATCCAAATACCTTAGAAGTAATCTCTTTTGTGCCAGCCTGAACAACATTAGCAGCAGATGTAGCAACCAATGACAACTTACCAATCCCCTGAGATAATTAAATACAATAATTAAACAAATAAGCAAACACAGACCACTAATCAACTATGAAGCACTCATAGAGACACCAGACACAACACTGACACCGGTAGTAATTAGAAAAAAAATGTCATAATTGAATGTAATCAAATGTTACGGTGTCGGGGTCGTATCTATGGCGCTAATCAATTCCTGACTCAACCAATAACAAACGAACTCAGACAATTCAATCACCTGTGAAACAACAGAAAAATAATCATTTTGCTGCGGATTACTCCTCTGCGAAGGCATCGGACTAGATCCAAACCCAACATACTTCCCACCCTGCGACGGCGGAAGTCCCTCCGGCCTCGACTCATTCTCCGCCATCTTCTTCGCAAAAAATCCCTCTTTACCCGCCGCAGAAGCTTCCAATTGCGACCGCGTATAAATATCCTCTGTCGACCTCGATCTCGCCGGCGCACCACCGCCGTTCAAATTCCTGAAATCCCCCGTCGACTTACTCCTCACATCACCACCTGAACCTCCTTCCCTGTCCCAATCATCCCAACCTAAATCATTACTCCGGCGACTCTGCCCCATCGGCGGCCTTCCCTTGGAACCTAAACTCTCCTTAACAACCGGCGGATCGCGCCACGACCGACCTTCTGACAAAGCCTGAATCCGATCACGATATACCGAAGCTGCGTTGGTGTTATACTTGGTAACAATATCCGTTTCCTTCGGAATCGAATACTTGGCAAGGAAAGCGTTGAGATTGTCATTACCACCAGCTTCCATTTTCTTGATTTGGATTTCGGACCAAGCATCCATGGTGACGGATCGGACGAAGGAGATGTGAACGCCGAGACCACGGTGTTTGCCGGAGCATTCTAAGCACATGAAGATGCCGTAGGAGACTGATGCCCACTGTGAATTCTTTTGAGAGCAATCGACGCAGATCTTGTTGCCGGGTTGGGATTGAAGGTCTCGGAGCCGCCGTGATGCCGCCATGGATTATCGGAGAATGACGGGTGAGGTGTGAGGAGTTTGGAGAAAGTGGTTTGATGTGTCGTACGTAGATTAGTTAACAATCGACAATACTTTGGATTTCGACGTTGATTATTCAAATCGTACGGTGAGCAATGTTTTTATAATTATTATATATATAAGACTAAATTACATTCTGGATCCTTTAAGTTTGCTGTTTGTAACAGATTAGTCCTTTAAGTTATTTTTGTAACAGATTAGTCCTTTAAGTTTTCTGTTTGTAACAGATTAGTCCTTTAAGTTATTTTTGTAACAGATTAGTCCTTTAAGTTTTCTGTTTGTAACAGATTAGTCCTTCTGTTTAACAGCAAACAACAAACTTAAAGGACTAATCTGTTACAAACAGAAAACTTAAAGGACTAATCTGTTACAAAAATAACTTAAAGGACTAATCTGTTACAAACAGCAAACTTAAAGGACTAATCTGTTACAAAAATAACTTAAAGGACTAATCTGTTACAAACAGCAAACTTAAAGGACCCAGAATGTAATTTAGCCTATATATTTTTATACATAAGTCTCGTCTCGTTTGTTTTTAATTGTTTTTTGCGTATAAGTTTTTGGTAAAGTGAAGGGGTACTTACATACAGAAATAAGAGTAATTTTTATGTGCGGATCAATTGAATTGAATTAAATAATATTAAATAAATTGTTACATTCTTTTTGAAGGAATACTAAATTGTTACATGTTAGTTCTTAAAATATATTTGTAGCTACTTTTACGGTATAATTTGATTGGATGAATGAGTAAAAAATTATGTCTACAAATTAAATCCAAGCAATAATACTTAATTTTTAAAGGTTTTATCTAGCGATAAAAATAATAATAAGTCATCAAATTCTAAGAAGAATTTACATTGTTTAATTATAAAGTAGGGATATTCTGATCATGAAGATGTATCTGAATCAAATACATATTGGAAATCAATAATCCTAGATAGATAATCATGAAGTATCAGAAATAATGTTTTTCATTTTTAATTTTTTTTTATCTTTATAGAATATTCCACATATAAATATAAATACAAATACTAATAAAATATTTCACATTTACGTATTTTGAAAAAAGATGAAGGTGAATGGCAAAACAAGTGAGTCAATGTTGTGAAAATTCAGTTGAAATATAAATTTAAGATGTGAATATGTAGAATTGTCGATACTTAAAAGCAGTGTTTTTTATGGAGAGAGAGTATGATTTATACGAAAACTATATGTTTTCTATTATACTTCCATACTTAAAAGTTGCGTTATTTTGAGTTCTTTTATTGATACATTTCTTGAATCCTAAAGTATAAATGAAAATATAACATGATTTATACGAAAACTAAGTTAGTATTTTCCAACCACCCTCATCCAGATATTATTGAATTTGGACTTATTATTTCCGCTTGCAGAAGTCTGTTTAGTTCGAAATTCACAAACTCTAAGGTTGAGTTTAATCGGCGACAAGCAAATGAGGTAGCTCACGCCCTTGCGGGTGGTTGCCACATTATTAGCTAGTCCCACTACTTATTTTGTTGTACCTCGTTGTATTGAACATCTAATTATTAATGAAATGCTAAAATCACATTTTATTCACACAAAATAACAAGTTGGATTTTAAGTACAAGTATTTTCTTTTCTCTTTCTCTCTCTTTTTTCCCCTTTCCTAAACTCTAGCAGTCACAACTTTTCTTCTTCTTGATCTCTCAAAAAGGTGTGATTTAGGGTTAATTTTGACTCGAAATCACCCCTCCAAATTGTTTTTCTTTCTCTTTTAGTTAAATAAGTGATTTCACATATTTTCAGTTTTCTTTGGTTTATTTTTGTGATTTTGTCTTCTAGCATGACTTTGTTTATTTTGATTTATCGTCTTTGTACGATGTGTTTTTTATTTTCCGTCTTAGTTCGGTGTTTATTTGATTCAAGTTAAAAGATTAGCTTTGATCAAATGCGGATTCAACCAATGACTTTTTCGTTGACAACATTGCAAATCTGGAAACATGAATATTTTGGTAGCTTAAATTTTGTCATATTTGTAAGCATATGTACTCTGTCGTTTTATGCTATTATCATGAATGTTGTGTGTTTGTTCGAAGATTCATCCTTTTTGTTTTTAGCGACTTTGAAAATGTATTGAATCGATATACTCTATCAATTTGAATGAATGAATATCATTTATTTTTGTCAAAAAAAAGTTAATCTTTTAAGTTTTTTTTTGTTACGAATTAGTCTTTATGTTTTTTTAAGTTTTAAATTGGTCATTTAAGTCATAAAATATTTACACTGTTATCTATTTTTTTAACCAACTTAGTTAAAAAGTTCTTATGGACCATTTAACATTGATGTCGTAGGTTCGAAAATGTTTATGACATCAAACATGAATGATTACTGCGCAAATATTCTTCTTGTTGTTTTTTAATTCAAACCTAATTTTACAAATAAACATTTCATCAATAATATTATAAATCAAGTAATCAATCAATTTTATCTTAAATCAACATTGAATAATACACATATGAACCTTAGTTTTGAGAACGATGAATTTGGACATACCAACTTAACACTAAACGTCCACATAAACACTTTTTAACCAAGTTTGATGAAAATAGGGTCATGATGCATTTATTTTTTGAGTTAAATAACCAATTTGTAACAAAAAATAAACTTAAAAGACTAACTTGTTATAAACATTTAACTTAAAAGGCTGCATATGGTATTTAACCTACAATTTATTATTATATCTTTTTTAAAAATTACTCCTATTTACTCTTATCTCAATTTGTTTTTTCTTTATGAAACAAAGTTTGTTTTTTGTTATATGCAAATTTAAACTTCCGTAACAAAATTCTATTATTTATAACAATGGCTTCACGATAAGATTGATTGAAGAGTTGGAATTCTATAAATAAGATTAGTAACATTATTGGTTGGTTTTGTAGTTTAACTAGTTTGATCTAAGGGATTAAAGGAGATGAAGAATTAAATGTTCAAAGTTTGAATTCTGGCAAAGGAGATAACTGTTAACATATCAATTACTAACATTTGTCATTAAAAAAAATATTAATAACATTGTAAAACTTTCAAGTGCAAAATAGAAGAACAATTCTAATAAAAAAAAACTCCATAAATGCTCATAAAGAAGAAATCATGGAAGACTCATTGAACTAGAGTTGAATCTTTTTTTTTTTGAGCAAAGGTAAATTTAGTTCATTTCATTCATAATCAAAGAGTACAAAGTGGTCGGTACAATATGAAAAATGTGGGGGCTAGGTTGTGATAAGGAAGCTCTAGCTATGGTGTGAGCAACATATTTGCTTGCCTCGTAATATACGACACTCTAAAGTCGGTATTGGTGGTGAGGATGTCTCGGCACCGTGAAACTATATCTCCAAATTCATTAAGATGAGTGGAGTTGGAATGAATTGCATCAACAAGAGTTTTGTTATCTGTTTCAAAGTGAACATAATGGAAACCATATGAGGCTGCCATATGAAGAGCTTCAAACAGTGCAATAGCTTCAGCTTCTAGGATTGATCCTGGAGATGATGAAAAAGAAGATTTCCCTGTTATGAACTGCCACGTAGAGTTGCGGAAACATAAACCATATCCCGCTATAGCATTGTTTTGGAACATTGCAGCGTCGACGTTGCACTTTAACACTCCTTCTTGCGGCTTAACCCACCTGGTGTTATGGTTCGGACTGTGTGCCGGTGGTTTGGTTCTCTGCATACACATCAATTCATGAAGTGAGTCCTTTGCGCTTGAAATGATGGCAATTGATGAGGTTTCACGAGACTCCCAAAGCTTTAAGTTTCTGCTCTTCCAAATACTCCATAAGAGCATTGCGGCAATATTCTACTGGGGAGGAGACAACTTGTTCAAAAGTTCAAACAATAGAGAAAGAGTGGAGTACTCATTGGAATAGAGTGTAATTTTGATTAATGTGAAGTTGGAATAAATTTTATTTTGATTTACAATTTGTAAAAAAATTGTTATAAATTTTTGCCTATGTATCTTAATCATATCGTATCCAAACTTTTAAATATTTTGTGTATCCATATCACACTCGTACTACATATCCAAACTTCATATTTACCTATATTGAGTATTTTATTCTCTAATGTTCACAAGCCTTCTCATGTGGCACTTCATGTTGCCATTTTTTAGCTCATCGGTAATAAGTGTTGGACTAAGGGTTTATTTTATTTTATAATTTTATTTTTTTTAGAAAATGATCGTTAAATTGTTAATTAAATTAGTATTAGTATTTTATTTCAAAACAACATACAATAAAATTAAAGGAAACTCTGGTCTACTTCCAATTTAATTAATTGATTTAATATTGTATAAAAGGGATACTTATGTAATGTTGATATAATCGGGGCAGGTTAACAAATAAGACTGGAGTGTGTTTCAGTGTCTATATTATCCGCCCCACCTTTGTATTTTGAAATCAGGAAAATTCAAACTCAAACCTAACTAAAGCAAGATTTTTCATCAAAGTCGGGACGAATACATGTTTTATTGTCATGTCTTATACTAAGGTATGTATATTGATAGAGTTTATAATAATTTAGTTCATATCTTACAAGGATTTGAGTTTATATTATTTTGTCAATGAACTTTAACGGTGATGAAATTGTAAATATTTTATCAGCAAAAAAAAAAAAACTGTAAATATATTTTTAAATACTCTTTAGACTTTTGAATAACTTTATAAATTTTTAAAAAACTTCTAACAACCTTGTCATACCCACCCCCACCCCACCCCCCCACCCCCCAAAATTTTTTTTTTTGGAATTTGTTAAGTGTTCGTCACTTTAGTCCCTCCGTTAGTTTTCATCTTTTGAGAGTATAACATGGTCGTTAACTGTCAACTTTACATTGTCACGTGTTTTGAATGTTATGCCACGTTATAGAGGGTATTTACATATTTTTTGGAAGAAGAATAATTTTCTGAATTTTATTCTTCCTACGGTAACATAACCTCAACCACCTTAAAATATGCAAACGCCCCCTCAAATTTAACATTTATGTACGTTTAATCTCCAATAAAATTATTATGAAATCATGTTATTTTAACTCTATTTCTATTTATTTGATATGCTACAAGGATCAAATCTTGATAGCAATGCAAAAATGTGGCTTTTGGTTGCAGATCTCACTAATAATGATCTTGGTAGACTATTTGACATTTCATCTTTATATAGACGTTTGTGCATCTATTTTCTTTATGGATTTTTTCTTTGATGTATGGACATAACCCAATAACATTGATAACATATTTTTATATGTATTTTATACCCCTGTTTTATTTAAATACTCCCTCCAGTCTCATAGGTAAGCAAAAACCCAAAAAGGCACACCGTTTAAGAAATTGTCTGAGTGCATTTAAGTCATCATAAAAAAGCACACCTTTTCCAAACCTACCTTTGAAAGTGCTTTGAAAAGTGTTAAAAACATTTGAATATGTATAGTTATAGTAAACCTAAGTTAAGAGAAAATTTAGAACAGTGGCATCAAATATAATAATTATTGTAGATTGTTGCTTATTTTTGATACCGTGAGTTTTTTTTGTTGCTTACATACGAGACCGGATGGAGTAAATATTTGTTTTTATTATGTTTTTAGAAGCATTTTACTATTTTTTTTTCTTTATTTTCCAATAAATATGTAATATCAAGAGAAATGGAGTAAATGGTGGAAAAATATTGGAATTTATACATTCAATGAATCTTTAAGCATATGGATCAATTTATGATAGCGGGAGGCTTCTTCAATGCAAAGAAAGTGAAAAAAAAGCTCAAGTGTATATCTAAATGATCAAGAACTGAAATCATGCAACTCAGAGGAAGATGGAGAAAAATTCATAAAGCACACAAAATGTAGCAAGCTGATAAGTGTCGGAAATTGAGTAAATTGCATGTATAATTAAGGCACTTATTAACTTGTTTTGCAAGTTATCTATGTAAAAGCTCCAAATTAATAGAAAATAACAATGTTTGCTTTTATTACCTAATGTCAAACATTTATGTAGGTAAATACACTTGCCATGGGATTTAAAGATAAAAAATGGAAGAAAATTGTGTCAAGAAGCTCGCTAAGCGAGGCAAGTTAGAGAGCAAAGAAAATTTGGACCCGAAGGCATGGCTAAGCGAACTCAAAGCGATGCCAAAGCCAGGAGGCGTGGCTAAGCGAGGTCAAAGCAAGACAAGTCAGAGAGCACTGGAACCCATGATTTCAAGGCGTGGCTGAGCGAAGAAACAAGCTCGCTAAGCGAGCTAAAGCAGTTTTGGATCTCCAGTGTTGATGTGGCAAAAACCCAGTGGGGAAGAAAGGTCAGCTCGCTAAGAGAGCTCTGGCGTGGCTAAGCGAGCTGCAAAAATTCAAAACACGTATAAAAAGCATCATAATCAGAAAACAGAGATATTGTGCCATTTTAGAGAGAGAGAAATAGGGAAACACATAGAAAAATACATATGCCAAGGATTTAACAAGAATTGAAGGTGAATTCACAAGAATCATTGAGAAATCAAGTCTTGATGTCAATTCATCTCTTTTCTTCTCATCTTTGCAAAGCTTCCGTGACAATGAGTAGCTAAATTTCCTTTTGTTGGGATTAAATATAATCAATTCTACTAATATGTATTATTTTTTATTATGATATTGCATGATTCTAGTTCTTCATGATATTGATGATTATCCTTGCTTTTAATGTTTCAATCATATGGATTTGAATTGTTATTGAAAAATACATTTTGAATCTAGCTTAGGATAATATCTATTGAACACTAAAATCTAGAAATAGTTTTGGTTTTAATATTCACTAAAAGTATTGAATCTTAATGATGTCATATTGATTAATAGGCTGAGAAATCGTCGACTAACTGTTAGCCCATATTTTTATAAGCTAAGAATATGCTCTAAACATGCATTAAATGCTGAAGGGAATCTTGCAAGATTCTATCTAATCGAAGAGCAGAAAGAATTTTGGAATTGTTCACAGGTTCAAAGGAATATTTACAAATACAAGGCTAAGGCAAGAAGGAGGACTTCGAACCATAAGGCAAATCGACCTAGCGTATGATCGAATCGAAGCAATAAAGTTCTGGACTTAGCACAATTCTGACACTTCACAAAACTCAGTTCGACTTCGAGAGATACAACCGTTCTAAGGAGCAGTTAAGTGCATGCAGGGTGTACGTGGCAGGACATTTGGCAGTAGTATAGTGTTCGACCGTTAGGGCAGTTTATTTTCGAAAGTCTATATATAGTAGTTTTTTAGTCAGAAAAAAGGTCGCAATTCATTTTATACAAAAATCCTTGTAAACTCAAAGTACCCACGCTATCGAGAGAAACGAGTGAAATGGGATCCAAGTATGAATCTGTGAACCATTCTTTTCTGTAAAGCATATTTTACAATTCAATGCAATTTACTTTTTCATGAAATGTATCTTCTAAGCACTTTAAGTTTCATGCGAAGTTTAATGATTCTCATTTAAATTTTGTTCATATCTGTTTCGATCGAAACAAAGTGTTTATTAAATAAGAGCTTGTTTTCCTTGTTATTTGCAATCCAAGTGAATTTTATGTTTAATTCTCCCCAAAACTACACTAAATGTTTATGCGTAATGGACATTCAAACAATTTAAAGAATTCAAACAAAGCACTATGCTCCTGAGATTCACTAGTTGGTCTCGCAAGCAATTAAACCAGACTAGCGGTTGTTTACCAAATTTCAGAGTAAACAAATTGGCACGCCCGGTGGGACTTGTGCTTTAATTGAATCTTTTCTATCAAAAATATTTTCGTTTGGATTTGCAAATTTCTATTTGTGCATTCTTTCTGGAAATTGCGTTAGTGCATGTTCTTGAGGAGTGGGAAAGTACTCCCTGAAATGGTTAGACCACCACCCAGAAATACAAACACAAATAATATGGAAAATGCAAATGTGAATGATAACAATGTGTCAGCGCCTTCGAGCGCATTGAACACTTCGAATGACGGTGTTGCGAATGTGACTGGAGCGACCATCTCCGCTCCCAGTTCTTCGACATTGGGCGTTACTATGCCTATCATTGCATCAACAACGATGCCTTTTACCACTGCAGGCTCTGCAGTTTCGATACCCCAAAATATAGGGAGTCAGCCATCCCCAGCAAGAGGAGGAGGCACAATAGGCTCTACGTTCAGTATGCCTTTTTCACAATATATGAATCAAGGCAACAGTAGGAATGTACCATATGGTATGCCTACAGCACTGATGCAAGGGCTACAAACTAGCCCTTCATTATATTCAGAAACTGTGTCTGGCGCTTACTCGCCTACAAACCAACGTTTGGCCTCCAGTTCTGTTAATCGAAATGCAGTGCCACCATTAACTAATACATCCTTGATGTCTTTAAGGCAGCAAATGGATGAAAGTAATCATGATATGGTTAATATGTTGACACAACAAATTGGTACAGTGTTTAATCCTTTGATACAAAATACTAACCAGTCTTATCAATTGTTAGCCACCCAGATGGGTAGGATGGCTGATTTCTTTGGGGCTCCACATGTCCCTAATCAACCAGTCCCCCAGATCCAGAATCTAGCACCCATACAAAACATCCAAATACCAAATAATGCTATGGTGCCTATACCCAATAACTTAGTGGTACAGCCTAATCAAGGACAATTACAAGTGGGTCCAATCGAACCACACGTTCAACCACAAGTACAACCACAAATCGAACCAAATCCAGGGATAGTCTTAGTAAATCGAAATCAAAATGCTGATGAAGTGGTTAGAAATGTCCAACAAAATAATTTAGGGGCACAAAATAACATAGCAAATTTGGTCGAAGCTATCTTAGTCCAAAATGGTTTGAATGTAGGTTTACATAGACCAAATTTTGTTTCTGCCTTGTCAGAGTATGTGCTTCAGACTGAACTACCAAGGGGTGTCAAAATCCCAAAATTCACTAAGTTCGCTGGTGACACTAGCGAATCAACCGTTGAGCACATTGCAAGATTTCTGACAGAAGCAGGAGACATAGCAAATAATGAAAATTTAAGGATGAAGTATTTCCCAAATTCTCTAACAAAAAATGCCTTTACATGGTTCACAACCCTCCCTCCACATTCCATACATAATTGGAATCAATTAGAGAGAGTTTTCCATGAACAATTTTACATGGGACAATCAAGAATAAGCCTTAAAGAATTAGCAAGTGTTCGACGAAAAGCGCCTGAGTCAATTGATGATTATCTCAATAGATTCAGACTTTTAAAGGCAAGGTGCTTCACCCAAGTCCCTGAACATGAATTAGTCGAAATGGCTGCTGGTGGCCTAGACTATTCGATTAGAAAGAAATTAGATACTCAGTATTTAAGAGATATGGCTCAGTTGGCTGATAGAGTTCGACAAGTCGAACGGCTAAAGGCTGAAAAGGCTAGAAATTCTAAATTTCATAAGAGGGAAAAGGTTGCATATGTCGAAGCAAATGACAGTGACCAAGAGTTCGATATCACTTATGAAGATATCGAAGACAATGAGGTTGATTTAGCAGAATTAAAACCTGGACCTCCTTATGTCTGTAAACTCCTTAAACCTTCGAATGGGAAAAATCCTGTTGAGCCTAAAAATGATAAATTTGTGTCTAAAACTTATACATTTGACATAACCAAATGTGATGAAATATTTGATTTATTAGTTACAGATGGCCAGATTATTGTTCCTAAGGGCTTAAAAGTACCCCCAATCGAACAACAGAAGAAAAGGGGTTATTGTAAATTTCATAATTTCCTTGGCCATAAAACCTCACGTTGTATTCTTTTCAAGGATCTGGTCCAAAAGGCTCTCAATGAAGGGAGACTCAAGTTTGGTGAGAAACCAAAGGCCACTCAGGCGAATGTTGAAACACCTAAAGCTATTGAAACTCTCTATGCGGAACCTCAAGGAGTAATGATGGTCGAAGCCATGGAGGTGTCTCAGGTGCAAGTTCAAGGCATATCTGAAGAAGACTACAGCGAAAAGATGAAAGTGGTGTATCCTCAGACTGAAGAGGATCTGATCGATTTCTTGAACAGATGCAAACTCGAAAACAAGAATGTAATGCTGTGTCCTCGCTGCAGTGCAGTATGTGATAGAGAGGCTACTGAGGGCCTCAAGAAGTACCAGGTTGTCAACAAGGGGGCAACGCAAAACCAGCGTTTCGATAAAGGCAAGAGGATTATGGTGCAGTCGAACAACAACCAGAAATCTGGTCGAAAGAATACCTTTGTTCCTCCTGGTTCGATTCCTGTAGAAAAATGGATGCACCAGGGGCTCATAAGGTTCAACAAAGGAACTATGGAGGTAGGTGGTTCCAGTGGAATGAAGCAAGTTGGCCCACAGGAGGCTAATAAGTATTCTTACAGAAACAATTACAAGGGTAAGAATCCTATGACAATGACCCAATGGCGCAGGTTTCAGCGTCAAAAGAAATTGGCCGAACAGAATCTGCAAACTGGCCAATATAAGGAAGTGTCCAGGAGGCCAGCAAAAGAAAGACTCTTTCCTCCAGTGGATGAAGATAAGATGGAAGACGAGGATCTGCTGGATTCTGAACCTGATTTCGACGTCATTTGCGTGGTATCCATCTTGCCATCTGAGTATGATGTCCAATCTGAAGTTACTGAGATCGAAGGTGAATTCGATCATCTTGATATGGCTGACCCAAAGCCAGTATGTTACTATGTGATGAACAATGGCTGCGTTGAGGAGCAATTAGCCTCTTTCGAAAAGCCAAGTCTTGGGATGAAAAGCCATCTCAAACCCCTTTTCATCAGAGCAAAGGTTGAAAATGTTGGGATCAACAAAGTGCTCATAGATGGTGGAGCAGCTGTCAACTTGATGCCTCAATCTACGCTCTACAGGATTGGGAAATATGACAGTGATCTGTCTGCCCACAACATTGTGCTCTCTAATTATGAGGGCAAAACTGGCTATTCGTTGGGAGCCATACAAGTTGATGTTGCTGTGGGCAGTATAGTTCGACCAACTCTATTCCTGGTGGTACAATCCAAAGCTAACTTTAACTTGCTGTTAGGAAGGGAATGGATCCACGGAGTTGGGGCTGTACCATCTACTCCACCAGAAACTTATTATTTGGAGGGAGGATGGGATTGTTGAAAACATAGAGGCAGATCAAAGCTTCTATAGGTCAGAGGTTGACATTGTCACTCCACAAACCTTTGACAAAAATTTGGCTAATATAGCACCTTGTGGTGACAAGGACTCTGCTTTCGAGCCAAGTGACAATGTTATCCATTCTGTCAAGCTCCATCCTGCCCATGGCTTTATATGGGAGAGGGAAGAAATTAGTGCTGTTTCTTCTGAAGATGGAGTCATTCCACCAACTGGGTGGAATATATATGAAGATTACTATGACTGAGGCCACTGCATGGGCCAGGATTACGGCTTATATGGCCGAAAATAGATTAAATACGGCCCTTGAGGCTGAGTTTCAACAAAACATGGCAGTGGAAGCCAAGATCGAAGATCAGGAAGTCAAAGAGACAAAGGATCGAAGACTTGACTGCATTTATGACGATGAGCCGCTGGGGTTCGAGAAGGATCCTATGAGTGAGGCGCCAAAAATGCAAGCGCAAGATCCTTTGGAGGAGATCGATATTGGAGATGGCTCAATTAAAAGGCCAACTTATATCAGCGCCAATATCACTTCAAGTCTAAAAGAAAAGCTGGTGCTTCTTCTTAAAGAATTCAAAGACTGCTTTGCGTGGGACTACAACGAAATGCCTGGGCTAAGCAGAGAAATGGTCGAACTGAAACTACCTATCAAAGAAGGAAAGAGGCCAGTGAAACAACTACCAAGAAGGTTCGCACCAGAAATTATGTCCAAGATCAAGGATGAGATCGAAAGGCTGTTGAGGTGTAAATTCATCAGAGCTGCCAGGTATGTCGAATGGTTAGCAAATATAGTCCCTGTTATTAAAAAGAATGGAACTCTTAGAGTATGCATAGATTTTAGGGATTTAAATAATGCTACACCTAAAGATGAATATGCTATGCCAGTAGCAGAAATGTTAGTAGATTCAGCAGCTGGCTTCGAATTTTTAAACATGTTAGATGGTTATTCTGGTTATAACCAAATATTTATTGCCGAAAATGATGTGTCAAAAACAGCATTTCGATGCCCTGGTGCATTAGGCACTTATGAATGGGTTGTTATGCCTTTTGGCTTGAAAAATGCTGGGGCCACTTATCAAAGGGCCATGAATTCTATGTTCCATGATTTTATAGACACATTCATGCAAGTTTATATAGATGATATAATCATCAAATCTTCGTCCGAAGACAGCCATTTGGATTACCTTAGGCAGTCTTTCGAACGGATGAGGAAACATGGATTAAAAATGAATCCATTAAAGTGTGCTTTTTGTGTGCATGCAGGAGATTTCCTTGGTTTTGTGGTGCATAAAAAAGGCATCGAGATAAACCAGAACAAGACAAAGGCTATTCTTGAGACAAAGCCTCCTTCGACCAAGAAACAGCTTCAATCTTTGCTAGGGAAAATCAACTTCTTGAGAAGATTCATTTCGAATTTAAGTGGCAAAGCTCAGACTTTTTCGCCATTGCTTCGACTCAAGAAAGATGAACCATTCAAATGGGATGAAGAGCATCAAAAGGCTTTCGATGAAATTAAAGAGTATTTGATTAAGCCTCCAGTACTAATGCCTCCTAGTCGAAGTAAAGATATGAAGTTGTACATTGCTGCGTCTGACAAGACCATTGGGAGCATGTTGGCTCAGGAAGATGAAAATGGCGTGGAACATGCAATTTATTATCTTAGTCGTGTATTAAATGATGCAGAAACTAGATATACTGCCATAGAAAAACTTTGTCTTTGTTTGTATTTCTCTTGTATTAAACTTAAGCAATATATAAAGCCTGTTGATGTCTATGTGTATTCTCATTATGATATTATTAAACACATGTTATCGAAGCCTATTTTACACAGTAGAATTGGAAAGTGGGCTTTGGCATTAACAGAATATTCTTTAACTTACAAGCCCTTGAAATCTGTTAAGGGTCAAATTGTGGCAGATTTTATTGTAGATCACTCAGTGATCGAAATGCCTCAAGACTATGTAGAAACTGAACCTTGGATTTTGTATTTCGATGGTTCTAAACATAAACATGGAACTGGGATTGGAATCTTAATAATATCCCCCACAAAAGTCCCAACTAAGTTCAAATATAAGATTAAAGGTCTTTGCTCAAATAATGAGGCTGAATATGAAGCTTTAATCACAGGCCTTGAAATTTTAATTAGCTTGGGGGCAAGAAATGTTAACATAAGGGGTGATTCAGAGTTAGTGTTGAGACAATTAACACAAGAATACAAATGTGTGAAAGAACACTTAGCAAGATATTTTGTTATAGCAAGTTCCCTTCTGAATCATTTTGATTATATTAATGTTGAACATGTACCTCGACTAGAAAACCAAGAAGCAAATGATTTAGCCCAAATAGCTTCAGGGTACAAATTGTCGAAGGAAAAATTAACTCAGTTGATCGAAATAAAAGATAAACTGGTGTTACAAGAGCCATTGAGCACTGCATTATCAATGCCAAAACTTGTGGGGGCAAGTACACCACAAGGTAGTGAAGATGAAAACGTAGATGATCTTCAGGAAAAAATTCAAATTTTGGCCATTGACAATATGTTGGATAATGATTGGAGAAAATCCATTGTTGAATATTTGGAAAATCCAACAGGTAATGTGGCTCGAAAGATCAAATATAGGGCTTTGAACTACGTGATTATGGGAAATGAATTATTTAAAAAGACTGCAGAAGGAATTTTATTAAAATGCCTAAGTGAATCAGAAGCATATTTAGCAGTTTCCCATGTTCACAGTGGTGCTTGTGGATCACATCAAGCAGGCCATAAAATGAAATGGCTTTTATTTCGACAAGGTTTATATTGGCCGTCTATGTTAAAGGACTGCATAGAATTTGCTAAAGGCTGTCAAGAATGCCAAAAGCATGCAGGGATACAGCATGTGCCTGCTAGTGAGTTACACTCCATAATCAAACCTTGGCCTTTCAGAGGATGGGCTCTGGATTTAATTGGTGAGGTTAAGCCTGCTTCGTCTAAAAACCAACGATATATTTTAGTTGGAATAGACTATTTTACTAAATGGATTGAAGCAGTCCCTTTACCAAATGTCGATCAAGAGGCGGTAATTAGTTTTATTCAAAACCATATCATTTATAGGTATGGTATTCCTGAAACAATTACCACTGATCAAGGTTCAGTCTTTACTGGACGAAAGATGCAAGAATTTGCTCAAGAAACTGGCTTTCGATTATTAACCTCAACACCATATTACGCGCAAGCAAATGGTCAAGTCGAAGCAGCCAATAAAATTATCATTAACTTGATTAAAAAACATATTGCCCAAAAACCAAAAAATTGGAATAAAACGTTGGATCAAGTTTTATGGGCATGTAGAAATTCTCCTAAGGAATCAACTGGCACTACCCCATTTCGACTGACGTTTGGTCATGATGCTGTACTTCCAGTCGAAATACATTTGCAATCAGCCAGAATACAAAAACAAATGGACATACCAATTGATCATTATTGGGAAATGATGTCAGATGAGTTGGTTGATTTGGATGAGGAGAGATTAAGAGCATTAGAAGTCTTGACTAGGCAAAAGGAAAGAGTTGCAAAAGCTTATAACAAGAAAGTAAAGTCAAAAACTTTTAATGTTGGAGACTTGGTGTGGAAAGTCATCCTGCCCATGGATAGAAAAGATCGAACCCTGGGCAAGTGGTCCCCAAATTGGGAAGGACCATTTAAGGTAGTCCAGATTTATTCGAACGGTGCTTATGAGTTAGAGGAATTAACTCCTGATCAATGTACCTTGAGCATAAATGGTAAGTATTTGAAAAGATATAGACCAGCGCTGCAAGAGATTCGAATAAATCAAGAATAGTTCGAAAAATAAATAACTAAAGTGGCAACTAGCGAAGATGCCAATAAAATCAAACATTCGAATTAAAAATGGTGGGTTTCATCCCTCATCATACAAAGATCTTATCTTGGATTTTTTACCCATCATAAAGTACTAAGATTTTATTCGAATTACAAAAGAAAAAGTGGCACGTTAATCTTGAATGGGCCCTCATCTAAAAGAAAGACACGTTGATCTTGAAAGGGCCTTCATTTCGAATCCACTTCTGAGTCTGATGAACGAAGGTATTCCTTGTTTTCATCATAAGTCGAAAGGAATTCTGCCCAATCAGGGTCCGTACTATCAGACTCTGAGGAAGAAACCTCTGGTTGAGCCTTCGAAGGTGTTTTCCCTTCAGGAGGAGGGGGAGCTCTGCAGGTTCTTGAGCTTTCACCCTTGGAAGAAGGTTTCTTGGTCTTCTTTGAGGAATCAGCAGTCTTTTTGTTGTCCTTCTTTGCAGATGTTGCTTTCTTTTTATCGGTGTTCTTCGCAATTTGTTTGCCTTTACCCATGTTTTTCTTTCAAAATTGATGATACTGGAGTAAGTAAGACGGATAGAGAATGACCATATATATAATGGTAAAATCATTAATGATTCTTCAACCGTTTCCTAATTTTTCTCAGAATTCACGCCAGTTCAGCAAGACTGTTTTGAAAACGGATGTTTGACTCGTTTTGAAACTAGAGCCAGTCAGAAATATGGCTTGATAGTTACGCGTTTTGTTATACGCACAATCTTATCCGTTACTAAAAAAGAGGTGTTTCAGTGTGTATCATAAAAACCAAGTAAATCTTCGATATCTGGCGTTTTTTAAATGCTAAAATAGTCAAAGTGATTCGAAGTAAAAGTAAGCGCAGAATAAAACTTCAAGAAAAATTCGAAATGATAGTTAAAGAAACTGCCACAAACTGGGCATGTCCTGAACATTACAATCAAAATATGCCAAAAAATGTTCGGAATTCACAAGATAATTAAGGTATTACAAATGCTTTACAGACTCCCAGTACAATTTGGTTAAGCTGTTCATCTCCTTGTCGAAGACCTGGCGGGCACTTTCCAAGCTCTTAACCTCTTCAAGTAGTACTGCAGAAGCACTGTAAGCCTTAAGACCCTCCCGTCCCTTCTCATCAATTCGAGCCTTAATCGAATTGTTGACGTCCTCTTCGAGTCGGTTGCGTTTGGCTTCCTCTTCAGCAATCTTCTGCCTATAGTTGTCGATTTGCGACTGCAACACGATGATATTATTTTCCCAATCAGAGATGTTGCTATTGCAAGCCTTAATATCAGGGTGCACTTCTTTGGCGAGATTTGCTAATCGATCAACCTCAGCCTGTGCAGTTTTGGCCCTTTCGAGCAAATGGTCATGTGTTCGTTGCTGAGCAACAAGTCTCATGGCACTGTCCTCATCATGCTACACAGTTTTGGCTAGTTGATCAATAATTGATTCGATTTGAATAACCTTCCCTAAGGTTTCGTCGGTAGTCAAGGGGTTATGGAGTTTCTTCAAAAAGTTGAGAAGTCCAAAAGCGGTGGAGGGATTTGCCTTGATTATGCTGGGCACATCTTGCATTACAAAATCTGTAGTCAGTTTTAGCAGAAGCGAGTCTTGGCGCACAGATGAGTTAATTTCTTCTGCCGACTGAGTCGAATCAGTGGCCCTGTCACTTGAAGTCTGAGGAGGGGTTTGTCTGGCAAGCAGAAGTCGAAGGGTAGCTGCAGGGTCTGAACTTTGCATATGCATGAATTCCTCTTCAGGCAACCCTAAGCTGGCAGAAAGCTTCGAAGTCGAAGACTCCGGCAAGATTTCTGACCCTCCTACCTCAGCCTCCTTGATAGCTTCATCATCGAATTGGTATCTCTCAGGGGAGGGCGAATAACCCTTGCTCGACTCAGTAGAAACAGCAGCCTCTGGTTGCTCAGTCTCAGATTCGACAGATATGCCCCTCCGACCACGAGGACTCTCAGACGCAGTTGGTTGATCTGGTTGGTCTTCTTTCTGTGGGTCTGCCTCAGCAACAGCTTCCGTTCTTACAGGACTGGGAGGCTCTTCGATAAGGGGGCTTGGAATTTTTTCTGTCCATGCTGGAGCGCCCTCTGCAGCATGACCTTCCACCTGATTCGAAATATAAACGAAATAAAAAAGGATGCTAGCAAAGGCAATCTTATTCATAAAAGAAGAGGTTTGTGCATAAACCCGTACCTCAACCTCTACAATGATGGGATTTGGATTAAGGTCTTCAGGAGTCTTAACCCCTCCATCATCCTCTTGGTCTTTAGGCTCTTTGTTAGCCTGATTGTCAACCTCAGTCGAAGCAGGCTGAGATTCAGAAGGAGTTGCTTTTGAATGATCTCCTGAAGACTTAGAAGACTTTTTCTTTTTCTTCTTCTCAACAGGCTCTTCTGCTTGTCGATCTGCAGAGATTTCAGGCCTGGCTTTCTTGTCCTTCTTCCTTTTCTTCTCTTTAGGCCCCTGAGCCTGAGAACTACCTAGACCCGTCTGTTCGACGGACTCGGTGGGTGTCGAGCTGGGGGGCGTTTTTCTTTTCCTAATAAGAGGAATCTCCTCCTCTTCCTGTGAAAAAAAAAGGGGATAAGAAAAGACTAAAGGGATCGACATTAGATCAAAAAGCGAGGTAGTTGAAAGACTTTCGAATGGGCTTACTTCTTCTTCATCTATAACATAGATGACCTCAGGTTTTGATTTTTTAGAGGTTTTGGTAGCCCCAGAGCTACCCTCTCTTTTCCGACTCTGCCATAATCGAAGTAGAACGGAGTTAGAAAATGTTGGAAATTAAAACAAGGTAAATAAAATTAGTTACCTTTTCTGGTTTCTCCTTCGGGGCCTCCTGGATCTTTATGCCAGTTGATTTTTTGGGCTTTTCCCCAGCTCGAGATGATTCTACACCTTTCTTTGTCACTGGTGCTTTGCCTGAACAGATGAAATCGAAAGGCATAAATAAATGAAACTAGCATATATAAATAAGTGACAAAAAATTGAGTTTGATACCTCGAGCAGGGAGTTTCGAACGGATGTTCTCAATGATTGGCTGAGAAAAGCCACTTTCCAGTCTGGAGATCATAGCTTTAGTATCTCCCACTGAGTGACCAGAAAAATGCTTCCCCCACCATTTTGTGAATTCTGTGGTGCAGAAGAACGAAGCACTGTATTCGAATGGGTGTAATTCGAACAGGAGCTCTTCAGATGACTTCAGGTATCTCTTGTAAAGCTTATCTGAAAGGTTAGCTCCCCTCAAAACATGTTTGGGGTCTGAGAATATACTCTTGGGTCGAAGTTGAGAAAACCCAAACTGTCTTGACACTAGATGAGGTTGGTACCCAACCAAACCTAGGTAGTTCGATTTCACCCCAGTCCTACATGAAAGTATGGAAGGATACAAGTAAGCTGACCATACTTCGTTTACTTCGTCTTCATTGTCTGGGTCAATGGTGGGGAAATCTTCCGTAAACCAAGCTGGACCAAATTGTCTCTTATGGAAGGGGGCATGTTGTGGAAGGAAGTGTTTGAAGTCCAGGAAGATTTGCATATACGTGAGAAAGAGCCTCTGTGGGCTCTGGCCTAAGGTCCTGGGCGTCAGGCGAAGTGCCCTTTGGCCCTCAATGGAACGATTTGCAACTTCTTCAACGTAGTCTTGTGGGATGAACAATCCCATTTCCTTTTCGAAAGTGGCATTAAGCCACAGTTGAAGAAGCCACATTGGGCCGGACACTAGGAAGGAAGAGCCATCCTTCGATTTTTTCAGGTCATCGCAGGCCTCCCCAATCGAATCATAGAGAACGGCCAGCAAGAGTTTACCAAGCCCAAATATCCTGCCCTCTCCAATCTGCTGGGCCATAGGAATAAATCTCTTTGCCACCTGCAGAGATTTCGAACAGAAGACAAAGTGCGACATCCACAGGGTCAGGAATGCAACATGTTCTTCGAAGGATACTTCATCGTCCTCACCCCTGTTCTCTGCTATGTATTTAGCAAAAGTTGCCTCTTTGAAATCAACCTTGATATCATCATTAGTGATGGTAGGGTCATAAGTATCCCCAGTAGGCCTAAGGCCTGTAAGAGCGGCTACGTCGAAGAGGGTTGGAGTAAGCATCCCACAAGGAAATTGGAACGTGTTAGTTGAGCTCTCGAAGAAGTGTAGAGCAGCAATGATCATTTCTGGTCGATACTCTGGACCAGTCCTGGAAAATTGGATAAGGTCGAAAATCTCATGCCTTTTCCAAAACTCTCCATAGTCGTTTTCGACTCGATCAAGCCAAGAGATATAATCTAGATTACCTACGTAAGGAGCTGATCGAAATAGCTTACTTGGTTTGCTTAGAAAATTGAAGTTGTATGGGTCACTTAGGAAGATCCTGGGTTCACAAGTTGTGAACGAAGGGAATACCTTGTCCATAGCCTTCGATAAATTTGGCTGATCTGGAAGAGGCCCACCAAAAGCGTAAGTATGGCCGCCCACAGAAAATGGGATCATTACGTTCAGCTCCCAGACGGCTTTCTTTGCGGCGTCCCCGTGAGGTTCGGGTACCATATCTTTGCCATCATTATTTGTGATAGCACTTGGCCATCTTCCAGCTATGGGAACTTCTTGGTTTTCTGAAGACATTATCGAAGAAGAAGATGAACAGTTCTTACGAAAAAGGGTTTTGATGACAGATTGTTTGAATCAATGCCAATGATTCTGAGGAGAGAGTTTCTTTACTAGAGATTCAAAAACAAACGATTGTGGAAGGAAACAACGGATTGGTTTGATTCGTAAGAAGCTGTGGAGATTAAGAAGCGAGAGAGTGGAAAAAGCAAGAACTCTGAAAGCTTTCGTCTGGAAAAGTTCTTCAATGGCCGTTTCTGGCCTTTTTATAGGGTTACTTTTTCATTTTTAAAAAAAAAAATTCTGTCAAATCAAAAATCACTTCGACTTCCCAGTGTGACACGTGTCCCACTTTTACCTAGAAAGTTGGAACTCATGATGATAGTGGGAATCGAGGTGACAGTTATACAGTAAAACGTGCCATCATGACGCCGTTTCAGTAAACGTGGAGAAAAAGAAAAAATGTCAACTTCTTATCTTCCTTCGATCACGAATCGAAGCAGACATTTTTTGGGGGCAATTTGTTAGCCCATATTTTTATAAGCTAAGAATATGCTCTAAACATGCATTAAATGCTGAAGGGAATCTTGCAAGATTCTATCTAATCGAAGAGCAGAAAGAATTTTGGAATTGTTCACAGGTTCAAAGGAATATTTACAAATACAAGGCTAAGGCAAGAAGGAGGACTTCGAACCATAAGGCAAATCGACCTAGCGTATGATCGAATCGAAGCAATAAAGTTCTGGACTTATCACAATTCTGACACTTCACAAAACTCAGTTCGACTTCGAGAGATACAACCGTTCTAAGGAGAAATTAAGTGCATGCAGGGTGTACGTGGCAGGACATTTGGCAGTAGTATAGTGTTCGACCGTTAGGGCAGTTTATTTTCGAAAGTCTATATATAGTAGTTTTTTAGTCAGAAAAAAGGTCGCAATTCATTTTATACAAAAATCCTTGTAAACTCAAAGTACCCACGCTATCGAGAGAAACGAGTGAAATGGGATCCAAGTATGAATCTGTGAACCATTCTTTTCTGTAAAGCATATTTTACAATTCAATGCAATTTACTTTTTCATGAAATGTATCTTCTAAGCACTTTAAGTTTCATGCGAAGTTTAATGATTCTCATTTAAATTCTGTTCATATCTGTTTCGATCGAAACAAAGTGTTTATTAAATAAGAACTTGTTTTCCTTGTTATTTGCAATCCAAGTGAATTTTATGTTTAATTCTCCCCCAAACTACACTAAATGTTTATGCGTAATGGACATTCAAACAATTTAAAGAATTCAAACAAAGCACTATGCTCCTGAGATTCACTAGTTGGTCTCGCAAGCAATTAAACCAGACTAGCGGTTGTTTACCAAATTTCAGAGTAAACACTAACCAATACGATTGAACCCACAATATTATTTAGACACGAATAATGTTTGCCAAGCAATACGTGATAATATCGAGTAGTAACTAGAATCTGTAATACTAACCATGAAATAGGTTGATGAAGTTTAATCCCAACATACTTATATCTCTGTTAATTCTCGTATCATTTAAATTTTCATAGTTTTATAGCTTATGAAACCAAACACTGTGCAATTTCATCACTTAGAGCAGCTGTAATATGAGATTTTGGAGTTATGTTTTGTGAATTTGTAACATCCCAGACTGCTTACAGAATTTCCAACTGACCCCATAAACCAACACAAGTCTTTTCAACGTGTTTTGTCCTCACTCGTACGCTTTATGGGAAACTTCTCAGAAGGCCACCCATCCCAAAATTGCTCAAAGTCAAGCACACTTAACTGTGAAGTACTTATGGTTTGGTCTACCGAAAAGAAGATGCATCTTGTTGATATAGGTAATACCAAACAATTCTTATAAGCCCTCCTTCAACCATGCAGTCACATACCTGCAAGGCTTCAGGATCCCTCTCATTCCGATGTGATTCAGTTTTGCCTAGAAGCTGCCAGGAGCCGCAAATTGTCATGCCTTATGCACCGGCGACCACTCCCCGCCTTCATCAACCTCGGGCGTTACAGAATTCCAATAGTTTCTTGTAATGATCAGCACTTATATCTTAGTGGGTACATAATGCACGAAATTTGTGGCTTACTAGCTGTATATTAGCTTATAATCTAAGCTTTTCTTTGATACAATATATTCAATTTTTTGGTTTGGCAATGGATGATATGTACCTCCATTTATATGATTATTGTGACCTTTTTAGAATAAAAGAAGTTTCTAATGATGTCGTAAGATTTAGATTTTTCCATTTTCACTAAAAAAACTGAACTAGAGATTGACTACATTCTATGTGTGTAGGATCCATAAAGACTTGGGAGGAATTGAGACAAGCCTTCCTCGAAAATATTTCCCCATGTCTAAAATTGTGCAATTGAGACAAGAAATAACTAGCTTTTCACATAAAGAGGTAGGTTGTTATATGAAGTTTGAGAGTGTTTCAATGGAATTCTTAAGTCATGTCATTCACATGGGTTAAAAAAATGGTCCATCATTAAAACTTTCTACATTGGGCTTCTACATTGAGCTTCTCCCTCCTTAATGATACCAACATGGTTCTAACAATACATATTTATGTTATGATTTTGTTTTAGAAATCATATTTATAAGGTTTTTATTGTTATAAACATTGTTGCATCATGCGTGCAAATACTAAACTCATACCTAAGGACCTTAGTTTGATCTTACTAAAGTCTTCAATTAGACCATTTCAAAATAAACATGATTTAGATACAACTTGGTTTTAACAATACATACTTTATGTTATGATTTTGTTTTTAGAAATCAAGTTTATAACGTTATTATTGTTATAAACATCGATGCATCTTGTGTGCAGATACTAAATTTACACAAGGACCTTAGTTTGATCTTACTAAAGACTACAATTAGACCATTTCGAAATAAACATAATTTAGAAATCACATTGCATGAAATTTGAAACGCACCGTTTCATTTAAGCTAAAATTAAATAAATAAATAAATAAAATAAATAAATAATAGTAAGTAATAGTAGATAACGAAGTGAGGCGTTTATGCTCAAAAGATATTGTTTCAGTGAAGGTTCTTTGGAAAGGTCCGTCCGGTGAAGAAACCACTTGGGAACCCGAAGAAGTCATGCATGAAAGGTATCCGCATTTATTTGAAAATCAAGGTTAGTAGTGTTTATCAGATGTACATAATTCGAGGACGAATTTTCTTAAGGGGGAAGAATGAAACGCATCATTTCATTTAAGCTAAAAAATAAATAAATAAATAAATAAATAATAGTAAGTAGTAGTAGTAATAATAATAATAATAATAATAATAATAATAATAATAATAATAATAATAATAATAATATATAAGCATAACACACACCACGTGTGAACACAACATTTCCCTCGTTCCTTTCTTATTTCCCCTGTAACCTCTCTCTCTCTGTTCAGCTTTCCTTTTCTTCATTTTCCTTCCTTCCCAATCAAGCAATTTCATTCACAAATCAAACACCCATAAAAAAAATTATTCAGCTAAGCAAAACAATTTTACATTACAAGTTCTATTTGATAGGATTTTGGGGTTAGGGTTTGTGCTTTGAAAAGGAAGAAAAATACCCATTTTGTGAAAGTTTCTCATTGATACTTTTTGAGGTATATTTATCAACTTACCTTTCAATTAGTGCATATATAGGCATGATTAGTGGGTTAGAAATTAATTTTAGTGAGTAGAGTCTATGTATAACTTCAACATACGATTATGATACAAACTTTCATTTTATTTGAATGGTTCTATGTAACTTCAACAACGTTGGCATAAAGTATGTTGCATCTGCTAGTTGTTCATGTGTATAATATGCAATTGTTTCATATTCTGTCTAAAACGAAAGTTCGGGATAAATTAACAAGTTGAAGCCTACATGATATCAATAATATTATAATATAATATATTCAACTTACACTTCATGGTTTCTATTGTTACTAAAGTTCTAGAATGAGCTTCTAAATTTTGATAGAAAACTATTTATGCTCAGATAGGGCGCCGGACGCTTCGCATGCTTCTCCAGGGGTGGTTGGAGACCACACTTAGTTGATTTGTCGTAACTGTGAGTTGATGACGATCATTATCACTTATTTTCATTATCGTTATTATTCATTTTTTATGATTTTATATGTTAAAGAATTTACCAAAATGGGGAACACACCCTTCGAATATTTTTTTTTCTCTCGTCTTAGATACATGTTTAAAGTCACCGATTTTAATATGATCTCTTATTTGGATTTTATCTACGACTTATAAGCAAAGAATTGCAAATTGAGATTTGATTGTGTGCATTTTGACACAAGTTTGATATTTTACGAATCATGGTTTTAAAGCTATATGTTTGAGAAATACGATTATAATTGTGACTACCTAGGTGCACTTAGTATTGATTTCAGTTAGGTAGAGTTACTCCGTTAGATGGAGCCGCCCCTATGGATAGGCCGCCATTAGGAGGAGAGGGCTATCAATGAGATGTAAACTACCTAATTGAAAATGTTTTACGTTTTGTTTTGAGTTGAGAGAAAAGAGCTATCCGTTAGATGGAGCTACCACTAAGAGAAATGTCACTCTTAGTAGGAGCTATCAATGAGATGGGGCTAGTTCTCGATTCACCAAATTTTGATTATTTTCACTAAATGGAGTTTTCTACATTTTTTTTAAAAGGCTTTTATTATGATTTTCATCAATGTATTTTTAAAGGCTTGTAATCGTATTTTCAGCTCTTTACGATATTGAATTTTCTTTGAATTATTCTTATCTGATTGGAAATATTTACTACTGTGTGAATTTTCAAGCGTATAAACGATTGCGGGTTAATAGAATTTTATACGCTTACTAGATTTGTAAATTGACATTATATTTGAAAAACTTAATTACTCGTGCCCATGTGTGTTTCCCTTCTAGTTGGTGGTGGTTGTTGTCTCCTCACTAAGTCCTTGTGACTTACTCTTTCATTTTCTAATTTTTTTTTTTTTCAGATTCCCAAGCAGCTGAGTAGAAAGTTGCTAGTATACCCAAAGTTCAGCATTGTCACTTTTTGGTAGGCGTCCTTTATGGATGGCTCTTTTGCTTATGTACATATTTCAGTCAGTGTATCTGCAGCTATATGGAGTCTAGAAATGTCTTATTTTGGGTTGTACAAATATGTAAAATGTCATTTTGAGATTCTGGTTGATGGAAACAGGTTTATGGATAGGATTCATGTCTTGGAAACGTCAAAAATACAGAGGATACTCTGTTAAAATTTCTGTAAATATTATTTTGATGAAAAGGGTTATGTGTAAATTATTTAATTGTCATTTGTCGAGTTTGGTTGTTAGGCTTGCCGGACTAAAATGTATAAGTCTGTGCGCCGGTCACGATTACTGTTTTGGGTCGTGACAAAATTTCTATGTTAGTCGTCTATATCTATATATGTAATGAAATTTATTGATATGGTAGTCGTCGTGATTTAGTCACGTTATAAATTAGAATTGACAACAATGATCGTCCCATTGTTAACATATGATGTCGAGTGTGGACCAATTGTAAACGGAAGTCTAAAAATAAATAACCTTTAGATGCATACCTAAATAAATCTCTTCTTAAAATATTTTATCCTAAAATTGAAGTATAATAGATTTGAAAGTGAAAAGTCATAGTTTTTTTTTTCTGGTAAACCAAGTGTATCATCCACACACAAAATACATAGACTAATTCTCTGAGATAATTGGAATCTATTTAAGGGATTGACCTTTTCTAACAAATATTTTTCCATATGTATCGAGCACGAGTGAAAGTCATAGTTTTGATTGAGGGACAAAGTTTTAACTAATGATAGTGAGTGATACTAGTACCTACTCACAATCAACTAAACTGGTCTCACTCATATATTGCTCTTCTTGGAGAGGACAAATCCCAAAATGGCTTGGAGAGAAATGCGAGGAGACATTGGAAATCAAGTAATATGGATTGAAACAGAGATAATGTTCCGTCTAAATATATTAGTGAGGCTTAATTATTCAGTGGCATTTCACATGGGAAGGTATAAAACTTTCCCACCATGGGAAAGTTTACTTTAACTATTAGATTAATTTGAGAACAAAATCTTATCATACACTTCCAACACTAGATTATTTCTTTTACACCTTCCACCACCTTTCTCTCTCCTTCCCCACTTGTTGAAATACAGTACTAGAGTTTCTATTTTTGTTGCTATTTGATACTCATTATAGTTAATTTTCACAAGATCCTTTGTTGGCTAATACAAAGCCATTACCAATTCGCGTCTAAGTCACAAATCTACTTGACTGGTTAGAAACACAGCAGGACACAAACATTTTTGTTGCTTGGAATAGAAGAAAACGTCCGGCGATGCGTTTGATGGTGCTGGTCGTGGAGAGGAAGGAGAGAGAAGGGTTGGAAGGTGTAAAAGAAATAATCTAGTGTTGGAAGTGTATAATAAGATTGTGTTCTCAAATTAATCTAATGGTTAAAGTAAACTTTCCGATGGTGAAAAAGTTTTATACCTTCTCATGTGAAATGTCACCTAATTATTCACCTGAAGTTGCATAAAAGAACAAAAACCGGCATTTCTTCATATGTGTGGAGCAGCAAATTAAATTAAGAATGACTCTTGTACCAAACATTCATCTTGTGGCTAAGAATTTTTCTGTAAAGTTATTCTATTAAAAAAAACGTGACGTCGGTATTGGACATAGAAACTCTAATCGGGCTGTGTTATACATGTCACTAAAAATTAGAATAATTAAACTAGGTTGAAGTGCGGTTTACGTAGTTCACTTGGTTGCAACTTGTAAGTTTGTACTTCAACCTTTGTCTACTAGGTTCAATGGTTGCACACCGGAAGAAAAAAAAAATACTATATGAAGGTTAAAGTGCACTGTATTTTTTTTTCTTTTATATATATATATATATGGCCCTCTCTTTTTTACAAAACAAAATTTGGTTCCAACTTGACAAAAGACAAAATTAAAGTGATTATATTTCGATCGGTTTGATTTAATTCTTTAAACTTAAATTTCAAGCCAATCTAAAACAAATCAATCCAATTAAAATTAATTTGATTTGGTTATTGAGTCAAAATAATATTGAAAAGGTACCGACATGGTGTTGAGAGTTGACAACACGACTCTCTTCTAAAAAAAGAATTTACATTCGATTATTAAAGTCGTCCATTTGGGAGGTAGTCAAACTTTGGTAAAAAAGAAAGGAAAAAAAACCAAATGTATCGTTTCTGACTTGAAGATTAATCTCATAAGAGAGCTAAAAGATAAAATAGACCCCTCATGTTTGATTCAAACATGAGAGGGTCCTGGTCCAATTTTATCTACTTACTTCAAATTTTAATGATGTGTTTATTACCTTTTCAACTTTTCTCATGTGGTATTTTCGGTCCATATTTGTTTCTCATGTAGTATTTTCGATGCATGTTTGAATATGGGAAGAGATTGACAAAATGAGAACGAGCAACCGTGACTTTGATAAAAGCCACACTTTTTAACTCGTAATTTTTCAATCTTAATGTTCATCAATTTTTTTTTATTTATACATCAACCTTATTTACAAATAATTCAATTGAAAGACACATTTAACCCTTAATAAATTTACTACTCATATTACAATTGAAAGCGACTTTAAGGTTCTTAATATATGGTCATTGGGAGCTGTAGGATTAACAAAAGGGAAATGTCAAGAGTATTCCGGGGTACTCTTTAAAACTTTTAAATAATAATTATTTTTGAAAATTTATGTAATTAATGCATTGAAAATTGAAATATTTAATTTTTTTATGAAATAATTTCTTTTTTTGGAATGCTTAAAGAGTGTCCCGAGGGCATTCGTTAACAAGACCCTTAACAAAAAAAAAACATCCATATCTTAGTTCGAGTATCGTGATCTTTCTAACTTCCAATGACATGATTTTCAAGCACATGCTTGACATGATGGAAATAAATGTGCAAATTAGTTACTGGTTAATTTTGGTCTTATTCAAAGCTCGTAAGATGTAAGAATTATTATGGAGGCTCCTTATAGGAAACTACAAAATCTTATCTTTGATGATATACTAGTATATGAGATTTACATGCTTAAAAGGGTTGATGTAGTTTTCTTTTATTTTTTGGGATTTGTCATCTTTAGGAAACTACAAAATCTTATCTTCGATGATATATATGAGATTTACATTCTTAAAAGGGTTAATGTAGTTTCCTTTTCTTTTCTTGGGCTTTGTCGTCTTTATTCATTATTAAAAAAAAAATTATCCATGAAGCATTATATACCTATTTTTTTTGTCTTGATAACGAGTGTCTTTAAGACACTCTTTAAGTTTTCTCAATTAAGAAATTATTCTTTGAAAAAGTTTAACACTTTAATTTTCGATGTTTGAATGTTCAATTTTCCATAAAAATTTACTATTTAATGTTCTTAAAAAGTGCTCTTAAGACACTCGTTAGCATTTTTTTTTTAGATCTTAAAGAATTACTATTTATGTATCTATAAGAAAAAAAATTATTTGTGCGTATTAATTAAAATTATTTAATTAAAAAAATTACATCTAAATTTACTCTTTTTGGTGTCTATAGGCCGGGGTTAAATCGCACCTGCTAGAGACTATTTTCGCAACTTTTTTTTTATATAAAGGACTAACTTAGTCCAAATATGTTTTGTGGAGAACATATTTATGTATTTACTGATCTTTTTTTAGTAGGAGTCTGTAAATTCCTTAGTAGTAAAACAGTCCAAAATAATGTCGACTATTAGTTTAGTTATGAGTCATAATCATAGGTGGATTTGATAGTACAGCCAATCCATTAAAGGAAAAAACGAACCATCTCGGTTGGGAGTGTATCAATTGTTTAGAGGTGGTTTGTCTTTACTTTCTTTTCTCCATTATCATTTGGTGGCCTTAGGGATAAGGAACCTAAATTGAGTTGGAATCTTTGTGTTGTTTAGGTGATTAGTGGAGTCTCGGGTCCTATATTTGCAGTATTTAGCATGGTGTTGTTGATTTTGGTTCATTTTAGTCTTTTGTATCTGCTAGTTGTGGTGTTGTGGTCTTGTGGCTTTGTTGTTATTTATAAGTCTTTATCATTAGCTGAACTGTACTCTGTATTGTCTCACTCTTGCACTCCATGTGCTTTGGGGTGTTATTTTAATGAATTTTTGCTTTTACATAAAAAGAGTTGGGGTCTTGGATGGAATTGAAAGTTGCTTGCCTAGTTGGTGCTTTTTGTGGTGTCTATGTACCCCAAAGACTCACCTTGAGGGGGTCTTTGTAGTTTGTAGGGTTACCACTTATCATACCTTTTATTTTTTAGGAATTATTTTTAGACTTAATTATATGTTTGATCCCTTGTATTTATGTTTGAGTTTAAGTTGATCTTTTATGTTTTAAAAGATTTAAGTTTGTTTTTATGTTTTAAAAAGTTTCAAGTTGATCTAAAACGTTACTCTCTAACTCGACCGTTTCGAGATCTGAGTTGAGAATATGAGGTTGAAATTTAACTTATTTACAAAATCAATTTTAAAACATTTTTTATTTTTTTTGTTTTATTAAATTCAATATTATGTGACGAAAGAGACTAACTTATACTGATGTGAGTGACAACAAACTATATATGTTTAGAGCTCATTCTATACATAACAAACATCATTTTTTTTATGAAAAGAAAAATGTAGCTAATGAGAGTTCTACCGTGGTTCAAGGTCAAGGAGGTCCTAAACTCGGTCAAAGACTAAAATTTATTTCAACCATGATTTAAACTCAAATTCTTCCACAAGATTAATTTTTAATTGAAATTTATTATTCATTTGAGATTAATTGCTTGTTTTTTTAGAGGTTATTAATAGACTTGATTTGAAAATAAACATTTTGCAAGTATATGTTTTTAATTAATGGATATATTGGTTGATTTTTTTACAAGAGATATAATCAGTACATTTTTTTATAGCAAGTATATTAGCAGCCATTTTGACAAAAATGTATAATGACAAAACAAGATTAAGGTATTGTTTAGAGAAACAACTTGCTATTCATAATCTATACATTGTTGCTTATGAAAATGAGTTGAAAACAACTTATAAACATGTCGTAAGTTGTTTATAAAAAAAATTATAGCTGTTTCCATAATATCTTCCAAATTATGAACATGGGCCAACTGATTGTGGTTTTTTTTTATTGATCTGGACCGTTTTTTTTTAGGATAAATGAGATCTAATTAGTCTATCATTTACCAAGCATGGGCGCATGGTCAATGATCATAAAGGAAAAAGTGTACCACTCTATATACACTAGCTAATTTTAGTTACATCTAGAAAACTCGTCTCCCTCGTTAATTCTCTTAATTGTCGCTAGTTTGTTTACCTTTATTTTACACGATAGTAGTAGTATATACTACTATATCCCTATCTCTAGATACCAAACGCCCCATATATGTAATCATATAAATAGGTACATATAGTATACTTCTCTCTCTTTCTTTCAAAAAAAAAGAGTAGATATAAGCCAAAAATTTAAATACGTTACTTACACATACAAAATTAGATTAATTATAATTTGATCATTTTTTTTATTAAATTACCTTTATATTTTTATTAACCTTTAATGTATTTTTTTTGTCAAACCTTTAATGTATTTTTACTACTAAATGTAAAATACTCATTTTATTTCGTTATAAGAGCATCTCCAATGAAGATGTCATAGATATAGTACATTGATAAACTTGCATCTTAATTATTCATACATTGAAAAAACCGTGATGTGACAAATGGGTAACATAAAAATTATTAAAGTGTCTAAATATGATACAATATCATACAATAACATTAAATAAAAATATAAAAAATAATATAAAATTATAGGTTGCTTAAGAGTCGTATAATTATTTACTATTTGAGCAAGATGAGCACGAGTTCCATAAATATGATGTAACATTGAGAGACCATTTTTTAGTAGTGTATGAAACTCAAAGTATGTTATATAAAAAAATGACCATTGGAGATACTCTAAGTAGATCTGAGTATGTGGGTTGGTGCACTCCTTATAAGTTATAAACCTGCACATTAAATAGGTCGGGTTAACTTACCCCCAAATTAAAACGAGTTGTGATATATTGACCCTAATATAGTTTGCGCTATTTCACAAATTAAACAAGGTTGATCTGCGATCTATAATAAAATAATATTAAAATTGCTATTTTGTAAAAAGAAACTAAAAAATTGGTATTACAAAAATTTGTTTTTTAAAAGCTAAAAATGTCTCTTTTGATGATAATTTTATAGTATACTTTATAAGTTGTATGTAACAACCCTTAAAAAAAAAACAAATTGTAAGTAACAACGACTAATAAAAACCCAAAAAATACAACTAATAAAAACAACTAATAAAACCCAAATAATACTTGACCAAAAAACAAACCCAAATAATACTATTAATAACAACCTTTAGCCATTAATATAGTTTGTGACATAAGAGGTGTAATTAATTATAAAATAAAAAATTATTTAAATCTCATTAAAATAGGAACAACCTCACTAAAATAGGAACAATATTGTCTATAACAATGTATAAAGGAAATATGAGATTTTGGATTAGATTATTTATTATTCCAATTATACCCGTAAAAAATTTTCCTATAATAATGTTATAATTTTAAGTAAAAAGGTAAGCATGATGTTACAATTTGAAGTAAAAACAAAACATGTATAAATCTTATTTTAATCAAAATCTAACTAATCTTAATCAAAAACTAAATTTCATAAGAAAATATTGTTCATAATTTACACACGTTAGCGCAATAAAAAGAGTGGACGAACGAGTAATAATTTATCTGTCTGAACGCTAGTCTCATTAATGTTTATTTTCCTATTATGCCTTTTACTATTTATTATTTTATCTTTTTTTAATTTTTATAATTTATGTTTTTCATATCATTAATGAAAGATATTTTTATAAAATAACTCATAATTACTTTTTTCTACACAACATTAACTAATTTCTTAATTTATACGAAATTGCTAAAGTGACATATAATTTAGGTCGGAGTGAATATTATCTATATCTATACTATATTTATATTATATATAAAGAAAGTAAACTGTTTTGAGTTGTCTTTTTCTCCTTCCAATGATACCTTTAGGCAAATTTGACCATAAAAATTTTATTTTGTTGCTGTCATTAAAAAAAATAAGAATTTATATTATATTTTTTTATATTTTTTTAAAGATTATATTTGTATATTGTTGGTATCATTGAAAAAGAAAAGTATAATTTGTTAGCATATGAAAGTGCAAAATATCTATTATCTATACTTATAATTTTAATCAAAATTTCATAAAAACTATTCTTCGTAATTTATCCGCATTGGCGCAATAAGACATCGTTTGACCTGACTTTTTTACAGTCTAAAAGATACTTTAAAACAAAGTTAAAATTAAGGGATTTAAGAAAGAAGTTAAAGTTGTTTGGTTACTTTATTTTTTTTAGTTTTAAAACTATTTTTAAGTTAAAAGTTGTTTGACAAAATATTGTACAAAGCTTTGAATTTATTATGAATCTTTCTCTAATTATGAAACTTAATGTCTACCAAAAACACAATTTTATCCCTTCTTAATTTTTTGACATGTCATCAAAATTATATCATTTTGTGTCTTTTGCTTCATTCTCCCTCTATTTTTTCTCTTTTAGAAACAAATTAAAACTAACTTACTCGATAAAACACACTAATTTAATCTTTTTTTAAAGAACAAACAAACTTAATCTTCTATTTTCCAATTATCTATTCTCTATCTCTAATTATGAAACTTAATGTTTACCAAAAATACAATCTTACCCCTTCTTAATTTTTTGACATGTCATCAAAATTATACCATTTTGTGTCTTTTGTTCAACCTCCCCCTATCTTTTCTCGCTTAAAAACAAATTAAAACAAACTCACTCGATAAAACACATTAACTTAATCTTTTTTTAAAGAACAAACAAACTTAATCTTAATCCCAAACAAATTTTTCTATAATTCAACTTCTAAATATCTAAAGAGTTGAAAACAATTTACAATCTATTAGCCGTGTTAAGTAGTTCTAAAGTTCATTTAAACAACTTTTGATCAAAGCTCATTCCATTCAATTTTATGCATTATAAAAAAAGTACTTTTTTAGTAAGTATTTAATAGATATTGTGTTTGACCTACATTCTCCTTAAAATTTTAGAGAAGTAGAAAAAAAAGTCGGGTCAAACGATACCTAAGAAGAGCAGACAGACGGACATAGAGTGCCCATCTAAATGTTGATTATATATAAAGAGAATACATGATTTTAGACTAATTTTTTCACTTTCAAATATACACTTAAACAAATTTATCTATAAAAATGTTATATTGTTCGTGTCATTCAAAAAGATAAGAATTGTATTATATTTGTTATATTGTTGGTGTTATTGAAAAAAATAATTATAATTTTTTTGGAAAGGAAGATAAATATAGTTTTAAAAAAAGTATAGTTTCATATAATATGAAAATACAAAAACTCTATACATAAACGCGATAAAAAGGTATAGAAAGACCGGTGCCCGTTTCAAGGAGGTGTTATATTTAGGAACGATTTTTTTTTTTTTAGAAAAGATTTTACAATTAATGACCGATGAAGTATTTATATAAACTACTGTAAAGATACAGTGAGGTGCTAACATTCCCAAAACTGCATTGAGAAACGTAAAAGATTAAGTTGATTCACGTGGTGTCCATCCCATCCCATTGATTATTAACAAGGTTCATGGTATTAGAAGAAAAAAAATACTACTAGTTGAGTAGATTGGTCGTTGAGGTTATTAACAACATTTAACCGGTGAGAATTTAATACTCCCAATCTTATGTCCAAGTAAAAAGGTGATGGAGTACCTGCAACTTCCCAAACTATTCATGCTTTTCTTCCCTCTTCACTAACTAATCCAAATTTCCTTGCTAGCCTCATACTATACCTTCCTCATTAATTCTTCTTTCCTCTTATCTCAATCATCCCACACGTTATCTTAAATTACTTTCCTCCTCTGTATATATAAATAAATAGCTCTTTATATATTTTCCCAACATGCATATATATGCACATCAAATTAACCACCACTACTACTTGTTCATTTAAGCTCACAAAGGAAAAAAAAAAACTTATAGCTTTCAATCAAGACATATTTATTTGATTATTTTCTTGGTTTGTGTGCTTTCTCCAGAATTAAAATGGTGGGTATTTTCTCGTTGGTCACGGGCATGGCCGGACCAAGTGGATTTGGATCCTCTACAACAGCTGAACAAGTTACTGAAGGAATTGATGCAAGCAACCTCACTGCAATTATCACAGGTTTTTTTCAGTCTGAATGAATAACTCTTCGGTGTTACATAGGATAGATGTCATCAGTGTTCTTTGTTTTGAACATGAAAATGTTGTATATATTTCTGACACATAGAATATGGAATTAAAAAGACAAAACTTAGATACAATTCCATAGGTGTTTTTCGTATGGTTCTTAACTAAAAATACAAATTTTTTGGATATAACAAACTTTGAGAAAATTAAAGATTTAAGGAAATCATGGTGAATTTAGTTAAGACCCATACGAAAAGCACCTAAGGAATTGTGCCTAAGTTTTTTCCATTCTTTTATAAGCCTAATTTTATTCATTGTTTATAATCAGCGATCCCTTCAATATTTGTGCGTTTTGATATATTTTCCTTTTGTACCATGTTTTATTATGGTTCAATATTTTTTTAATGAGTTTAATCTCTTTTTGAAGAAGCTTAATGAGTTTAATCTTAATATATGGTCATGTAAAAAGTTTTTTAGTGTCAGCAAATTATATCCATATGTCCTTTCAAACAAAAATTACATCCATATCTATGATTTTTAGAAGTGATTATGATTAAAATTAAACAGTTTGTATGATCCGACGATTATAATTATATTAATAGTGTAAAAAAATTACATTGACCATATAAATATGTATTAAATCTTTATTATAATGTATAGTTGGTCAAAGTATTATTCAGAAAGTTGACCTCTTTCAACCATCTAACTATATATCTGTCAAAAATTTGTGAGGGATCCATTAATCAAATAAGTATGGATCTCCCTATATCTATCGCAAACTCGACTTAGAATAGTCTGAGTTCAATGTGTATGAATATTGAGTATTAAACAAAATCATGTTTTATTTGTTCTTAATTAGTGGTGTTTGTACACACAGAATGATTAATTATCATCTAAATTCATTCTACTATATATACTAAACAAATGCAGGAGGAGCAAGTGGTATAGGCTTGGAGACAGCACGAGTCTTGGCTCTACGAAAGGTGCATGTCATCATCGTCGCAAGAAACATGGAGTCTGCAAAGGAAGCTAAACAAATTATACTACAAGACAACGAGTCTGCTCGAGTGGACATAATGAAGCTCGACCTTTGTTCAGTGAAGTCTGTTAGATCGTTTGTTGAAAACTTCCTCGCTCTCGATCTTCCTCTCAACATCTTAATGTATGTCGATCATCCTCTTCTTTTCATTTCTTTTATAAATTTATAGTATATAAGTAATTTCTAAAAATAATGTTTGTAGTGTAACCCAAATAGCGACTTAAGAACATAATTGGCTTTTGATTTTCAGAAACAATGCTGGAGTTATGTTCTGCCCCTTCCAACTATCACAAGATGGAATTGAGATGCAGTTTGCAACAAATCATCTTGGTAAGTATTATGTAGTGTCTCAACAATTGTGCATATCATCATTTATTTGGTTCCATATGTGACACAAATTTTGTGTATTCTAGCTAATTGGTTGTATTTTTTTTTTCAGGTCATTTCCTATTGACAAACCTTCTACTTGACAAAATGAAACAAACCGCAAAAGCCACTGGAATTGAGGGAAGAATCATAAATCTTTCATCAATTGCTCATACATATACTTATGAAGAAGGCATTCGACTGGATAATATCAATGATCAAATTGGGTATGCATGTTAATTAATTGTTACACTAATTCCAGTGACTACTAACTTTACAATAATTTTTTTTTCCCCAATATTTCCATAAATTTTTTCAGTTACTCTGACAAGAAGGCTTATGGACAGTCCAAGTTAGCCAACATACTACACGCAAATGAGCTTTCTCGTCGCTTGAAGGTACTACTACTGCTTCTATAATCTTTTTCATGTGACAAAAAAAATAATACTATCAAAATACATTTTCTAATACCCTCTTTTTTTTTTTTTTAACACAATACTCTCCTATTAATTGAAATTCATATGGGTCTCTATATATTTATATGTAATACACAAGATTTTGTAATACTCGTTTCTAAAATAGTGGAACTAATTTGAATTTTAACGAACAAAAGGGAACATATAAAAACAGTGTGTTAGAATATGTGTTGTTAGTACTCAAAAACATAAAATAATCATAATGTAAATTGAGAATAATTTGATGCAATCAACCAATCATAAATTTTCATTTGTAAGTTGGATAGGATGAAAGTCAAATATACCTAACAATTAAACACTTACAATTGATTGACACTGTAAAAAAAAAATACTATTGGTGCATACAAATTATATCAATGTAAACTATTGTAATAAATAAATGTTGGTGAGGGATATTAGTAATAATCATGATTAGTTGTTATGCCTACTAGTATTATGTTTTGGGGCCATGGGTACGTATCTATAAGGAATTCATTCAATTTCAACTACCATCTAAACTCTACCCTACACGTATGCTTTTGCTTACGTTCTGTTTTTACTGTTGCCTAGTATATGACAATATAGTTTAATAACCACCTTTATTTGTTCATAAGAGACTTTTTTTTGGAGGCAGCCTAATTTGTGCATTAAATAACAACGTTTGATATTTTGACATTGTTGTTTACAGGAAGAAGGTGTCAACATCACAGCCAACTCAGTACACCCAGGAGTAATAATGACTCCTCTTATGAGACACTCTTCTTTACTTATGAGTATGTCAATTATTCTCAAAACCGTACAAATTATTAACGAGTTAAAACAAAGAAAAACAGTTAGATATTCTTTTCCATATTTATTTCTTCATCCGTTCTTTTTTAATTGTCACTTTTAAAGAAAATTTTTGTTCTTTTTTAACTGTCACTTTCAAAGTTCAATGCAACTTTAAATATTGTTTTATCAATATTATCCTTAGTTATTTATTACGGAGAAAAACATATCAGATGATATATTAAATAAATAAGGCTATTATAGTAAAAGTATAAACTATTGTATTAAAAGTAGTGACATTTATTAATTGTCTTGATTTGTGTAAAATGTCAAAAGTGACAATTAAAAAGGAATATATGTCTAAGTCTAACACAATAATGCAATTTCAAACAGACTTCTTGAAGATGTTCACATTTTACATATGGAAGAATGTCCCACAGGTATTTATTTTAATTCCTCCTTATTCTACAATGTTTTATTTTAAATAAATGTCACACAATAACCGCGAGTGTATGATGCCGATGAAAGTTTGCAGATGTTAGCACGACGGTTATTTAAAATTTTGATTCTAATATAATTGATAAAAATGTTACATTTGAAAGTGCTTAAAATAAAGTTACTAACCATATTTGTTGTTTTAATTTTTGTTAATTTTAAAATTGCAGGGAGCTGCAACAACATGCTATGTTGCTCTTCATCCAAGCTTGAAAGGGGTAACTGGGAAGTACTTTTTGGATTGTAATGAGTTTCAACCAAGTGCATTTGCGTCAAATGGACTCTTAGGAAGAAAACTTTGGGATTTTAGCAACAAGTTGATCAATTCAATTTCAAAGTCTTGATTGTCTTGGTCATCACTCTCATAAAATCAGTTATTATACCCACTCAACTTATAAGCTACAAGTTCAATGAAGAAAATATTTACCCAAAATCTGATTCCTAGTTATATATGACTTGTATTTTGTGCCCCTAAAATAGAAGCCTTCTTCTTTTGTGTGTGCTGTATTGAATATTATCTTTCAAGGTTAACGGTATTATTAATTAAGCGTTGGTGATAGCTCTTGCTCCTTCTCTACTGTTTGAACCGGGTCCTTTAATTTCTCAAACTTCTTCGACCTTTAGTTCAAACAACTTGAACAACGCAACTCTCCTTAAGCTTTAATTTGTTAAATATTTTCGGAAAGTTATTTAAATGGAAAAGTGGATGATTTCACACAAGGTTGTCACAAGATTGCTCACAAGTTATTTAAATAGGATAATTTCAAGGCTATTACTTTTTCCACCATGCTATACTCGCACGTCTTATAAATTTTTTAAAATACCCTTTGTCTGGATTATAAAATCCGAACAAGATTGTTAGGGTTTTTCGGGTTCTAAAATCCGAGACCTTACAAACTGCATTTTTTGTGTTGTATTTGATGTAAAAGGTCTTTGCTGACCGTCGTAGAATCCCCGCATAAACTGCAAAACAATTGCAGGGATTCTATGAACGATCAACAATGACCATGACACCATAAACACCCCTAAAAAACTAAAAAATGTTTAAGAAAAATTAAGAAAAGATGAGAAGTGAAGATTGAATGAAATTGTTGAAGATGCAAACCTATTTATAACATTAAACCAGTCCTAGACCATAACTACAGTCAAAGGAAATGTTTCCCATGGTCCAACCGATCAAAAATGCATTAAACACACCACAAACCGTCCAAATTTTTGGTGAAACGCCACCGTCCAACTAGTCTGAGGGGTCTCGAATTATACAATCCAAACCTATCTAAATAGTTTCAGATTGTATAATCCGAATAACACCAGACTGTGTTTAAGTTTCATTTTTGATAGGCTTTCATGGCCAATGACATAGGAAATTTTTTAAAAAAGGTACAAAAATAATTAAACAACTTAAAACAACATAATAGCATAAGCGATGGATCTTCTAGGAAGGTGTTCGAAGAGGTGCTTTTAAACTTGATCCAGCTGGTCTGCCAACTGACATATTTCGATCGGCAGGTCAGCTGGATCAAGTTCATAAGAACCTCTTGGTGTTCATATCTTTCGGAAGATTTTTCAGAGTTTATTGTTGTGGTATACAGCAAATGAACCAACCACACTTATTTATAGAAGTTTTTGTGTGTCTTGGACCACAGAAACTGTCGGTGCAATGTGGACCACACAAAAAACCTGTGTTGAATTAGTTTGGATTATATAATCCGAACCTGACTTGCACCCTTTATATCTTGGTATGTTTGACAACATGACGAGGAACTATATTTTCTATATATCTATGTGTTTAAATGAACATCTTTAGCGTAAAGTTCAGCGGAGAGATATTTGACAGCATGATGAAGATCTTCAGAATCTATCTATCTTTTTAAATGAACATCTTTAGTGTAAAATTCAGCGGAGAGATATTTGACAGCATGATGAAGATTTTTAGAAAACATTTCTCTTCGTATTTCTTCAATGTGTTCCTTCGGTGCAGACAAAAATAAATTTGTGCGAAGAAGAGAAGAAAAAAAACAACATAATTCAACAACATAAAAATGACCATATATATTTATTTTAACAACATAATTCAACAACATAAAACACGTAATAAAATAAAACATAACAGATCACAGATCAACTAAACAAATGTCTTCGCCTGGTCCCTCCAGCAGAGCCCTGATCTCTTCGAAGTCAAACTTTTCTAAATTTGTTCAACAGATCTGACCAACGAAGCGTCCAACTCGATCGGTCCTTTAGTACTATATTGACCAAAGATCGAGAACATGGTTCTCACGTCGTCGTCGTTTTCGAGCTTCATTCGGCTGAAACGCACAGTTCCGAGCTTCATCCAGCTGATCCTTCAACCCGGAGAGTGTGACATCAGTGTGAATCCTGAACTGTTGGGGTGGTTTTCCCCGATTGTAGTAAACTGCAGCTAGCTTGGTGTTCAGATCAATGACAGAAATTTCCTTAATTTTTTTTTTGTGTGGTTTACTGGTTATGAAAACAGGGGCACCTATTTATAGAATTTTCTAGACGTCGTGGACCACAGAAATTGTCGGTGCAATGTGGACCACACAAAAAAATGTTGTACATAATATTTTCGGATTGTATAATCTGAAACATCCCTCACCCTACAAAGTACGAAGTTTATCTCATTTTTCACCCAGGATTGAAACATTTCAGATTATATAACCCGGAAAGCTTTGATACATTCCATATTATATAATCCAAAACAAGTCAAAGTTTTGGACGGTGTTTAGTAACTCATGAAACACGTTTTTCAAATGTTTTTACCAGCTTTAATGGCTGGTAAAACCCTTTTGAACACGTTTTTTGACTCACCATTATGAGTAGTTACACTCTATGTACCAAAATCTTCACAAACTTCCCCTATAAATACCCTTAAAACCTTCACCATTTCTCACACTTGAAGTAGCAATAAACGTTGCGAGAGGGGGGGGGGGGGGGGTTGAATTGTGGCCCTGAAATTTTAAAACAAGATTTTAGGTACTCAAGAAAAAATCTTGGTAGTAGTTAATTTACAATAAAACTTGTAATATGTGTGGACCAGAATGTTATGGAGAATGTTTAAATGAATGATTAAGTTTTCTTTTATGATTGATTAAAAACTATGAAAATAAAGCAAGGTTATTTGGAGGGACCAGAATATTTTGGAGAGTGTTTATAGAATGATTTGTGAAATGAAATCAATGATTAGTTATGGACCAGAGAACTCTAGATATATTTTAACCAATTAAAATGTGACCAGAACGTTCAGGAGAATGTTATGGGGAATGATTAAAAAAACGTTTGTGAAAATGTATGTGTGTAATATAAAGACATGAATAATAAAAAGAGAGAGAAGAAAGATAACACAAGAGATTTATCCTGGTTCACCAAAACCGGCTACTTCCAGTCCCCACACCCCGTGTGAGATTGTCCACTATAGTATCCTGCTATAAGAGACTTCTGAATAGCACTATAAGGTCTTGATCACACCAGATCAGTCCGTTACAAACTGTATTATCAACCTCAACAGGCTTATACAATTCTTTGCTTTTGCACAAGAAAGGTTGGAACACTTCTTTCTCAAACTATTTAAACCAAATAGACTTGAGAGCTCTATTACACTTTGTATGATGATGGGTTTTGTTTTGATCGTGATTACTCAACACATGTTTGAGATTTTACAAGACAAACTCAAACGATTATGATCCTAAAATATAATGAGAGATTTGTAGCTTGCTTGTTTTTGAAGAGTTTGATTGAGAGAATGATTGTTTAGCTTTGAGAGATGGATGCTTTGTATTTCAAACTCTTGCTCTTAACCTTCAATGACTTCCTATATTTATAGAACCTTAAGAGCCTAGGACGACAAGCCAAAAAAGAGCTGTTGAGACTCATTTTGAAATGAGAAAATTCACTCCAAAGATGCTTGGAGAGAAAGTATGATTTCTGTTCATAGAGAACATTCTTGTCACTGCCTAGAACTTTCTTTCAGTTCCAACCATTCTTGAGAGAAATAACGCACACGTTTTTGCAAGCCAATGATGAGCTATAATCTTCTTTGAGAAACTTGTTGCCCACTTGTTGAGCTTTGTTGATGTCATCTTGATGATGTGTGATGATGTCACAAGTTTTGATCACAAAGATCAACTTTAGCGTATTATTTTCTTGATGAATATTTTCTTAATGGGTCGAAACACATGGGTGTCCAATTGCTGATTTTATTCCTTTTATATTCATAGCACACGTGCAATAGAAAATTGCCTTGATTTGTCTTGATGCTTTGCCTTTTAATACTCCCTCCGTCCCTTTTTATAGGAGTAATTTACAAAAATCACGTGTATTAAGAAAAGTTGTTAAAGTAATAAAGCTGCCTCAAATGTGTGTGACTATTAATAAATTATCCTTAATTAAATATATATTTAATGTTAACTTTTCATATACCAAAACAAATTGATAGTATTAATAAGGGGTATATTTGGAAAAAGAGTAATTAATGCATCTAGAAATTTGTATATGATCTTATATTTAGGGACAAAACTTTTTTGTAAACTACTCCTATAAATAGGGACGGAGGGAGTACCATATTTAGATCTTGATTTCTATGTCCTTTTATTTCCTCTTTAGGTGAGACAAAAAGAATATTTGCTTGTTCTTGATCTTAATTATGCAGATCTTGACATTTACTCAAAAATCTCATATTTGTTCATAGCTTTGTTATCTTTTGTGATCCCAGAACGTCCTCTTACTTTGTCAAAAACATTCTCATGAAACATTTCTCACAAAATTCATTAGTAGATAACGAGATGAATAAATGTAAATATGTTTGTTATCTTTAAAACATCAATAAAAGATTTTGCTTTCAACAACACTCTCTCCTCCTCTTCCTTCTACAACAATGTGTTTCCATCGTTGGCCTTTCATAAAGAGGCTACTTTGGAAATGCAGAGATTGTATAAACGGTCAATGGGGATGGTGACGCGCTGCAAAGAAGCACGATTTGTGTGGGTATCATGTTGGTCTGTCTGGGTGCAAGGTTGATCATCAAGGTCTCTTTCGCCCTAGAGAGGAAACAAACCTTACCCCAACCACCTCCCCCCCTCCCCCTCCATCAGCTTGCACTACAGATTTAGCTTTAGGTTTTAATAGTTTAACATTAGGTTTGAATGTTTTATGTAATAAGCTTTAAGCTTAAGCTTTATTTTATTATAAATGTATTGATATATTAATAAAATTAGATTTTATTTATATCATTTTGTCCTTTTAATTTTATTTATATTTGCATTTATTTTATATTTTTGTCATTTATATTTATGTAATTGAAATAATATAAACACAATCTTTAAAATTCTAGACAAAGCTTATTTCGGAATATATAATCCGAACAAAGAGTATTTTTGAAAAAAAAAAAAAAGGACGCGTGAGAAACATATAAGGTAGAAAAAGTAATAGCCTAATTTTAATTGTGTTATCGGGAGTTGATTTGTCAATGAGACAACATAGTGCATTCATCTTTTGTTGTAATTTGGAGAGAGGAGTATGGATGACATAAGACTTTGTTTTATTGTACTTAATGTAACATATATTCTAATGACATTGATACTAGTTGCATGATCTGGATTAAGGGTTGTTAATATTTTGAATTAACTATCAATTTCAAGTTAATTTGGTCGTAAAATCAAATTTAAAAAATTATAAACGAAATTGATTTTGCTCGGCTAAACTTGTACTAAACTCGATAAATTTGGCTGAACTCGAATAAACTTGCACATAATTTTTTATCCATTTTTATTTATGTATTTAATTTAACAGTAAATATTGACAGATAAAATAGAATATGACACAACTAATAGCCAAAACTCAATGATTATAACAAAAATACGAAGAAAACACAAGCTACTTCAAAACAGACCACACAAGCCGTTAAACCTCTTCCACTCTAGGATCCGATGCATCAACACCAGTCTCTTGATCATTTGTATTCTTGATATTTTTTATATTAACTAAAAAATTATTTTAGAAATTTATTAATTTCAAAGCTAAAGTATTTGATTTTTATAATTACCTTTCCAACATCATCTGCTCTTCAAGACATAAGTAAGACGCCCAATATAACAACAATGACCATGGTAAGTGAATTAAATGCTGCAGAGTATACAGGGCCTCTAGCATTTGACACTACCGCTGACAAGTATAGACCCAGCCCAGAACAAAATATGTCTTGTAGGTGAAAAAGTTAAATTAATTAAACTAGATTAGAAATAGTTTGCATAAAACTAAAAATTCATGAGTAACTAATCTTATAATAACTATTTATATAACATGACGAATTTTGCCTAATTGCTTCTAAACAAATACTACTCTTACCGCATAAACATCAGACAACAACCACATGTCCCATTTAAAAACAAACCAGATAGAAGAATATGCCCTCCTTTCCGCAATCACAACGACTAACCCATCTTCAAATGTACTCAAAATGCCACATTTATTTATTTTTTAGTTTTTTCCTTGCATCTCAATTCTAAATAATGTACTATCTTCCTAAACAAAGGACTAATACATTTTTCCTATAAGAATATTTAAGAAGGGACGACATTTCCTTTGTGAGGTTTGTCTTCTATCAAATTAACTTTAAAAAATACCATCTTTAAACTTATAATCAACATGTAAATGAAGAAAAATTCAAACAATTCATCAGAGCCAAACATCCAACAATGGTCAATAGATACTCATTCAATAGTATAAACGAGTTGATGAATTAGTTTACCTCCATAACTGCCACTTAGCAAGTTAGTTAGAAAATTTGTTAAAAAACTTGTTAGTTAGTGAGATAGCTTGTGCTACAAGCAAGTGATATATGTGCCTATAAAAGGCTTTGTAATGTGTACATTCATTTCTTAATGAGATTCACATTACAATCAAAACTCTCTCCATTCTTCTCTCCTTTCAGTTTTCTGTTTTTTCATTACTTTTCATCTTGCTTAAAACAACTTATTTTAATAAGCACTTATGTTGCGCAAATTGATCATAGTTTGATCCAACAATTGGTATAGAGAGCCTGGGTTAAATCTTAGGGAAACACGAGTGAAGTGTGAGGGGAATCACTATAGGGAAACACTGAGTAAGGTGTGAGTATTGATTTCTTGATCAAAGCAAGATGAATAACAATGGTTTTGGATCAAACATTCTAGTTCTTGATGGCAAGAACTGGGAATGATGGAGTGCATTGATGAAATCGGTTTTTGGAGCACAAGATGTAAGTGATCTGGTGCAGAATGGCTATGAGGATTTGGGGGCAAATCCAACTGAAGCACAGAGGTTGGCATTCAAAGAAGCAAAGAAGAAAGATTGTAAAGCTCTGTTTTACATTCAACAAAATGTTGATAATCAGCACTTTGAGAAGATATCAAAGGCAACAAGATCCAAAGAAGCTTGGGACATTCTGGAAAACTATCACAATGGGGGAGAAAAGGTGAAACAAGTCAAATTGCAGTCATATAGAAGGAAGTATGAGATGATGCAAATGGAGGAAGATCAAAAAGTGAGTGATTACTTCTAAAAAATGATTGAGATTGTGAATTTGATGAAAAATTATGGTGAAAACATCTCAGATCAGATGGTAGTAGAGAAGGTATTAAGATCCTTGAATCCTAAGTTTGATTTCATAGTAGTAGCAATCCAAGAAGCAAAGGATGTTAAAACTATGAAGATTGAAGAATTTCAAAGTTCATTGGAAGCACATGAACTGTTAGTGATTGATAGAGGTTCTGAAAGATCTGTACAACAAGCTTTTCAAGCACAAACATTCAAGAAAGAGGGAAATCAAAAGAATTTCAAGAAAAAGGGAAAAGGAAGAACAAATTGGTCCAAAAATGGAAAGTCTAGAACTGATGACAAAACTGAATCTTCAAAAAGAGGAGGTTTTGGCAAAGGTCAGAATAAGAAGAAGGATTTTGATAAACGTAAAGTTCAGTGCTACAATTGTGAAAAGTATGGACATTTTGCTGATGAATGTTGGTTCAAGAAAGATCAAAAGACTGATGAGGAAGCAAATATAGTTCATGGAGATGATCCCAATACACTCTTGATGATGGCTACTACATGTGAAGATAAGATCAAGAATGAAGAGTGGTATCTTGACTCTGGATGCTCTAATCATATGACTGCTCATAGAGAATGGTTAACTAATTTTGATTCTAGCAAGAAAACTAATATCAAATTAGCTGATAGGAGAAAGCTTGCATCAGAAGGAAGTGGAAATATGGTGATTAAGAGCAATGATGGTGGGAAAATCATTATTGAAGATGTTTTCTATGTTCCAGATATGAAGTGTAATCTGATAAGCATAGGTCAATTAGTGGAGAAGGGGTTCTCACTAACAATGGATTGTAATTCATTGAAAATGTTTGATGCAAGGAAGAACTTAGTGTTAAAGTCTACCCTGTCAAAGAATAGAACCTACAGATGCATCATCTCAAGTGATAAGATGATGTGCTTGTCTGCAACAATTAGTGAAGATGCTGAAGCTCTATGGCATTTAAGGTATGGTCACTTGAATTTTAGAAGTCTTAGTGAATTGAAATCTAAAGAACTCGTGCATGGTTTAGCTAAACTGAATATCAGAAAAACTATATGTGAAGTGTGTGTGAAAAGCAAGCAAAGTAGGTTGCCATTTGTATCTGAAGCACCTAAAAGAGCAAGTGTAGCATTACAAGTAAATCATTCTGATATTTGTGGACCTTTTGAGGTAGCTTATTTGGGTGGTAGTAAGTACTTCATTACCTTTGTTGATGAATTTATAAGAATGATATGGTTGTATACTATTAAGCTTAAGAGTGAAGCTTTGGAGATATTCAGAAAATTCAAAGTCTTAGTAGAGAAAGAGATTGATAAAGCTATTAAGATTTTGAGGACAGATGGTGGAGGTGAGTATACATCTAAAGAATTTGAATATTTCTGCATAAATCAAGGAATTGCTCATGAAGTAACAACTCCATATACACCACAACACAATGGACTTGTAGAAAGAAGGAATAGGACTTTGCTTGACATGGCTAGAAGCATGATTAAGCAGAAGAATCTACCACACAAGTCTTGGGGTGAAGCAGTCACCACAGCTGCTTATATTCTAAATAGATGTCCTACAAAGAAGCTAAATTTGAAGGTACCAGAAGAAGCTTGGTGTGGAAGGAAGCCTAGTGTGAAGCATTTCAAGGTGTTTGGCTCTTTGTGCTACAAACATGTACCGGATACTAGAAGAAGTAAGGTTGAAGATAAAAGTGAGATTATGATACTTATCGGTTATCATCCAACTGGTGCATACAAGCTTTACAACCCTGTAACTTAGAAGGTTCATATCAGTAGAGATGTGATAGTAAATGAAGCTAAGAAGTGGAAATGGGAAAGTGAACCTGTATATAGCAGTGAGGTTCAACAGAGCTATATATATCCTGATTCAAGTGATGAATCAGAAAATGAAGAGGGTCAGGATGATGTTGAAATGATCCAGAAGAAAATGTAACACCAGTGAGGCCTCAAAGAGCCAGACAAGCACCTAGCAGGTCGAATGATTGTGAAATCATTCCTGATAATGCAGTGAATGATGAAGGTGATCTCATTCATTTTGCATTGCTAGCAGATTCTGAACCAATCAATTATAAAGAAGCACTGAAAATTGATGCGTGAAAAAGAGCTATGATAGAAGAACTGCAATCAATTGAAAGGAATCAAACTTGGGAACTTGTTGACTTGCCAGACAAGAAAAAGAAAATTGATGTGAAATGGGTCTTCAAAGTGAAGTTGAATCCAGATGGCAAGGTTTCAAAGCATAAAGCAAGACTTATGGCTAGAGGCTTCTTGCAGAAACATGGTATTGATTACAATATCCAGTAGCAAGAATTGAAACTGTGAGATTAGTAGTGGCTTTTTCTTGCAAAAATGAGTGGACACTCTATCGTTTAGATGTCAAGTCAGCCTTTCTAAATGGTCCACTTGAAGAGTTAGTGTTTGTGTCACAACCTCTAGGTTTTGAGATTGCAGGTAAGGAAAATATGGTGTACAAACTCAATAAGGCCTTATATGCATTAAAGCAGGCCCCTAGAGCATGGAACAAAAGGATTGATCAGTTCTTAATCCATATAGGCTTCAGAAAGTGTTCAGTTGAGTTTGGTGTATATGTTCAAAATCTCAGTGATGAACAAATTATCATAATTTGTCTGTATGTTGATGATCTGCTCATTACTGGTAGCACAACATCAGAGATTAAGAAAGTAAAAGATAAACTGAAGTCAGAGTTTGAAATGACTGATCTTGGTGAACTTTCATTCTTCTTAGGAATGGAATTTGTGAAATTAAAAAAAGGAATGGTTATGCATCAGCAAAAGTACATTGGTGAATTGCTAGAGAAGTTTGAGATGGAAAGTTGTAACTCAGTCTCAAATCCATCAGAGACAAACTCAAAATTAGATAAGTGCAGTGAAGAAGAGAAAGTAGATTCAACCGAGTTCAGACAAATGGTTGGGTCATTGAGGTACCTATGCAATAGCAGGCCAGATATTTGCTACTCAGTTAGTGTGATTAGCAAATTCATGCATGATCCAAGGAAACCTCATCTGATAGCTGCAAAGAGGATCATTAGATACATCAAATGAACTGTGGATTATGGCTTGTTATTCCCTAATGGAAGTAGAAGTGAATTGAATGAGCTCATAGGGTACTCAGATAGTGATTGGTGTGGGGACTTGACTGATAGAAGGAGTACTTCAGGCTATGTCTTCAAGTTCAATGATGCTACCATATCCTGGTGCACCAAGAAGCAACCTGTTACTGCACTCTCATCTTGCGAAGCTGAGTACATTGCAGGAACTTTTGCAACATGTCAAGCTTTGTGGTTGGATTCAGTGATGAAAGCGCTCAAGTGTGAAGTTGTGAAACCTCTAACACTGAGAATTGACAACAAGTCTGCCATAAGTCTTGCTAAGAATCCAATCTCTCATGGTAGAAGCAAGCACATTGAGACTAGATTCCATTTCATTAGAGAGCAGGTGACTAATGGAATGATTGAGGTGCAATATTGTCCTACAGAACTGCAACTTGCAGATGGCTTCACTAAGGCTTTGAAGCTTGATAGATTTGAGTTTTTGAGGAAGAAACTTGGTGTCCTCAATATTCAGCAGTTATGAATTAAGGGGGAGTCTTAAGACTTAATCCATAACTGCCACTTAGCAAGTTAGTTAGAAAATTTGTTACAAAACTTGTTAGTTAGTGAGATAGCTTGTGCTAAAAGCAAGTGATATATGTGCCTATAAAAGGCTTTGTAATGTGTACATTCACTTCTTAATGAGATTCACATTACAATCAAAACTCTCTCCATTCTTCTCTCCTTTCAGTTTTCTGTTTTTTCATTACTTTTCATCTTGCTTAAAACAGCTTATTTTAATAAGCACTTGTGCTGCGCAAATTGATCATAGTTTGATCCAACAACTTTTGCCTCATGCATAAAGTAAATCCGTACAATGCATGTTGTGTTGTGTGAGGACATAATCATACATACATGATAGTAGTATCAATTTGAATTTCATCACATAGTAAAAGCATTGAATTAAAGAATCAAAAACTTCTTTAGACCCGCCTTCTTTAATTACGTTTTGTGGTGTGTGTGTGTGTGTGTCTGCCTTTTGAATTCTATGGTATGGTACATCATTAGGAAGAAGAATCTTCATTGTATTTTTTTTTCATATATTTTCATTGTAGTTAGCCAAGGGTTTATCTTTAATTCAGTAGATTAGAGTTATGGTCAGCTTAAATTAATTCATAAATTCATTTTTAGCTTCTTCAACCTTCCACACATTCCATTTGGTTAGCTTAAATAGATACTCCATAATTTCACAACATCCATTTGGTCGTGGCTTTTGCCTCTGAGCAATATTGAGCCTTTAACTAAAGACATAGTAATGTCACTAGCAACAACAGCCAACATGCCAAACACCTTTGGGTGGGAAGAAAGAATCAAGTGGAATCTTACAAGATAAATTAGGCAAGAATGATATTAAATAAATTTGTAATATTAATAAATGAATATATAATTTGAAAAATCCAAAATTTAAGCACCAATATGTGTTGTCAGTTGTGAGACAAATGTACATGCTATATTAGGATAGGATTACGGTACAAATCCTCTCTTGTATTTTGAAGAAAGGGGTATGGATGGCATAATCCTTTGTTTTATTGTACTTAATGTATCATATATTCTAATGGCATAAGCCTTTGTTAAAATTGTGAAATAACTCATCATGAATTTTGGTATCAATTTCAAGTTGATTCGCTCGTAAATTTAAATATAAAAAATTCGATAATGAAATTGATTTTACTCGCCTAAACTTGAATAAACTTGCACAGAACTTGTAGTGAACTCGATAAACTTAGGTGAGATAAATTAGTCATGTAAGTGTAGTTCAGTTAGTAGCCGCCACCAATGACGTTATTTAGAGAGGCTGAGGTCCGAACCTCGGTTTCTCCACAAAAAATGAAAGCAAGTGATGCGTAAAAAGATGTCCTTAATTTAAGTGTAGCTCATCTTTTTTGTATCTTTCATCTTTCCCCACATCTCCACACTTAAATGTGTAAAAAGTTACTTGACAAAAAAAAAAGAGGTAAATTCATACAAATCTACGAGTGGATTTCACATTAACAAAATAAGTATTTACGAACTCTAGATTTTGACAACATTGATCTGAATGAGTGTATAATAGATAGCATGTGGAAAATGGAAACTCTAGAAGCAAACCAAGTAGTTGAAGCCAGTAGTAGTTGCACACAAAATCGCAACAATTTCAAGTGCGTATTCATCAGTTTGATGAACAGGGTGAGTAGCATAATCACCTTAATCAAAGTATGCGTGAGAGTAAACTAAGGATAAAGTGGGATAATACCTTTTCTTGGTACAAAAACGGTGGATTTAAAAAATGTGATTTTCCACGTTGCAACTACTAGACAGAAAATGAACCTTATCTCCTCTCTATCAGACACCACTGGAGTTTGGAGTGGTGGTAAACAAACAGATGGACTTGTGTGTTTGTGGCACATAAGTGTATTTTCAGGATCAACATATACCACAGATTTGTTTGAATAATTTATTCTAATTAAAGAAGCAATCTTGAGCTGCATTTGAATTTCTACTAACAGTCCCAGGAAACTAGAATAAAACAAGTAAAAAAGAGTGCAAGAAACAACACACAAACAATTGTTTTTATCAGGAGGATGAAAAGAATACAGCAACAAGTAATTCAAAATTAACCTATATCATCCAACTAACTTGTATGAACAATAAAAAGGTCTTCAATACAAGTTTCAGAATTACAAGTTCTCAAAAGGCACAGGCTACACCATATAAAGCATAGTTGAATCGAAATTTTGGTTGGTTGGATACACAGGCACACCCCATCAAAATATGCAAAATCAAACTGCTAAATAATATACTCATACAAACACCATTAAGTAAAAGGTTCAATTATCCCAAAGATCATTAAATGTATTGGAGCAAAAATTTATACTTGGAAAAGAAAAGTTGAAAAACAACATCTCTCGAGCAAAGATTTCCTCACACAATAAACAAGGATAGGAAAATGGTAAAAGTCATATGCATGATAGAAAACCTAAAGTCTAGGACGGATATCAAAAGGCTAGAGCAAGGATCTAAGCAAAAGAAAATCATAATTTAATCTTCATCTTCCTCATCACCATCACCACCGGAAGCCTTCTTGGCTGCAGCCTTAAGGTTCTTTCGCTTCACACGACCAGGAAGACCACCACCAAAAGGACTTGTGAGTGAAAAGTCAATGTGCTTCTGTGAATCAACCCTCACCATGAATGATGGGATGTTCACAACCTGCCTCCCAACCCTATGAAACCAAAAATGACATTATCATCCATTCCCAAACATATTTCATTAAGACTAAATAAATAAATAAAACATTAGGGGACCAATAAGCATACAAAAAATGAAAAATATAAATGAGGATCCATTCAGAGTAAAAAAAATAGATATTCTCTCCAATTCTCTTCATTTCATTCACACTAACAAGTATAGTTTTAGGTGTAAAAATGATATAAAATTACATGATTCCAAAATCATTGACATTTGATTATTTTAATTAAACAGACAAAACCATAGTATGGGAGCCCTCCATTACTTGAACAATGGAGATGATACATAAAATATATTGATCAAAATTAATGCTACCATAACAGATGCTAGAAAAAAATGCAAGTTACGAAAGTGTGTCCAGAGAAAAGCCAGAAAAGCAGTAGCTTTAGATATCAGATCATCAAAAGTTCAAGTTGCCAGCAAATATGGGTAGCAGCAACAAAAAAAAAAAAACATGTATTGAATTGAAGAAAACAAGCAAAGAAGTGTTAAGCCTGTATACTCTATTCTACATATACTTTCCTGTTTTTTCCAACTCTTGGTGAATACAAACAATAGATCATTAGACATTGCTAAATAATAAATTAATACGCACCTATGACACACGGACACAACACGTCGACACCAATAATAATTTGAGAAAATGATATAATTCAGTGTAATCATATGTGTCAGTGTCGCACACTGACGCGTGTCCGACACCAGGACACACATAATCAAGGGGTGCGGTGCTTCATAGATACGCACAAAACATAGAAAGTGTAAACCATACAACAATGCAAACCCAACATTGTTAGAGAACAACGACATTGAGTAAAACAAATTAGCAGAACAAGCAAAACTTTACAGAAACCACTTGCACATGAGAATGTTTTTTTCAAAATGATTCAGAGCCTGTTTGGATTGGCTTATTTGAGTTTGTCTTTTAGCATAAGTTTTGTGTGACTGTTTGGGATAATTTATGAAAACAGTTTATGACAATTTTCAAAAGCTTTTTTCAACTTATTTTCACAAGTTCTTCAATATAGCTTATGAAAAAAGCTTATAGCAATTACAAAAACATTTAATGTTATTTTCTCATTTGCTATAAAAATGGCTTATGCAAGCTTATACATAAGCTGTTCCATAAAAAAATGAGATTGATTCATGATTAACAGCAATAAATACCTGATGTGTCTCTGCCTGATAAGAACCCTAGCATGATGAATGGACTTGGCCATACCAGATTTGAATACAAGTGTCTGAAGGCGGCGTTCTAGAAAATTCTCAACAGTGAGAGCCAAGACATAATCGAGTTTGTTCTGAGTTTCATCAAGAAGACCATGCTTAAACATTCTTCTCAAGAGTGCTTCACCCTCAAAGATACGACGAGGGTTCTTCTCATCAAGGGTCAACAGATTCCTTGCATTGTTACGGATACGGCTCAGAGCATACTGAACCCTCCAAAGCTCCCTTTTGCACCGAAGACCGTACTCTCCGACAAGCTTCAACTCCGCATCCAAACGCTCCTTCTCGTATGGACGACGCGGCTTCTTGAATGTTTTACCATCTGTGTGTGTTCAATTCAAACCAAATCAACCATAAATTCAACAATTCTTCATGTAACAACAGAATCAATTAATGATGATAATGGAATGGAAGATAGATACTCACAGTTCCGGTAGAAAGCAACTTTAACCATCACGCCGCCTGTTCTCTGCCTTGCCGCCGGAACGCAAGTAGATTTTCGAAGGGAAGAAGGTGATGCTAATCGTTTTTTTTTTATTATAAACCCCGTTGGGCTTTTCTTGTTTTGGGCTTTTCTTCAAATTTTCTACTATTAACACCGACTATTATAGAAGTTGAATCAAAACCAACCCCTCATTAAAAATTCACATTCTAAATTCTAATTTTATGTAAGTCAACATATATTTTTGAATAGTTTTTTTTTTTTTAAGAATATTTAGAACATTATAAAAAGTTCTGCAAAAAATGAGCTCAAATTTTCCTTTTTAGATCCTGATTTACACATCTTTTTTTTACAAGCTTTTGGAATTATCTCTAGATTTACGCAACTTTTTTTACAAGTATAATATTTAATTGATTCCAATTAAAAAATAAATTGTGGAGTAACTATTTTTTATGTTCTAAACATGCTTTGTGATGAGTTAACAATAAGGACTAAAAGTGCTTGCATGATAATTTGATAGGGACTAAAACTGCTTGTATGATCATTTTATAGGGACTAAAAAATACAACTTTTTTCTAGGAATGAAAAACGAAACTTGATGATTTTAAAGGAATAAAAACATACTTGACTCATATTATTTTTCTTTGTTAGATTTATACATAAATACTCTCAACATAAAAAATAAATAAGAGTTTCGGTTTATGTAGTGCAGAGTCTAGAAGAATTTCATTTTATTCAGAATATGGGCATTAGGCTTTATAAAGTAGAAGTGATTTTTTTTAGGTCAAGTAGAAGTAATTTGTTTGATGCACCAAAAAAAAGTAATTTGTTTGTCGATATTATCATCATAATAAAAATGTTTGTGAATGGTTATGTAAGCATAATTCAAATGGTAGCTACAAGGATAAATAATACGTAGTGGTTATGGTTCGAATATCTGATTCTTCATTTCTTCATATTTAAAATGTATGAATCCAATCATCCTATTAAATTACTTAACAAAAAAATATAATGTTTGTGAACTTAAAAAAATAAAATTAGTGCGGTCATCCCATGTATCAACTTAACTATCAAAATCACAATTGTTTTATGATATTTGTGTACTATTGTGTAGCTGAATTTGATTTCAACGTCCAAGGAACGTAATAGATATTCTCATGTAAAGAAAAACATAGAAGAAAGCAGAAACAATATTTTTCTCGATGTATTTCGTATTTCGACTGCAACCCACTGCAATGGTGCAATATCAATGATTCCAATTGTGAAAAACATTTTGACAGCTTGGCTACATTCATGTAGGTATATTATTTTAGACAAAATTACACTATAAGTCTTTTATCTCATTTAGTTATAGCACATTGGTCCTTTATCTTTTTTTGTCTCATTTAAGTCTTTTATCTATCAAAATGTGCACATATAAGTCCTTTTTTCATTTTTTTATTATAAAAAATCGCTAAAATAATGATTTTATTATTAACTTTATTTGTTAAAACATTTTTAATTATAAAATAAAGAAATTCATAAATCATATAAACATTTTCATCCTAATCTTCGTCTTCTACCTTAAATAAAAAAAATGTCCATCTAAATATACATCTAAGTTACTTGAATAATTTCACTTTAATCTTCTTCTAAACTCAAAATTCAAACTCCCCAAATCTCAATTAACCCTAGATTTACCAAATCCAGAAATAGTTCCAGATTCGGATTCAGTTTCAAACTTTTTTTAAAATCAACACGAATTTCTCTCAAAATCGGATCTATAGTCAAGGTTCTGAAGAATTATCTAGATGATGGTTGTTCATCGCTCTAAACACAAAACAGATTGGGATTTTTCAGCCTCATCTTGAAAGAATAGTGCGTGAAAACAGTTCGCAAGCTCGTGAAACCTCATTACTGAAGAAACGGATCCGTTCTAGTTTGTCTTCAACAAAACAAGATAGAAATGACACTGGAAAAAGAATATGATTTGCCTTGCTGGAATTTGTTTTCGCCATGTTAATCACTAAACATAATTTTACACGCCTAAGACTACAAGGCAACGATGAAATAAGATGAACCAAGTGTGCCATAAAAACAACTTATTAATTCAAATAGTTTTTTATGTGTATACAACAAGTAGACATTTGTTTGATTTAGAGAAGAAGATGATGAAGATAAGGATGAAGATGTTCATATGGTTTATGAATTTCTTTATTTTTTTAATTAAAAATATTTTAATAAATAAACTTATTAAGAAATTTATTATTTCAGCAATTTTAAAAAAAAATGAAAAAAGGACTAATATGTGCACGTTTTGATAGATAAGGGATTTAAATGGAAAAAAAAATAAAGGACAAATGTGTTACAACTAAATAAGATAAAGAACTTCTAATTTTATCATTATTTTATTATCCGTCAATGTTGTTGCTTATCTTCAGTTCTCTTAAAGCTAAGTGAATCGATGAAAATATTTTTAATCTCCCCAACCATAGAAGACCATGCAACTTTCGATTACATTACTTGGTAAGTTAAAGCATATACGTAAGGCTATTTTTTTAGCCCAAAAACATGGTTTAAAATTATTTGTTATTTAATAAACCTAGCGTGAGGGGATACATTTTTATTGTTAAACAAAACTAATGTTCAGTAAATTTGATAAACTAGTATGTGCTATAATATGTTTGTTTGTGTATGAGAACATGCATTTTTTTATTTTTTATTTACTGGATTGAATTATATCATTTATTTTTTTTATTATGTATCTATATTATATTATAGAAAAATGTTAACTAGTACCTCCAACATTAGTTAAAGATACAAATCTATATACTATACATTTGAGGAGTATTTCATAGGAATATCCTCAAATACATTCTTAGCATGAAACGTGGCACCACCAAACATTCTCATTCATTTGACATTTATTGCTATTATTTTTTTAATAAAATATTCTAAATTGATGCATTGCTGTCATTTATTGCTATTATTTTATTTCTATTGCTATTATTTTATTTTATTTTTCATAGAACTATAGAATGACAAGAATTGAAAATATTTGTAGTTATTTCAAATTGATCAAGAATATTATTGATATGAATTGGTCATAAATTTATGCATGAAAATAATTTTAATATGATATGGTTTCTTTTACAAGACCTCTATTTTTTTAAGAAGTGAGTTAAAAATCATAATAAAAGTAAACATAGACCTCTATTTTAACTGGAAAAAAAACATAATACAAACCATTTTTGGAATAGCCAAGTTAGAAATAATTTAATTTTTTTTATTAATTCCTATTAAATAATTTAAAAGGATTTTTTTACCCAACCTTAGTCACATTTTTTACCTCATTTTTTTAACTTTAGTTTTCTTTTTTTCAATTGTTTCATTTTTTTTAGCCAACGTTAGTCACATTTTTTACCTCATTTTTTTTAACTTTAGTTTTCTTTTTTTCAATTGTTTCATTTTTTTCTTTTAAGTTTTTGTATACGAATGATTCAAATATGATTGTCTATGATGCATAATTTTTTGTATCAACCAATCCAAATAAGCATGGATTCATTTGTCTTGATAATCAATGTAATATCCCGTTTAAATGTATCAGTTATAAGCGTTAGAAACTTCGTATGCAAGCAATGGCAAAGTGGTAATTAAGAAGTGGCATAGTGGTAAATAAGAGGAAAAGGCTTTTTGGATATATATGAAATTTGGCAAGGTTTTTCTACTCATTTTTCTCATAAACAAAATCAGATTTTTGCCTTTCCTTTCTTCTCATTTTCGCCCTTCCTTCTCTCTTCACTACCATCATCAAATCATCATCCTTTGATCTAGCAAACTTCTCCCAAAATCTTTGTAAGATAAGCAAGCTTTTGTTGGTGAAATTTGGAGCAAGAAGAAGTAATAGAAAGCCAAGGAATAGAGGTTCTCTTGAGTAGAGATTTGGAGCTTGAAGCTAGGGTTTGGACTCTTAACTTAGCAAGCAATCTTTTGATTTAAGGTGAGCTCTTAGAGGGTTTTAGTAACCCACTTGGTTTAAGCTTGAAGTTATAGTATTATGAGCTAATTTGTTAGATTCATGCCTTGATCCCTTGTTGGTTTGTGAATACATGGATTAGTATGTGTTAACTTGTTCATATGTCATAGAAAAATCCATTCCCATAAGTTAATTGATGATTGGGTATGTTTGGGTTAGCCTAGGAAGTGAAATTATGAGTGCTGCTGAAGCCAAAATCGTGCTCCGATTTATGGGCATCGTGCTACGATTTTATGTCCTGATTTTCATGAAACTTTCGCATAAAATCGTGCTCCGATATTTCCCCATCGTGCTACGATTTTGGCCTCCCTCAGCATTATTTTTCGTGAGCTTTGGCTTGGATATAGGGAAGGATAAGGGATAGGCATGGCATTAGGAGATGAATACTTGTACTCCTAAGTTATATAGATGTGTTTAGGGATTGGTAATGGGATTATTTATTTGTAAGTGAAGTCCCTACATTCCCATAACTTGTGAAACTTTAGAATAATGAAAGAATGAATGTATTACCATCATAGTTATAGACAAGTTAATAGAGTTGGATCTCCAACAATTATAGGAGGCTTATGAGAACGATAAGCCAAGATTATAGATTAAAGGTTATAGATTACAGGATTGTTATAGAATTAAAGTGTCAGATTATATGTTAAAGTTAAAGAATTAAAGATTAAAGATATTGGCGTGTTTACACGTTTTATAGTGGCGTGCTTGCACGTTTTACAGTGGCGTGTTCATCAGACTCCGGGATTCGCCGGATGGGACTTCTCCGAGAGGGTTGTCCACACGTTTTATAGGGAGTCCGGTGTTAGCCTGATATGATAGGAATTTCACCGGTTATAGGGAGACGTATCTCGGGGTTGCTCCACCCGGGGTGCCCTCCGTAAAATGAACTCAGATAATTGTTTGTTCAACGCTAACAGCTAACATAAAACACTTTATTCGTTTTATGATTTACAGTTATAGTTAAAGTTGCTATAGTTACAGTCACAGGAAGTTTACAGTTATAGGAAGGTTATAGTTAAAGTCATAGGCAGGTTAAAGATTTGGCGATTCTAGAATTCCCCTAAATTGCCAAGGTAGGCATGGCGACCCTAGGTTCCCTGTGGTTGCCAAACAGTAGGTTGGGTAGAGCTCACTGAGACATTATGTCTCATCCCATTCCTTCTGGTGCAGGTTCACAGGCAGGATCGCATTCAGCACGCAACAAGGGTAAGGAGAAGGCTACGGACTGATCGTGCTGTTGTTATCTGTTTATTGTTTGAATGTATTATATGTTGTGGTACTTGATGTACATGTAACAAGAGGATTGTATTAACTATGGATGTAATATTACAATGTGATGTAATATTTGTATGAACTTTTATATTGTAAATTAATGTATCCAGTACGAAATTTTAATACTCGTATAAGATCCTAGGCAATCTTATTATGGGTGTTACAATCAACCAATCAAAACAAATTATGACTCATTTGTCATAATAATAAAATAGTAATTTAATTTAATTTGTGGTTACAAATTCCAAAATAGGAAATGAAATAATAAAAAAGCTATTTTTGTATTGCATATTAACACACTTTAAAAAATCGGATCATTAAATTTATTAAAAAAATCGGATAATTAAATGAATCGATATGATGAAAATAATTTTTGTATCAATCAATCAAAATGAAGAATGACTCATTTGTCTTAATAGTCAACCAATCAAAATGAAGCATGACACATTTATCTTCATTATCTACCAATCAAAATGAAGAACAAAATTTATACACATTTTTTTTTCTCTCTGTTTACTATAAATTAGACATTTGACTTCACAAATTTTTCACATCACAATCTCGACTGTCTTTCTCTCTGTTTATTTTTTCTATTGTTGTTCTTCTTCGCTCTTAACAATCCAAATGACACCGAAAATCGATTTCATTTCTGATATTTCCCCTTCGAAAGAAAATTGGAATATCAGGGTTCGAGTCGTTCGGACGTGGTTTGTGAGAGACATGAACAAAGACAAACTACCTTACTCATTGGAAATGATTCTAATGGATAATAAGGTTGTTTGACTCTATTCACTTTGTTATGTTTTTATATTTATTTTTATACAGTGGATAGTTTGAGTTTTTAATTCTTTTAACTCAATCAAATATGACACCCGAATTCGTTCCCAATATCTCTCATTCGCATAAAGAATTTTGGAGTATATTGGTCGAATCATATGGTTGATTTGTTTAGATATTTTATGTTTCCCACTCCAAAGTGAATCCACACTTTTTTTATTGATAAAAAAACCGGAATTAATTAAGTTTACAAATAATTTATTTGGTTAAAACCATGTTAGAGATATTTTATTCAGACTATCATTAAAACAATTAAACACAATAGAATTGGTTTACTATTACAAATGAAAAAAAAATAAAGATGTTATTTAGAGAATTGTATGTTATCTAAAAACTATTAAAAACCGTTACACGTGAAGAAAAATTGTATGTTCTCTAAATTAGCATAAAATTGATCTTTTGACTTCCTCCATCAATGATATGATTGCATCATTCAAGAGTAAATTAAAAGGGCCATGCTAAAATTATATTATTAGCTATTACTGTGGAAGATAATTTCATTAACGTTTTTATTTGACATTTAAAATAATCATTCAATGCAAAGTCATTGCGATAAAGACGTTAATGAAATTATATTACCTCAACCATTCTTAAAGTAACCGAAATCATATTAGCTATTTTTGTGGAGGAGAATTTCGATTACGTTTTTATTTAGCCATTTAATCTCTTTCTTAAGTAACTGAAATTAAATTAGGGTATCTATCTATATCTATATCTATATACCATTGAGGCTTTTTCTCAAATGTATATATGGAAATAAATACCTCTAAAACATTCTCATGACATGTGGATTCATGGACTAAACTCAAGCTTCTCATGCATTTGCCCATTAATGTTATCCTATTTTAGCTTTGATATTACTTTTGTAACCGAAAATTTCTACCATTTAATGATTTGTAATTTTTAATTATATTCATTAATTTTTTTATACAACTTAATTTTATATGATTTTGTTTCTAATTTCAAATGTACTTTTTCAAAATTAATGAATATTTTTCATATAAATCAAGGGAGTGATTGTAACAAAAAATAATTAATCATGGGAGTGATTATTGTTAGACGTTTTTTCCTATAAATATTGCTTATGATACTCACATGACTCTTATTCCAAAAACCAATTCGATTGGTATTATTCATGTTGTCAGACTTTTATTTGTACATGATTGAAAATTGTTAATCGCTCATTCTCATTAACATATATTGTTGTCTTTGTTTTTAGTTACTTTTATTAGATTACATAAAGGTTTTACTTCTACATTGTTTATTGTTTTTTATTTCAGATATGAAGACGAAGTGATTATAAATGGTGACTCGTAGGAAACCATTTATGAGGAAGAAGAGTCATATTATGAGCATTACAATAGACATTGAGATAATGAGTTGTTTGGATTTAGTATACAAGAACGAGAAAGAATTGAGTAAAGATCATATTTATTCTGTTGAAAATTTAGTGGCGTGGATTGTTAATGCACTTTTTTTTTCCTCATGATTTGTAATTAATAATTTATTGTGTATTACATGTACATGAATAATTCAAATATATTAATACACGTCTACAAAGTTACATTTTTTTGTGAAATTAATATTTTTTTAATATCATTAACATATCTTTTTTCATCACAATTATTTTAATAATTTTTCTCCTTCATTATCGGTTTTCTCCTATATATATTTTTTTCATTCTCATTAAATTTCAGTAATAAAATCAAAATATCTTCTATTGTAAAATGTATTTTTTTTTCTTTTTGACCAAATAAAACACAATCCTTTAAATGTCATTTCCTCTCATTTATTTGGTAACTATTAATGTGATACAAACTTCCTAAATAAGTCATTGAATTGCAATATTTTGAACAAACATTAATTTTTAAAAATTATTCTCCTTAATGAATAATGAAGTCTTCACAAATAAGTCTTCTCATTATAATATTTCGAATAAAAATAATTAATTTTAATGAAGAGATTCTCCTTAATGAAAAATTATTATAATAATAATTATTAGTAAATAATTTTTTTATAAATATAATTATAATAGTTTTAGTTAATACTTTATGAATAAATCAAAATAATTAGTAAACTACCTTTTTTACAAAAAAAAACGAAATATTTATGAATAATTTTACCACTAAATTGAATTTTACACCTATTGAACAAGTATAAATAAAATTACCTTTATTTTCTTAAATTTAAATCATTTTTAAATTTATATGCATAAGTGGGTTCTCCCCTCCCAATCAGATTTTTTTCCATATGCATAAGTCAAGAATCGAACCAAATTTTGAACCTCTGATCACATGCTTAAGGAGACCAAATATTTTACCACTTGAGCCAATTAATAACAATATTTTGATCAAATGTAATATAAATGATATTAATGTGATACAAACATTTTAAACAAGTCATCAAATTTTAATATTTTGACTAACCATTATTTAATGAGAATATTCTTCTTAATGAATAATTAAGTCTCCACAATATTCTTTCAAAAAAAAAATTAAGTCTTCATAATATATCAATACTCAACATCATCTCATTATTTTTTTGTTAAGAACAATTGCGACTTTTTTTTATATTTTTTACAAAAAAGTAACAAAATATGGTTCAACCAGTTAAATCGGTTGAACTGTCAAATTCATCATATACCTCTCTTAGGCCTAGTGTATGATTTTAGAATAGGCCTAATGTTATGGATAATTTTTTTTTATTATTATATGATTAAAGAAGAGAAGTTCACATGATATATCAATACTCAATACCATCTCATTATTTTTTTTGTTAAGAAAAATTGTCACAAAACAAGTTTTAAACTTTTTATTTTTTTTATAAAAAAGTAACAAGATTCGGTCCAACCAGTTAAATTGGTTGAACTGTCAAATTTATCATATACCTCCCTTAGGACTAATGTATAATTTTAGAATAGGCCTAATGTTAATAAAAAATAATTTTGTAATAAAAAATAATTAATTATCGAGCTAATACAATAGTACTATATATTCGAGTTTTCATTACAAATTGGGTGTATAATAGAAGTGTGGCGAGCAACACCTAGAACGATGAAGAATAATAACGAACTCGTATGCAAGAAACACCACATGTATCAATGTCAAAACCAACCCAAACACGAGATACACCACACCTAGAAACATGAACAAATTGAAGAACCCTGACACAATATGCGCTCACACAAAAATACAGTGTGAGCCAGCCAATGAACAAATATGTGTTTAGAGAGCCATTCAAAGTAAAAAATTATGTTGTCAGTGACGAAACATTGTCGTAGTTTCATGCAGTGTTGAGCGACCCCATTTAGGGTTTGATGATAACGCAACCTTGAGGGCCGATCACACAACCACGAAGTTGTGGTTACATTAGTAACAACTGGTTTGGGTTTTGGATTGAGAGGGTGGTAGTGAGTGACTGTGAAGTGTGATTGAGTAAAATAACTTTCAATTTAATTTAAAATAATAATATTTTATTAAATTTTTATAAGTACGTTAACTTCCCGTCCTTGGCACGGGCATCACACTAGTATAATAAAAATTTATTGGAACTTTTTTTTTTTGAACAAGCCAAAATGAATTATATTAAGATAACCAAGAAGTCCCTCCTAGCACAAGGCGTGCCAGAAGAGAACTCAAAACATACAGTCACTAGTCAAAATCATACATAAGGAAAACACAAAGCAACTAGTCGATACCCAGACAAACAAGAAGGTTCGACCACCACAAATGAGAGCACAAACCAATGTTCACATAAGAGGCCTTTAGCCACCAGAACGAATTAATTTTAACTTTATCGAGCATTTGTTGAACAGAGCTTGACGTTGTCCTGAAAATGCGATTGTTGCGTTCGGTCCATAAAACCCACACACAACAAAGCCAAATAAGATGAAGAAAAGAGCGACGAGCGCGCAAACTACCTGAAGAATGTACGAACTGGACAAGATGATCAGAAATCAACCGCGGATCCGCCGACGAAACACCAATCCAAGACCTAACCAAATTCCACAAAGGCGAAGTAGCGGGACAATCAAAAAACACATGAGGAGCTGTTTCCAAACCCCCGCACCCGAAAGCACAAAATTGGGAATCATGAGAAATTATGTTACGCTTAATCAAACCATCCTTAGTCGGCAACCGGTTACGAAGAAGCCTCCAAGCTAAAATAGAGACCTTCAATGGCACCTGTTTGTGCCAAACATAGTCAAAAGTAGGATCCGCAACATTGGACACCTGTGTCGTAAGCAGATTATAAGCAGCCTTCACAGAGTATTCACCGCTAGTATCATGGGTCCATCGCCAAGTATCTGAAATGTGAGAAGACAAAGAACAAAACGAAAGTGAAGTAATGCAATCCCCTAACAACTCCTCCTCCCACGCCCTCAGCTCACGGCGCCAACGCCACGCCCCCCACCAACCTCCCACCCCAACTCACGCATACTCGCGACCGTGCAAGACTTGTTAGAAGCCAAGTCAAAAAGCCGCGGGTACTTCACACAAAGCGAAACCCCATCTAACCAAGGATCCGTCCAGAAAAACGTATCCATACCCGAACCAACCTTCCTCACAATACTAGCAACAAACCAACCTCCTCCAACAATATCCACCCCATCCCGAATTTTAATTATCTCCCGCCACCACAAAGAACCACTCCGGCCCCCATCCGCCAACCTCCCTGCCTCCTCTCCATACCTAGCAACCAACACTTTATACCACAATCCTACTCTGTCAACCAACATCCTCCAACACCACTTCCCTAGTAAAGCAAAATTAAACTCCTTCAATCTCCTAACACCCAGACCACCAAACTCCTTGCCTAAACAAACATTATTCCAACTAATCCAAGACAATTTTTTATTTTCCTCACACCCTCCCCAGAAAAATTTAGACAATAAAGAATCAATAGAGGAGAGAATACCTGACGGTGCCTTGAAGAAGGAAAGAGCATAGACAGGAAGAGAAGTCAGGACAGATTTAAGCAGGATCAAGCGGCCACCAAAAGAGAGAAAATGGCTCTTTCACCCAGACAAGCGGGAACGAATACGAGATACAATCGGATCCCAAAAAGACAAACGACGAGGATCACCACCAATAGGAAGGCCTAAATACACAAAAGGTACCTGCCCCACTGAACAACCCAAAACCGACGCCACCTCAGACATCCAAGAAGCAGAAATATTCACCCCAACCAGCATACTCCTGTTAAAATTTACCTTCAACCCAGACGCCCTCTCAAACAACACTAACACCGCCCGCAATGCGCGAACATTCGCCCAACTTTTGACCCCCAACAAGAGCGTATCATCCGCAAACTGAAGATGAGAAATAACAGTGTTGTCTGAAGAACCAATACTATAGCCCGTAAAAAGATTAGATTGAACCATAGCCGACATCATAACATTCAAGCCCTCAGCCGCCAATAGAAAGAGAAAAGGTGAAAGGGGATCACCTTGTCGCAGACCCCTCTCCAAAGGAAACTCAGATGTCGGACTGCCATTAACTAAAACAGAAGCAGTCGCGGTACCGACACATTCTTTGATCCATTTCCGCCATAGAGTTGGAAAAGACATTTGTCGCATAACGGCATCAAGGTACCCCCAATCCACCGAATCATAGGCTTTTTCAAAATCAACCTTAAACAATAAAAGCTCTTTCTTTAATTTCTTAGCCTCATCTACCACCTCATTCGCAATCAAAATCCCATCAAGAATTTGTCTGGATTTAACAAACGCGGTTTGAGCCTCAGAAATTACACTTCCAATAACCAGTCGCAATCTATTAGCAAGAACTTTCGCCAATATCTTATAAAGACTACCCACTAAGGAGATAGGCCGAAAATCATTCAACTTTTGAGGACTCTCAACTTTAGGAATTAAAGCAATGAAAGTCGAATTAATACCTTTAGCCAATTTACCGTTCCGATGGAATTCTGTAATAAACCATAAGATGTCATCTTTCATAATATGCCAGAACTCTTTTAAAAAGCCAAAATTAATACCGTCGGGACCCGGGCTCTTATAGCTATCACAATCCCAAATAGCCGCTCTGACTTCCTCAACAGAAAAAGGACGGATCAGCCCCCCACTTTCCGCAACAGATAATGAACGAAAATGCTAGTCATCCACTGAAGGCCGTTCCACACCAAGACCTTTAAAGTGAGAAGAGAAATGATTAAACACAGCCCGACGGATGGGTTGAACATCCTCCACCCTCACGCCATCTACCATAATAGAAGAAATAGAATTGCGTCGCCGACGACCAGCAAGCACAAAATGAAAATATCTGGAGTTTGCGTCACCATCACGGAGCCAACTGAGACGAGACTGCTGCCAAGAAATACTAGTATTAATCCGAGACAAGGAATGAATATTCACCGAGATATCACGTAATTCAGCAATCTCAACGTCCGATAACATCTGGTTATCCCCCTTACACTCTAAGTCAGACAAACGAGCCTTTAAAGAACCAATTTTTCCCGGAATATTTTTAGAATTGGAGGCGTGCCACGCTTTGAGAGCCAATTTGATCAACTTCAATTTTTCTTTGACAACAAAACCGCCCCATCCATCAATTTGCAGGGAGTTCCACTTATCAACAACAAATTGCTTATAACCGGGAATATCTTGCCAGCACTTCAGCATCCGTAAAGGTCGAGGACCCCAATTTTCCTCATCCATCGACAAACACAAGGGACAATGATCCGACAAACCCCGTAATTGAGCCGTTTGCACAACATTAGGCCACACCAGGCACCACTCCTCGGACAACAGAAACCTATCTATACGGCTCATGGAAAGACCGTCGCCCTTATACCACGTAAACTTCCGACCACACAGAGGAAGATCAACCAAACCAGAAACATCAATGAAATGATTAAAAGAGACATGATCTGAAGACCGAAAACTGAGACTAACGGTTCGTCTTTCCTCAACCTTACGGACAGCGTTAAAATCACCACAAACACAAACCTTCTTACCACCCACTGCCTGCAAACGAGAAGTTAAATCATCCCATAACACTTGTTTCGCCAAATTGTCACAAGGAGCATAAATGTTGAATAAAAAGAAATCCTCCTGAGACTTTTTGAAACAGCCATTAATCATCACACCATGGTCAAAACTAACAGAAGACCATACCTCCACTTCCTGAGTATCCCACAAAGTAATCAAACCCCCTGACGCCCCCGCAGAAGGACGATAAGAGTACCCATGAGGCGCAGGACCCCCATAGAGAGGCACACAAACGATCATCACAATTACCTAACTTAGTTTCCTGAAGACACAAAATGAACGGATTCTTCTCCACGACCAAGTTCCTAACCTCCCGCCTCTTCTCCAACCCACCCAGACCCCTTACATTCCATGAAATAATCTTCATCACAAAAACCCCTACCCCCCTCACTTCCCTCCACACACCGTACAACCGTCCCCCACACACCTAACAACCGTCCCCCTCCACTCCCTCTCCCTCCCCAACCGCCGCCCCCCTCAGCTTCTTCCTCCCCCTCCCCGCACCAGACAATACACTAAAGGAATTAGCAGGATCATGATTAAAACTAACTCCGATAGCCTTACCAAACCCCCTAACATCCTCCATCGCCGCCCTCTCATCACCCTGCAAGGCAATCCAACTCTCCCAGTCCTTATTAACAGAAGATGAAGAAGAACCAGAATCTGAAGAAACCCGGGACACCACCTCACCAGCTATACAAACTCTTTTTCTCCCACCAGGGCGTCTGACATGTTTTTTCAAAATTTTCAGTACCTCTTTTCGATCCTTACTAGGTAAACGAGCCACCTTTTTCAAATTTCTCATTGTATGACGCAAAGTACCACCGATCTTCTTTCTCTTAGGAATTTGGGCTAAGCTAGTGGTATGATGACTATGAGATGAGACCTGTTTTATAATCTTCTTATGAGAGGAAAAAATAACACCTGTGTCACCGTGATGATGATCCTTAAGCCACTCCATACTCCACGGCCCAGGCAAAACGGACCGCCCTCGAACTGGTGGACAAGAAAGAGTTCGCTTGTGACCAGCCGACGAAGACTCACCAACCAAATTCGAACCATCCAAAGGCGACCTCGAATTAGTATCAGCCGAGTCAATAACCTTCGGTAAACCACTTGCTTCTACCTCACCTTCAACACGGCCAACAGGGGAGCAATGATGCACCTCATCACGACCCCCTTCCTCCTGAGTCAGTTTAGTAACTAATTTTTCAACCAGAAAATCAACATTATTATCTTGGTCATGACCCACCTGTTCATCATCCCGTTCCACATCTGAACCCTGCTCGTCGCTTTCCTCCTCAAACAAACAAGCATCCTCTCCTATATTAAAACCCCATTCCTCAACCATCTTAATCTCAACCATAACTCCATCAACCATCAAATTCTCAACAACGTTAACAATCTCAAGAGAAGAGGTAGCAATCAGCACACGTGCATAATCAAACCTTTCCTTCTCCAAAGAACAGACATCAGTGCGTAAGAAACGGCCAGCATCCATCACACAAATTTTAAAAAACTTTTCATTACATGCATGCAAAGGGATCCCATAAAGTCTCAACCACGCACCCCTTTGGAACGGCAACACCTCCTTGTCCCAATTAACAAAAGAGGAGAAAAAATGGTCAAAGAATTGTTTAGCTCCAGCAATAGTTGACATAACGGCCGCATTCGACAAACTGTGAATAAAGACTTTGTCCGCCCCCAACGGGATAAAAGCAAGGGTGGAAAACCCAGCGTCGGCAATTCTTTCTTGTAACAAGGGTACAGACTCACCACTAATCACCGTGGCCACCACCCCTTTTCTAGCCCATAACAAATCGTCCTCAGATGACCGATACATGCGCACTAACTTCCTAGCCGGAACATGCATTGAACCACCAAAACCGTCCAAGCTCTTCTCTCCCTTAGATAACATGTTACCACTCCCCTCTTCAACCACTGTCCCCTTTGTCACCACCTCCCCCTGCTTCCCCAACACCGCCCCCACCTTCACAACAACCGTACCCACCCGTACTCCCTCACCCTCCCCTACCACCTCCCTCACCGTCCCCTCCTCCCTCACGCCACCTTCCTCTCCCAAAGCCTCCCCCCTCACAATTTTTTTCTCCCTCAGAACCCCCACTTCCCCCGGTTCCTCTAAATAAATTTTTTCTCCCTCATTCCCATCAGCAACCCCCCCACCTCTCCTATCACGCACACCTCCCTCCCCCCTCCTGACATCCTGCTTATCAAATCGTGCAACTTTCGCCCAAAGACGCAAATGACCAAACCAAATACCATTAAGAGCATGCAACAGCTTAGAAACATCCCTAACTTTTGAGAAACGCACAAAACCGTACATATAACCCATTGAATTCCGCTTTCGTGCTACAAACACATTTTCCAAAATCCCACACACTTCGAAAGATTTCCGCAAATTAAAATGACGTACCTGTTCTGAAAAATTCGTAAAATAGAAGGTGACGAACCTCTTAAAACCAGAATGCTGCAATTCGTTTGAATCATTGTTAAATACTTGTGTAAACAAATATTTAAAAGTGTAGAAAATATTGTTTTCAATATAACAGTTATCTCTTTTGTTTATTTAACTAGTGACCCTTTATAGTTAGCATGACGCTAATAGGAAAACGCTAGTATAAACAAAAGTTGGGTTTAGTGGAAAAGATTTTACTATCACGATATAATGAATTGGATTATATCCCGTAAAGTGAACATTTAGGAAACCAAAATACATTACATCATTAGTATGCAAGCTCTCTTGAAATATGAAAGATTTTTTGACAAAATGAAATATGGAAGATGTTAATCTAATTGTGAAATTGAACAAATATGGTAAAAATGATGAGTGTAAAGGAACCATTTTAATACTGAATTATTATTAGTTTATGATTAAATTGCTTAAGCTTATCTGATCATAAGTACTTGCAAATTTCTTTTGCGCCTCTAATATTTTCTTTCACTATTTCTGGGTGATGAAGAATGATTATGTTGAGTTATTATCACTGTATTCTTGTTTGAAATATCGGGATTTCCATTTATTCGATTGAACAATTTCAACTAATTATTTGGCTAGTAGTTTTTTTCTTGTCTCCACACTAGCAAGCTTCTAAAAGCATTATTACCATCTTCAATAAGTGATGGTATCTAATTTCTCAATGCCAAAAAAAACTACATACTAATGATCATTCGAGATGGATATGCATTAACAATTGATTTTTGTTATGAAAAATCTGCATTTAGATTTCTTAAAAGAAATACCTTGAGGAAAAAAAAAGTAACATGTCATCAAAGTGGCAAGACTACTGTTATGAAACATGGCATCTATGAAAGGAATGAGAAAAAAACTATGAAACTATTGTATTGATAGTAAAAAGTGATATTACAAAATGAGAAAAGGTACCCACTAATGGGGTGGTTACAAGTTATTTATACTACTACCTACTAGGACTAGTATGCCACTAATCTATATCTCTAATAGTCCCCCACAAGTTGGAAGGTGTTCACAACACTTCCAACTTGGGATGAGAAAGACAAAAGTACATCAAACAAAAGAAATTACAAGAAGAGAGGCCGAAAACACATCGGCTGAAAACAATCATCAAACAAGTGCTTATCCAACAAGAAGAAACCACAACTCAAGGTTTAACCGCTTGAAAGAAGAAGCATCAAATCAACGCTTAACCACCATCCGGTAGAAGCAATCATCAACAAAGCCTATAAAAGGCACAACGCTTAACCACCAAGTAGAAACTATATGTCAAGTTTAACCACTTGGCAGAAGCACAAAAACGACGCTTAACCATCCTTGGACAGAAGCACAACAACGCTTAACCATTCATGACAGAAGCTTATCAACATGGCTTAACCATCATGAACAGAAGCACAATACAAAAATCAAAGCCATCATAGGCTAATAACAAATCAATGCTTCCAACAATGAAGCTGAAGAAAGAACCAACAAATAGTTTGCAATCTTCACAAAAGATACAAACCAGAAGCAAATGACGAGAACCAATGAGCCAAAGCCAGATATCAAAAGTGCAACAGTAATGTTGCACAAAATAAAGCCAAACATGCAGCCCATAAACATTAAAATGAACCCAAGAAGATGCTGTGCAGGCCCGCCCAAATGTTGACAGCCAAAGTTGCTCTACAATAGGTGTTGCCACTTGCATAATGCAACCAAAAGTAGCACTGAACAAAGAGATATCAACAAAGAGGTACCAATCTCCAATAGTCCATAATCAAGGAACAAAATAGCAAGAATAACAAACAGAGGGCAAGCAATCAAAGTGGAATCCAACCAAAAACCAACCAATATTGTTCTGCAATTGCTACTATCATGTGCATAATGCAATCAAAAGTATCACCCACAAAGAGATATCATCAAATAACTCTGCAAACCAACTACTAACTAAAATAATTTTGCAGCAGATGCATAACCTCAAAACTCAGCAGACCAAATTCACAAGGAACTCATATTTTGCCAAATTCATTCACAACCCAAAAAGATGAGGGGTGCTGAAGCATAAACTTCAGAACTCAACACAGCCATCAAAGAAAACCCAAACCAAAAGTGTCTTCAATAACCAAAGCAGAAGCCAATAATAACCATTCAACCAAAGGAACAACCATATCATTTGTGTGCAGCAGTAGCATTTCTGAAGAAAATCAACAATAACTTGAGGAAATGCTCCCTGCATATATCAGAATAACAAAGCTTTGTGCAGGAAACATAGCACTAATAACCCCACAATGAATTATCACATTAGAATTTTTCCTTGATGGTAGAACCGTAGAACATGATCAACAAATTAGTTTCACCAAACCACATGCTCAAAGAGGACAAAAGCAAGTGCAGCCTTCTCAAAGCATGACAACAACATACCAGATACTCATCAATGCCAATAGCCAAGAATCATGTGAGCATTATATTGCTTCACACCAAATACAAGACATATATGCAGAGAACACCAACTCAAAGAAAATGATAGACTAGTGTAAATTCAAACAACCTCAATTCCCATATTTACCAAATTCAACAAGTAGAATATCAGAGAATTGTATTACCAGGAATTCAGCCTCATCAATGCACATAAAGTCCATCCTATGTGCCAGAACCAAATTGATCCTCTATACCATAACCAGCAAGTGATATAACAATATATGAATACCCTTTGATATTTCTTGAGTAAGCAACAAAATTGCATTAATCCTCAATCTCGATCAATCGTACAAAACAAGTTGAAAGATGAAACCTCACTGCAAAAGCATTCTCGACATGACAAAGAGAGATGATGAATCTTGATTTGAAATGTAAGTAACAACGATTCAGAAAAACGAAAAAAAAACAATGCTTGAAAGCGAAACAAACAGGCAAAAGCGAATTGGAGACTTCAAGACCAAATCACAATGTATAATCTCAAGGCACACCGTAACTGAATCTGAAAGTTCAAGCATGTTACATAACAAGATCGAAACAACGAAATCGCGAGAGCCGCTAAAATCAACCACACGAATCACAAACAAAATGAAAAACGAAATTGTGATATCAGATGAAAGCAAATAGAAACACAAAACGAAGTCACAAATCGGGATTCAAAGGAATCTTGAAATTGAACAAGAAATTGGGGGGAAATGATATTTGAACTCAGAAACCCTAAAAATTGGGAAAACAACATAAACGAAATTGCGACAAATCGCAAACTGTGAAGGATGAACGAACAAGGAAGATGAGGCAAAAGAAATTGGGATAGGGGTAAAAACAAATCGATCAAACAAATCAAGAAAACAAACTGAATTTGAAGATTATTTTTGGATTTTCTCTAGAAAATGAAAGAGAAAGACAGAGTAATGAACGAGAAAGAAATTGAAACTGATGCGAGAAAATGCAGCGGAAAATTCCTTCAAGGTGGATACCAGATTTGCTCTGATACCATGTTATGAAACATGGCATCCATGGAAGGAATGAGAGAAAAGCTATGAAACTATTGTATTGATAGTAAAGAGTGATATTACAAAATGAGAAAAGGTACCCACTAATGGGGTGGTTACAAGTTATTTATACTACTACCTACTAGGACTAGTATGCCACTAATCTATATCTCTAATAACTACATCAATCTAATTCATCACACTATCGGTATTTAAAAGTTTTCAAAGTGGATGAGGTGGAAGATTCGATTAATAAGTACGGGAATGGTTTTGGTGTAATAAGTTCGTCACTCCATAATTTTGTTATGAAGGGTTCAAGTTTCCAATTGATTGTATGTTAACTTGAGTTTATTATGTCTAGAATTCTAGCTATGAAGTTACTTTGTCCAAAGTGATAAATTTTACTACTTAGCCATAGATCAATAGATACAAATTATAGCATATAAATAATAACAAAGAAGGAATAAGAAATTGTGTACCTTTATATTTAGGTTCATGAAAGACAACCATCAACAAGTATAAGAGGGATAACTACCCTCATCGCCGTTTAGGTTTATGGTTTCACCATACTGTTTAGAATGTTTAACCGTCTGATGGGATGACATTTAAATGGCTAAACGACTAAGGGCAGAGACCTCTCATTGGGCTTAGCTAAATGGACCAACCCATCACGGTTCATTTAGAAACAATAGTCCAATCAAACATATTCATCAATTGACTAGTGCTTAACACAATAGACCATAATTTATATTAACATTAACTTATAATAATTGATTAATTAAATAATTAATCTAACACAAAGAACTTCATATTATTCCTCTCTCCATATAGTCCATACAAAAGTTATATATACTAGTGACGCGGTAGGTAAAGAGATGAATAGAAAATGAATTGTTTTTTTAAATGTTAACGAATGTCTTCGAACACTATTCAAGAACTTTAAATCATGTATCTAGTATATTGTAAATTAAAATATTTATTTTTTTAATTTAAAATTCTTAAAGATTGACTCGAACCTCGACTGGTAAGACTTTTTATAAATTAGATGAGTTTTTTTAGATAAAAAAAATAAGATGAGCCGTTGAATAGGCGTAGAGGAATAAAGAGAAACCTGTTTCTCTTGAATAAAATGGACAAGTTAATCTGAAGCGGTAAAAGATTTTCAAGTTTTGTTTAATCCTCATCCTGAAGCCGCACCACTACCACATTCTCCCCGCTCCAACTTCACCACATCACTATCCAGCCTTCTCCTCACGCATGTTTGATGTTTGTAATATTGTCTCAATGACACTATTCTCTCCTCTTCACTCTCTCCCTCACCCTTTCCCTCCCACCTTAAACCCACACCCCCATTCAACACCAACACCCCCCTTCTCTTTCTCTTCCAATTCAACCTTCAAATTCCCTACTCTTTGCACCACCCCTTCTTCCACAACACACCACCCCCTCCCTCCCAATGAAATCCTTCTTCCACTCACCCAATCCTCTTCCTTCGATTCCATCACAACCCTTCTCAAACAAATCAAATCCTCCGGTTTCATCCCAAATGCCACCACTTTCGTTACCCTTATCCAAAGTTTTACCAATTTCCATGAAATTGAAAACTTGCTTAAGATATTGGAAAATGAATTAGGGTTTAGACCAGATGCCCATTTTTACAATATTGCCCTCAATGCTCTAGTTGAGGATAATAAGCTTAAACTAGTTGAAATGCTTCATTCGAAGATGGTTAATGAGGGTATTGTTCTTGATGTTTCAACCTTTAATGTTTTGATTAAGGCTTTGTGTAAAGCACATCAATTAAGGCCTGCAATTTTGATGCTTGAGGAAATGCCAAATCACGGGTTGAAGCCTGATGAGAAAACTTTCACCACGTTGATGCAGGGTTTTATTGAAGAAGGTGATTTGAATGGTGCTTTGAAGATGAAAAAACAAATGGTGGAGTATGGTTGTTTGCTAACAAGTGTTTCTGTGAATGTTTTGGTGAATGGTTTTTGCAAAGAAGGTCGTGTTGAGGAAGCCCTTAGGTTTGTGCAGGAGATTTCTGAGGAAGGGTTTTATCCTGATCAGGTTACTTTTAATTCATTGGTGAATGGGCTCTGTAGAATTCGAAATGTTAATGATGCTTTGGATATTGTGGATTTTATGATTGAAAAAGGGTTTGATCCTGATGTGTATACTTATAATTCGTTGATATCTGGAATGTGTAAGTTAGGTGAATTTGATAAGGCGATAGAAATTTTGCAGCAAATGATTTTGAGAGAATGTTCTCCAAATACTGTAACTTGTAATACACTTATTAGCGCTATGTGTAAGGAGAATGAAATTGACGCTGCCACTGAACTTGCCCAAATTCTTGTTAGCAAGGGGTTGTTGCCGGATGTTTGTACGTTTAATACTTTGATACAGGGTCTATGCTTGAGTAAGAACCGAGATATTGCGATGGAGATGTTCGAGGAGATGAAGAATAAAGGGTGTAAACCTGACGAGTTCACATACGGTATATTGATTGACAGTTTATGCAATGAAAGGAGGCTTAAAGAAGCATTGATGCTGTTGAAAGAAATGGAGTCGAGTGGCTGTGCTAGGAATGTGGTGGTGTACAACACTTTGATAGATGGTTTGTGTAAAAGCAGAAGGATTGAAGATGCGGAGGAGATATTTGATCAGATGGAACTTCTCGGGGTGTCGAGAAGTTATGTAACGTATAACACACTTATCGATGGTCTTTGTAAAAACAAGAGAGTCGAAGAAGCTTCTCAACTTATGGATCAGATGATAATGGAAGGATTAAAGCCTGACAAATTCACGTATAATTCATTGCTTACATACTTCTGCAGAGTTGGAGATATAGAGAAAGCAGCTGATATTGTGCAAACTATGGCTTCAAATGGGTGTGAACCGGATATCGTTACCTATGGCACTCTTATCAGTGGACTATGTAGAGCTGGTAGAGTAGATGTTGCAAGTAAGCTTCTTCGAATGGTCCAGATGAAAGGTATAGTCTTGACTCCTCATGCTTATGGCCCTGTGATTCAAGCATTATTCAGAAGGAAGAGAACTAAAGAAGGAATGAGACTTTTCAGAGAAATGATGGAAAAAAGTGATCCACCAGATGCTATAACATACAAAATCGTTTTCCGTGGCCTGTGTAATGGTGGAGGACCGATACAAGAGGCTGTTGATTTTACAGTTGAGATGTTGGAGAAAGGAATATTGCCAGAGTTTCCATCATTTGGTTTTTTGGCGGAAGGGCTTTGTTCTTTATCAATGGAGGGCACTCTCATTGAACTCATCAATATGGTGATGGAGAAAGCACAAATGTCGGAAAGGGAAACATCTATGATCAGAGGTTTCCTCAAGATCCGTAAATTTAATGATGCCTTGGCCAATCTCGGTGGTTTCTTGGATAGGCAAAACCCCAAAAGATATTATTGACTCGTGAGAATTTTGTGATGACTTGTAAGTTGTAACTGCACTATGATGCCTAAACGGGTGTAGTTGGAAATCACCTCATTCTGGTAAAGATGCTGAAGAATATGGTGGAGTTCAAAATCTGGACTCAAGGCTAAATTGCAGAATTGGGGTCAATACATTTCAGCACTAGCAGCCTTCTGGCTGTCATTGTTCAGCCTCGATGTTTACTGTTTCAAGGAAAATGTGAACATGTAACTTGTAGTTGTAGGTGGCATTTGTATGATTGCTTTTCTTTATTATAGATGGTTTAAAATATATAAAAAAGAGTTCATTCAATTCCTAATTTTAACTTTTGAATATGCCAATGAATTATGGTTTAGAAAAGCTTCGTTTTCTACTTAAAATCTCCGTCAGCTATAATCTAATGTCCCAACTCCCATATACCAGGACTATTATAATGATGCTTGAGTCAGATTGGTTTGTATTATTTATTTATTTTTTGTAAAAACTTGGTCTCTATCTTGTGACTAGCATATTGCATCACTGCAACTTACCAAGAAGCATGATATTCCTGCTGTGTACATTGTTTTTGTTTTTTCTTCCGCATACTCAGTTGCAGTTGTAATTAAACTGGTGAGGGTGTGCAGGTATGCAATGAACAATGCATTTGTTGGTGTGCATGTATGGTATGGGGTTCTAATATGGTCAAAACATACATTCACAATCACGAAGCACTTATGTTTTGTATGTCCTATTTCTTAGGTAAAATATATCAATACTGTTATCAACTGCTTTCAACCAATGCTAGAGGATTGCATAAAATGAACTACTTAGTGAAGAACAATACTTCTTCCCCTAAATTAAGTTAGTCATAATAACAGGATTGACGTGCTAGTTTGGTAAATACATCCATAATTGCATTAGCCAATAAAGTACTTTTTTTAATACATACGTGCTGATACAATTATGGCTGTATTTACAAAACTAATGCTTTAGTCTTGTAATGGATAACTTAATTTATGATATGTTTTAGTAGTCTGGTGGAATAGGCTGCCAAATTGGGGTCCCTAATTAGAGCCATGGTTTTATCAGAGTTTGAACAACCAATTTTATGTCTTGATGTCCTAGCTTTTTAGCTCTATCCTTGGATAAGTTTTGTAATGTATTAGAGACGTTGTTTGTTGAACATCCATGTGTATTTCTCTCCTCCTATTTGTTATTGGTGTACTGTATACAAAAATGAAGATATTCGTATCCACAATAGGTACACCTTAGAGATTCGTATTGATTGAATTCACTTTTGTATCAAATCAAGATATGATTCACATATATAGTAAGATGCTCATATATATTAAGATACTCATGATTGAATTCACAATAGGTACGATGAAGGAGAGTTCATGTTTGAAATGTCCAAAAATTGTTCAGAAGAGTTGGTAGCATTTCCTTATGATCATTGATCCAGTTATGAACCATATTGTAGATTAATCATGCTTTGTGATGTTTATCTAATACATGATGTTCTTTTTTTTATGTTTTTATGCCGCAAATTTCGTGTGTTTGTGTTGTGATGCAAAGGCAAACACACATTGAGATGGTAAGATAAACTGTTTTTCTTGTTACACTGTGTATTCATTTTCTGGTCTAGGAATTTTATCTGGTCCAAACTACATTTCTAATTTTGAAAATGAACCTTGCTGATATGAAAATTTAGCTACTCACCATGATTAAGAAGACTCAAAGAAGAAAGAACCTTAGAAAGATGCTTCCATATTACTCAATACTCATCTATAAAGTTTATTTCGCACATAGGTAGTAAAACTCAATCTCTGATATTTGAATTGAATCTATTTCAACAAGAATAGATCTTTGTTGTTTTAAATAAATCCTCCTTCCTTAGAGTTGTCCATGAGACCAGAATTGATCTTCCTGCAGAGTGTCTGCTCTGATGTCAATTGAAATTCTGACACTCACTGGACAGATGTCCTACGTGATGTCCAGGACACCAGAAATGTCTTACGAGATGTCCTGGACACTAGTTATAATAACATAGTATAATAAACAATAAACAGTAATAAGTAAAGTGCAGGGAAGAAAGAACACGAGAGATTTGGTAACCCAGTTCGGTGCAACGTCGCCTACATCTGATATAACCTTGACACTTAAACACTACTCGTAAATTTCTATCTAAGACTCCCCCTAGATATGAGATATCATCTCACTTTCTCTCAATCACACAACCCATGATTTCAACAATGATTACAATCAAATAGGAGAGACACTCCAGTAAACAAAACTTACTCTTGCTAGAAACACTAGAGCGGTTTACAAATAACAAAATACAACTCAACTAAAACAAGCCTACCCACAACATTTTGATATTGAATGGCGGCACAAGAGATGTGTACAAAATAAAGCACAATGCTTAACAACGAAACTCTAAAGACTCAATTCAATAATTCTGATTTCGTCAATGAAACTAGGGTCTGAGTCTTCTTATATAGTCATTTAGCAACCTGGGCTTTTTCTTCAACATGCCAAAATATATTTGCATCAAATATTTCTTTTAAAATATATTTGCATCAAATTTTCCTTCATACTGTACAAAAATATATTTTCAGCAACAATCTTCTGAAAGCACAAAATATATTTGAAACAAATCTTTTATATTTTCAGCCACAATCTTCCAAGAGTACAAAATATATTTTTCCCAAATCTATTTTGGAAATATCTTCAAGCACACGACAAATATAAATCGACAGAACAACTTCTAGAAACACACGCCTCTTGGACCACAAATTACGTGAATGAAATCTTCAATCAAATATTTCACGCAAAAATAAATCTTCTAATAATGCGAAACAAAACACTTCAGCTTACAATAAAATGTTGTACTTATATGTCTAAGACATGGTGGCATTTAGCCTGGGAATGGGAAGTTTTTTTCCACCATGGGAAAAAAATTTCAACCATTAGATTAATGAGGAACATTAATCTTATCATGGACTGCTTACACCATATTTTTTTTCCTTTCTCTTTTACACTCTTATATTTTTGTTTAGATTTGGAATTTTTTTTTTCCTTGATCCGGAAACAATTGGCTGGATTTTCTCGCGCCCGCCCGTATTATTAAGAGTGACTTAGAGGTTGAATCACGATTTTTTGCATGCATGTTTAGGACATAAAAACAACATCGCCCACAAAAAACGAGAATTTTCCGACAAGGGGCGGATTAAAGATTAAATATGAATTTTTTTACACGCTAAAAACTCAAAAACGTGAAACAACAAAACATGCACCTAGAAAACGAATTTTGAGCTGGTTTTTTGCAGACACCTCTATAAAAATACATATAGAGGATCTGTAAAGTTTCGTAGCATTCCGACAAAGCCTCGATTTATTTTGATTTTTCGACCGACACGCGCAAAATTACGAAACTTTACAGATCTTCTATATCTATTTGTATAGAGGTGTCTGCAAAAAAATCAGCTCAAAATTCGTTTTCTAGGTGCATGTTTTGTTGTTTCGCGTTTTTGAGTTTTTGCCGTGTAAAAAATTCATATTTAATTCGTCCCTTGTCGGAAAATTCTTGTTTTTTGTGGGCGATGTTGTTTTTATGTCCTAAACATGCCTGCAAAAAATCGTAAAAAAATTCAACCTCTAAGTCACTCTTAATAATACGGGCGGCCGCGCGCGCCTGTGTGGGCGCGAGAAAATCCGGCCAATTGTTTCCAGATCAAGAAAAGAAAAAAATTCCAAATCTAAACAAAAATATAAGAGTATACAAGAGAAAGGAAAAAAATATGGTGTAGGCAGTCCATATTAAGATTAATGTTCCTCATTAATCTAATAGTTGAAATTTTTTTTCCCATGAAAAAAAAACTTCACATTCTCATGCTAAACCCCACCCTAAGACATTTGATCTAACATCTTATTAAAACTTTTTGTTTTAATAAATGTAGTCAACCCAATATAAAAACCAACAAGTTTATCTCGCGAAACATGCACTTTCCTTATTACTATATTACTCCCTCCGTTTCAAAATACATGTCCATTTTGGAGAAATTTTTTGTTTCAAAATACATGTCCATTTGATAGTTTAATGATACATTTTGTCTATTTTACCCTTGCTACCAATTAATTGGATTCTACATTTTCTCCACAATAATTATTTTCTACTAATAAATGTTGACCCAATTTTAAGTGGATTTACTCATGCACTCTCCCAAGAACTTGTTTAATTAATTTTGGTATTGGTATTGGGAGTAATTATGAGATGAGATAAATAAATGTAAAATGGAGAAAATCAAAGACAATGGTATAATAGAAACTTTTGTGTCAAACTAGCTTGTCCTTGGTTACTGCAATTTCTCTAAAATGGACATGTATTTTGAAACGGAGGGAGTATTATCGTTAGTTTCAAGTTCAAGCTTAAAATAAAACCAGTGTCTTCACTCTTCACTTCACCCAGCAAAGTGAAACCAATAACCGTTAACTGAATGGCTACAACACCTCAACAAGTTACTGAGCCACTTCCTCTTCAAGACCGAGTCGCAATCATCACCGGTTCATCACGTGGAATCGGTCGCGAAATCGCTCTTCACCTGAGTTCACTCGGTGCTCGAATCGTCATCAATTACTCCTCGTCCAACTCACTCTCCGCCGATTCGCTCGCCGCCGACATCAACGCCACCTCTCTCCTCCCTCGAGCCACCGTCATCCGCGCCGACATCTCCGATCAATCTCAAGTCCAATCCCTCTTCGACTCCGCCGAACGCTTTTTCAACTCACCGATCCACATCCTCATCAACTCCGCCGGAGTCATTGATGACACATATCCATCCATCGCCAACACTTCAATAGAAAGCTTCGATCGCGTTTTTGGAGTGAACGCGCGTGGTGCGTTCTTATGCGCGCGTGAAGCGGCGAATAGACTCAAGCGCGGCGGTGGGGGGAGGATTATACTGTTTTCATCGTCGCAGGTTGCGGCGTTGAGGCCGGGTTTTGCAGCGTATACGGCAGCGAAGGCGGCAGTTGAGACTATGACGAAGATTTTAGCGAAGGAGTTGAAGGGAACGGGGATTACGGCGAATTGTGTGGCTCCGGGACCGATTGCGACGGAGATGTTTTTTGGAGGGAGAACGGAGGAGCAGGTGCAGAAGATTATTGATGAGTCGCCGTTAGGGAGGCTTGGTGAGACTAAAGATGTTGCTCCTTTGGTTGGGTTTTTGGCTTCTGATGCTGGTGAATGGGTTAATGGTCAGATTATTCGGATTAATGGTGGTTATGTTTAGTAAGGTTTTGAACTGCTGTTGCTGGTGCGATGTATGTTGTGTGAAATTGTAACTAAATATGATTGATGCATTTACGAGAGTCTAACACTATCCACACGTGGTTATATTCTCGTTTTTTGAGATTGTTCCTGATGACTACATGTTAGGGTTGTGTCTGAGCCAATATTTGATAGGCTACAAATGTAATTGTTGTTGTGTACCATTGCTTGAAACCTTGAATTGTTTAGATGATCAAAGTTGCTTATATCGTGTTAATGGTGGTAATGTTTAGCAAGGTTTCAAATTGTGATTGTTGTTGCAATGCAATGCAATCACAATCACTGATGTGTTATTAAGTTAGTAGTTATCCTAGGACCTCTTACTTAAAACTCCTTGGTGTTCTTTTAGCTCATCAACTGAACTAGAATTGTGATTGTGGACCTATATTGAAAACCTTGCATTGTCTAGGTTACCAAGTGATCAAATTGATATTGAAGTTGTTTATTGTCTCGTAACCAAATTCTCAAATCAAATTATTGATATTTTGGGAACGTTTTGTTTTACAATAGATAGCCATTATTAAGAAGGTGATGTTGAATTATAGAAAAAAAAGTATCCACTTTTCAATGTTTGATTTAAGAACATGGTAACGTGGATATAAGATTTTGATTTATGTTTTGTCCTTTAGGGAGCATGTTCTCTAAAATATTGTTTTCTTATTGTAGTTGATCTGTTGTAATATCAATGATCTCGCATATTGTGATATAAACTGCGCATTTGGTGAATAAGGATGATTCTTGCAACTTGTGCTATACCAAGATGTTTATTCTAAACTCTGAAAATATAGATGTGGAAGAAAATTTCAGTTTCCATCAATAACTGTTACGAAACGCTTTTGCTGAAAGTTACATCCACAAGTTTGTTTCAGAGATAGCTTGTGCGAAGGTTTAACAATTCTATGGGGCGGCCTTTGTTTCGTTGATACCAAAAACATTCCCAGAAATAAATAATACAAAAAACACCCATGTTCACCCGGGATGGGAAAATTGTATTCCCAGGAACCATAGACCCATGTTCTGCTAAGAAAATTTATTCTTACCCTTTAATTTGACATTAATCAATTGAAATTAACTACCAGACTTCAAACATTTTAAACGTCATGGTCCAAAATATATTCCCACTCTCCCACCGTACACACACATGTTCAACTAATTCAAAGGAAGAAAAATGGAAATCAACTAACGCACACTAGAAGACATGAGAGAGTTTACAAACATCTTCATGTACAAGTTTTGAAAATCTCAAGGGTGAGGAGCATTGTGTGTACACTTCGACCTCTTTAACGTTGGTTTTATTGCATATACAATAGGGACATTTTTATAATTATAACGTTCACTTCATTCATAGGAATATATATACATTGCAAGCCAAACACTTTTTTTCTTATTCCCTGAAATTATTGTTTTAAGGAATTAAACTATTAACCAAATACTTTTTTTTTTTATATTTTCATAGGAATAAGATTTCAACATTTATATTCTTGGGAAAGTTAAAATAAATTGTATGTCTGTGAAACAAACACCCGCTAACCCCTAGGGATTGATTGTTGAACACTATACTGTTGTCATCACCATCACTAGTATGCACCATAGTAGTCAATAGCGGATAGCGGCGCGTAGCGGTCGACCCCAAAATTGCTATAGCGGGATAGCGCATAGCGCTATGACTGTTATTTGATGTCTTCTTGCTCTACTAATTCCTCCATTACTGACCTTATCACAGAAAATCTTTTTCTTATCATTCAAATTCTTCCAATGATTAAACTGCCAAGCAATGTCCAGTTTATCACCAGTCCGTTTATGCCTTTGAACACAAGAGTCAACAAAAACAGAGTTTGATTGTACTCCTGAAGCTGATGTTGACATGGTTGTGTTGTCCGCAAACAACAACAAAAATAAGGAAACAGAGATAACAATGAAACAAAATCATAGCAGAAAGGCAGAAACAGTGAAATTTGAAACAGGAACAGAAGAAGTAACAAAACAGAGCTTTTGCGGAACAGGAACAGAACAGGACAGGACAGGAACAGAACAAAAGAAGTAACAGAACAAAAGCTATGGAAAAGAAGTTACCACTGTTTTAGGGTGAGAACAGCGAACGACGACGAACAAACTACGAAGAACGGTGAACGACGGCGAGAACGCAGACGTGAACGGCGAACGGTGCGAACGGCGAACGGTGAACGGTCAACGAAAAACGGCAAACGATGTAGAGGAAGAGAGAAGTTGGGTGTTGTTGTGTTTTGGAAAATTGGAACGGCACAGAAGAAGAATGAAAGAAGAGAAGAAGAAGAGAAGTTAGGGTTGAAGAAAAGTCAAAAATGGCCTCGTTTTTTTTTTTAAAAACCAAGGACAATTTCAGATTTTCTCTTAATTTTTTTTGCGGTTTTGAACCGCACCGCACCGCTACGCCGCGCTAGCGCCGTTACTGGCCGCTACGCTACGCGCGGCCGCTATTGACTACTATGGTATGCACTATACACAATCTGCAGTTATGCCTTTAACATTTATGCAGAGTACTAATGTATGTACCAGTGATTCCAATCTATACGCATATTAAAGTTTGTAATCATCCACAAATATAAATGACTTGACTCTGTTGTGAATTAACTATTCCAAAAGTGTTGTTTTTTTTAAGTGAAGATACATAAATGTTTTTACATTATATTTCTGAAAATTGATCTTCCCACAAACAAAAATGCTCATTCCTGAAGAAATTGACCAAAATACCTCTGCTTGACTTAAGTCACGTTGGAAAGCAGTGTGAGTTAACTCACGTTGCGTGCATTACTGTTTTGGGACAAAACCCAACAGTTCCAAGTTCATAACACATTTTCTTTCCCTCTTCACCTCTAAAAAAATCCAAAAGTGCGAAAATTTGGAGCATAATCTTGAGCCAAAATCATTACAAACCATCAGGAAGCAAGTTTATACGCTCATCAAACGTCAAAGATCAGGTAATGTATCATCTAAACTCTCTTGATTTTGCTGGTTTTTGAGGTAGGTTTAGCAGTCTGGAACACGACCTGGGCATGGCTTAACTCACGCTGGAGCTCAGCGTGAGTTAACTCAACGTGACTTAAGTCATGCTGGTGCCCAGTATTTCAAATTTTGCGCCAATTTTATTTTTCTTTCTTAGCTTGTTGCGCAAGTTATTTATATTTTTTTCCTTGTTATTTTTCTAATCAATAGACTTAGTGATGGTTGAAAATATGGTGGATGATGGCATTGAGCCGAAATCGGCCATAATTGAAGCTTTCAGTGAAGCTTCCGTTGATGTCAAACCAATCGTTGATGTGAAGCTTGAAGTCAAAATTCTATTTCAAGCTCACATTGAAGAAAAACCTAAACTGATACCTACCGGTGTTGCCAAGCCTTGTGGTTATGAAGTAAACATCGCCTCATTTTTTTTAACAAACGAAAGATGGCGAGTGCGAGATGAGTTGCTTGGTTGGGTTTGTCGACAAGCGGCAAGGGCTGGATTTACTATATCTATAGATAAATCTAGTCTAAAGAATCCAATGGTGACGTCGCAATGTGAAATGAGTGGTGTATACAAACCACCGAAGACGAAGAAGAAATTGAAGCTTGAAGGCACGGGCTCAAGGAAATGTGATTGTCTGTTTAGATTGCGTGGTTACTTTGAGAAGAATTCAAGTGATTGGTGGTTGGCCATGCTTTTGGAATTCACAGCCATGAGTTGAAGTCAAAATTAGGTGGTCACCTTCTTGCGGAAAGACTAAAATAGGAGGAGAAGAAGAGAGTTATCGACATGACAAAGAGCTTGGCGTTGCCTAGAAATATTTTAACGGATTTAAAGGCAAAAAAACCAATAAAGTGTGACGACTATCAAACAAGTGTACACTGTACGAAATAGATGGCGACATGGGATAAGAGGTGACAAGACGGAGATGCAATTCTTGATTTCTGAGTTGGAGGAGCATAAATATGTCTATTTCACAAGAGCAAATAGTGAGAAAGCCACTCTTAAAGACATATTTTTTGCTCATTCGGAGTCAATTAATATGCTTAACATTTTTCCGACTGTTTTGGTCATGGATTCCACTTACAAAACCAACTTGTATAGAATGTCATTATTTGAGATTGTTGGTGTCACCTCTACCAACATGAAATATTCGGTTGGTTTTGTCTTTCTTGCCTCCGAAAAAGAGGACAACTTTACTTGGGCACTTGAGATGTTGGTTAGTCTTTTATCCTCAAAACTCAACATGCCTAAGGTGGTTGCCACAGACTGGGACAATGCTTTGATGAATGTCATTGTCAAAGTTATCCCTGAAACCGCCGCTTTACTTTGTTATTTTCATATTGGGAAGAATGTAAGGGCTAAGTGCATCACGGATTGTAGAGTCAAAGCGAAGTCGAAGGATGTCAAAGTTGATGACAAAGAAGTGAAGGAAGTGAAAGAAATGAAGACAAGTGAAGTTGTTGACAAAATTATGGATGTTTGGAAAGATTTGGTTGAATCTACTACAAAGGATGCATATGCAAGTGCGGTGATGCGATTCAAAAATGTATGCAAACCATTTCCAAAGTTCCTTGACTATGTTCAAACAACAATTTTGAACACTGTTAAGAAAAAATTTGTGAGGGCATGGACAGATAACGTCATGCATCTAGGATGTAGAACCACCAACATTGTTGAATCGGCTCATGGAAAATTGAAAAAATATTTGAGAAGTAGTTTGGGAGATTTGACATCATGTTGATATGAAATAGACAAGATGTTGGCTATCCAATTGTCCGAGATACAAGCAAGTTTTGGGAGGAGTCGTACCATCTTAGAACATAGATACAAAGGAGACTTTTTGTACTATGAGTTGGAGGATTATGTATTTAGACCCGCGTTGTGTTTTATCTTTAAGGAAGCAAATCGTTCCAAGACATTCGGCTTTGCCAAGAAAGATTGCGGTTGTGTTCAAAAGACATCGTACGGGTTGCCTTGTGTATGTATTCTTGCCATGAAGAGAAAAGAAAAATTGCCTATTCGATTGGATGACATAGAGCCTCATTGGCAAAGGTTAAGTGTATGCGGAGAAGAGGTTGATGATGATTTTTCGGTGATGGAGGAGTGGAATGACATTCAAGAACGTCTCAAGAGAGCCTCTTACAAGATGAAACTCTACATCAAAGAGGTGATGCGTCAACTTGCATTTCCGGAAGACACAATGTTGTCTCCACCTCCAAGAAAGGTGGTAACCAAGGGAGCACATAAAAGGGCGAGGTCTACACCAAAAGAGTCATCCACGGGTCGAATCCGCTCTACATGGGAGCGTGTTGATTCTCAAAATCCCGATAGCTAATCTTCACATGTCAAGACAACACTTCCAAAGAGGAAATGTGCACGTATAGGCAATTCATCGCGCTCACAAACTTCAACCTTTACTATACACCGGGATTTACCATACATATCACACTTCCCAAAGATCATGAAACCTTGCATCGAAAATATTGTGAATGTTAAAGGAGATGGTAATTGTGGATTCCAGGTCATAGGTAGACGCATGGGTATAGATGAGGAAAATCATGTATTGGTTCATAGTGCACTTATTCAAGAGTTGAAAACTAATAAGAGTGACTATTTGCCGATATTTGGTTCGGAGAAGCGTTTTCAATATATCTTGAATGGTTTACACCCTCCAACAAATAGTGGTGGAATTGCATACGAAGATAAGTGGTTGACATTACCGGATATGTGTCACATTGTTGCAAATCGCTACAATAGAGTCGTTGTTCAATTGGTTTTGGCGGAAAGAGGTATATGTGAGACATATTTCCCAATCTGAGGTGCTCCACCACTTAACCCAAATTCCCACATCTTGTGTCTTGGCTTAATTCCTGGCCACTTTCTTCATATTTATTTGAAAGACGGTTGTCCATTACCACCGCCTTGTACGGAGTGGAAGATTCACAAGATTGGTGTGGCGGAGCAATTGGAGTTTGCATTGATAGATAGACAAGCTTTGTTCAAAGACCTCGTGTCTAAGGAGCCGAAGCCGCCTAAAAAACTAACAAATCAACTCAATCTAATATATTGCGACACTCCCACTCCGGAAAAACCAAAATGAGAATTTGAAGTAATTGAAGAAGATGGAGATTATGCACTATCACTGGCTAGTTAGATAGGCTACGACACTTTTTAGTTGGTGTTCGTCATTTTTTTTGTCAATATTACACCGACATATTTTTTTGTGGTCGGCTATGTAACGCCAATTTTTGTGGCCAATATGTAAATAAGATTATATAAATATATGACTTTTTTGTGATGGACAAAACATCAACAATTTTATTCGTTATTCTTATTGTTCGCAGTTTATAAAATTATATGTCTCTAATTATTCAACTATTTATTTATTTTTGTGAAGTGAAACATGTCTCAAGTCAAAGTTGAAGTTCATGTCCGATACTCCCACGTGAAGAAGATGATTAAGGTCTTTTTAACCTCCACCGACAAGTTGGATGATTTGAAGGCACAAATTGACACATACTTTGTCCATCTAGGTGAAAATCAAAGAACATCAAATGTATTTGTACAGGTGCCATGTGTGGACTTGAGGGAGGATAAGGAGGAAGACTTTTGAAAGAAAGTTTATTATCTAGATATTATCCGTGATGATTTCGATGTAGATTACATGTTTAAGTTAATGGTTGAAAATAACATTTTACATCTTTGTGTCCACTCTATTGAAATGTAATATGTATTAACGTGTAATAGTGTAATATGTTCGAAATTTGTGTCTGTAATGTTGCATTTTAATGAATTTATGTCGAATTTGTGGATTGTGTATTTGTGGACGAATTTGTGTAATTTTGATCGTTTATGTGTGATTAACGACGAATTTGTGTAATTTGGATCGTTTATGTGTGATTATGTTATTAACAACGAATTTGTGTAATTTGGATCGATTAAGTGTGATTAACGAAGAATTTGTGTAATTTGGATCGATTATGTGATTGTGTGATTTAACGACGAATTTGTGTCATTTGGATTGATATTGTGTGATTATGTTGTTGAAATGGTGTAATTTGGATAAATTATGAGTGTGTATTGATTACGGGTCATTAATGGTTTGTGTTGACAACATTCAATGTTGTTTGCTGCTACACCAGAAGCCAGCGTGACTTAAGTCACGTTGACCTGTAATGGGCGTGACTTAAGTCACGCTCGGTATTTTGGCCGGTGAACCTGCGTGACTTAAGTCACGCTGCGTGGTCGGTTATCAACGTTACTTAACTCACACAGGTTACCGGCCAGAGTGAGTTAAGTCACGTAGGGTGGACGGTGGTTAAGACGGTGGCCAATCAGGGAGGAGCAGTTACTTTCTTCGACCAATAGAATTCAAGCAAAAAATCTATAAATTAAAACATTTCCTTTCATTTTTTCTCATTCTCATTTCTTCTCATTCTCCCATCTCCCATCTCTTCTCTCATATTTTGTTTTTTTAGTTTTGTTAGTATAGGCGTAAATGGTCTCAATGTCCGTCTTCGATTAATCATAATGATCTTATGTTGTTTTTTGATGACGGCAATTGAGATCATTATATTAATCGACGAGGGAATTTTTGAGTCTTGTTAGGATCATTATGATTAATCGACAAGAATTCGGCCTGATTGTATTTTCCCGCTAGCGGTAGAGGTGGTTATGGCGGGTTCGTCTACCGCTCCCCCTACCCCAAGATGATTGGTCATTATGATTAATCGATTTTTTTTTAAATTCCTTTATTTTTTTTTATAATAATTTATGTTGAATGTAATGAATTGCAATGTAATGTAATAATATCTATGTTGTGTGTAATAATATTTTTTTTTAGTGGTGTAATGTAATAATAAGTACACATCGTGACTTAAGTCACGTTGAGCGTGACTTAAGTCACGCAAGTATATATCAACGTGAGTTAACTCACGCTGTGGGTATTTTAGTCCGTTTGTATGGAAATGACCAACTTTGTATGGGAGAAGAGCAATTTTCTATATTTCTAGCACATGACTTTCGGCTAGAGTTCTTTCGGCTCTAAATGTGGACAATCCACAGACTTGCCTATCTTCTTCTATGTAAAGATCCAACTCCAGATTATTGATCACATAGATTGTTATCATGTTATGAATCAACCACTATTGTAAAAAGCTTACACAAAATCTGAACGACCAATTATGTGTCTTGCTATCCTAGTTTCTTAGCTCTCTTCTTGTATAAGATTTGTAATGTATAGAGCCTAGAGACCCTGTTAGTTGAGCATCCATATGTTTTCCTCCTCGTATTTGTTATTAGTGTACTCGTTTCAAGCACTTCAGGTGCTTTAGTTAACATATTATTTGCCATTTAAATAAAAAACCGATCATCCTTCAAGAAACTATTTCGGCCACTAACTTGTCTCAGATATTTGTTCCATCACACAGAGAAAAATAGAGTCACAAAATTAATTGATTAGTAAGCACAGGATTAACAATTAAAATGGCACAAACACAGATTATATGACATATGTCACAAACCATAACATAGGAACATGAGAAGATTAATGTGTAATAGAATTCATGTCAAAACTTGGAAAATAGAGTCTGTAATTAGCCGAGTTGACCATCAACTATAGACAATTCCACATAAGAATTCCTATTCAATCACAACAGGTTAACTGACACGGCTTTTGAACACGTCAAGATCCATCTCAGTAGGATCAGTTGCTTGCAACTCAACCTGAATCCCATCAAGCTCCCTCTTGAACCTATATTTGGAGCTTGCATAAATCATCTTGCTCCTTACCCTTGAAGTATCGGGGCACCTTCAAACAAAAGCAACAAAATGAAACACTTGGATTAAAATCAATCATAAAAAATGGAATATCCAAAGTTAACCGTTGCTTTAAGATCCAAAAAGTTGACATTACCAAGCTATAAAGAAAATTCTGCTTTTCTGGCAATTCTCCTCAGTGACAAAATCAAAATCATAAACAGCATATCGACACTCGTCAGCAGGAAGATTAGCAGTGAAATCATCATAACCATTTGCAGGATCACCAACCTTGTCCACAACAACTTGCTTCTGCTTCTCCTCAATCTTGTAAATGATATACCGATAGGTCCTCTTTGCCTTGAGCTCCAAAAACTTTAGCTTGCATTCATCATTCACAGCCATACCTGATGCTGCATTCGCCTGTAAAATTTCACAAACATCAGACGCATCAACAAATATTTGGTTATTAACAATAGGAAATTTCTCCAAACACACTTGCAACGCCACAAACAAGCATACTAACAACCCCTTTACCATTAGATTAGTGTAGCTTTAATGATCAACAACAAAAACTTAAGTCTTAAATATATGGAGCCAACTACACTTATCAACGGACCAGGATTCCCTAACATCAGAAAATCCTACAGTCACGCAGTCAGTGCACACTGAAGAAGTGAAGGCTGTTTGATTGAAATCAGTTGGTCCAAATTTAAAGCTTAGTAAATAAATAAACAAAAGTATATTTCATAAATTGCTGATAAAAATCGGGTGGTTGAGATGTTCTTGTACTCACTATCTGACCACAGAGAAACCATTTTGCAATCAAACCCGGATTACTTCCGGTCAGAAATCACAACAGTCAAATCCAAGCATCGGACGACTCACATTGTAAGTTTGACAAATCAATCTTAACCAAAGTAGTCTATAGCGACCGCGCGTAGCGTAGCGGCGGCAGACCGCTACGCTAATATGCATAGCGTAGCGGTTTGGAATAGCGGCCAGTAGCGGCGCTAGCGCGGCGTAGCGTAGCGGAGCGGTGCGGTGCAAAACCGCAAAAAAAATTAAGAGAAAATCCAAAATTGTCCTTGGTTTTAAAAAAAAAACGAGGATATTTTTGACTTTTCTTCAACCCTAACTTCTCTTCTTCTTTCATTCTTCTTCTGCGCCGTTGCAATTTTCCAAAACACAACAGCACCCAACTTCTCTCTTCCTCTACATCGTTCGCCGTTTTTCGTTGACCGTTCGCCGTTCACGTTCGCGTTCTCGCCGTCGTTCACCGTTCGTAGTTTGTTCGCCGTCGTTCGCTGTTCTCACCCTAAAACAGTGGTAACTTCTTCTTTTCCATAGCTTTTGTTCTGTTACTTCTTTTGTTCTGTTCTTGTTCTGTTCCTGTTCCGCAAAAGCTCTGTTCTGTTACTTCTTCTGTTCCTGTTTCAAATTTCACTGTTTCTGCCTTTCTACTATGATTCTGTTTCCCTGTTATCTCTGTTTCCTTATTTTTGTTGTTGTTTGTGGACAACACAGCCATGTCAGCATCAGCTTCAGGAGTACAATCAAACTCTGTTTCTGTTGACTCTTGTGTTTAAAGGCATAGACGGACTGGTGATAAACTGGACATTGCTTGGCAGTTTAATCATTGGAAGAATTTGAATGATAAGAAAAAGATTTACTGTGATTTCTGTGATAAGGTCAGTAATGGAGGAATTAGTAGAGCAAGAAGACATCAAATAGCGGTCATAGCGCTATGCGCTATCCCGCAATAGCACTTTTGGGGTCGGCTGCTACGCGCCGCTATCCGCTATTGACTACTATGATCTTAACCATCCAAACACCTAACTGCAGAGAATCCATTTCTTTCAAAAATCAAACAAACCATTCACTATCAGTCTATCACAATCGAGTGGTTCAAACAAAGGGGTGAATCAAATTCAATAGCACTTCTAATCAACCAAACAATCCAATGAAACAAATCTCTACACAATCATGCAACCCTAAATTAAACACTAAAATCGATTCAAATCAGATCTATCAGTACAAAAAACAAGCAAATCATCAGTTAACAAACCACAAAACTCGCGAATAACCCTTCTATTCCAAAAATCCAAATCAAATTCCACAAAAACAGAATCAGTAACTTGCGAATCATTCAACGATTGTTGTTGGGAAATTCAATTCAGTTGATTATTTTCGGTTTGGTGAAGATTCACAGTTACGAAGAATAACAAAGAAAAAAAACCGAAAAACAAAGAAAAAGAGCGCGAAGAGTGTGATGAAAAAAAAACTAACCATTGTTTTTTCTTCTTCGTCTTGAAAGGACAAAAATGGAAGATAACTGTCTAGCGATGGTGGAGGAGGAGATGTAGGAATGGTCGTGCAAGAAAAGAATGAATGAAAAATAAAATGTTGATAATATATGGTTTTGGTTGGGTGAGAGAAATTGAATTTTTATAGAGAAAGAAAAAATGAAATGTGAAATTGTGAATTGGGAGAATAAACAGTGCCACCTGTCGTACAATGCAATGCGTGTGAAAATTGTCACAACATTGCTTTTTGAATTTTTGACTTTGCTTGTGCTTTCTGACTTGTTTATTGAATGGAATATTTATCGGCTTCGTTTATATGCGTCACAAAAACGGCATCACTTTTTTCTTTCTAAGATTCCAATGATCCTGAACCATACGACTCTGTTTGGCAAAACACAAACAAATTTAGATCTTTTTTTTAGCTCAATTGGTAGTGGAAATGCATTGAACTTGTACTTAGGTCCTAGGTACAGAGTTCGATTCGCACGGAAGGCAAAAACTCCACATGGGGGTGGAGAAGACCATGAGTACATCGCGGGGGCCGTTAGTTGCCAAATCCCGGATGTTACAGTATTGATTTAAAGGGTCTTGTTAACGAGTGTCTCCGGGACACTCTTTAAACATTCTAAATTAAGTACTTCATCCGTCCCAAAATATAAGCAAAAATTGGTCAACAAAAGTTAATGTATTTGGTTCAAAATTTGTACCAAATACATCAACTTATGTTGACTCATTTTTGCTTATATTTTGGGACGAAGTAGTAATTATTTTTTAAAAATGTCAAAATTGAGGTCATCTTATGATAAAGTGTCATTTTATTTCTGTTTTGCTCATCAATTTTCTTTTTTGTTATTTAGGTCTCTAAATTGAGGTCGGTAACTTTTTCTCTTATTTTCCAAAAAAAAAAAAAAAATTGTTTTGTGAGAGCAAAGGTGGAAGGTTGTCTGTGGAGAATGGTGGAATCTTACATTGTTGTCAACGATGATTTTTATAGGCACCAAAGATGAGTCATTGAGAAGTGATATAGAGATTGTTACAGACGATACTCATTAATATATGGATCTCGTGGTCGTTGTGCCAGAGAGGATTTGACGTTGGGAATGGTTTTGTTGGATTCAGCTTTGGTGGAGTGGGACTTTAGATGTTGAAGGATTATTCCTTGAAGTAGTCAAGAACAACTAGTAATAATTTATGAAAATTGTCCTTTGGGTATTTATGCATTGATCAGAGGCATCTCGAACTATCGAAAATACCTCAAGGGCAATTTATTATTGTTCGCTAGGAAACGATAGTTAATTGTTGTTTGTCATGTACAAGAATAGTAGTTGACTACAGTTCAAACACATATGACTCATCCATTCGCCAGAATAGAGAAAACGTTTGGAAACTTCCCAAACTAGATCCAAACCCTCCCTTATCCTTTGAAAATTCTCAAACTACTACTCATTGGACTCCTTTCTCTACTCAGAGCCCTTCCTTCGATTCTCCGAACACAGTTGCTTGCTTAGTTTCAGAATCAATTATAGGTAAACTACAATACAAATATTATCATTCATTATTAGTTTATGTTTCTTTTTTGTGGTGTGTATTTATTCATGTTTTTGTCTTTGTTTGGTAGTTGCAATAGTCAATTTGCTGATGATATTCGTTCTCAATTAGAAAACTGATTTTGTGCATTCTCTACTTGTCGAGGTATAGTGAATGGTTATGGTGTGACACTAAAATGAGTCACGTGTATTTGAACGGTAGTTAACTACCGTTCCTACATAGTTGAGAGAGGGGCAAAGGGGGAGAGATGAGAGGATGAACCCCACTTTAAGAGAAAGGTTGAAACATAGTGATTCACGTCGGAGCTCCGACGATCGTCGCGGCGACGAACGACAAAATTCTGGTGATATCACAACGAAACTCCAGTAAAGTAGTGACGGCGCTCCGACGGATCACTGTGATTAACGATGAAACTCAGGTAAGGTGAGGTGGTAGTTGTCATTGATTTTTATTTAATTAAAATCATTTTTTCAAATAATTTAAATAAACGGCATAATTCTGGCGATATCACAACGAAACTCCAGTAAAGTAGTGACGGCGCTCCGACGGGTCACTATGATTAACGGTGAAACTCCGGTAAGGTGAGGTGATAGTTGTCATTGATTTTTATTTAATTAAAATCATTTTTTCAAATAATTTAAATAACCTTTGTTTTTTAATAAAACATTATCTAGCATAGGAATATAAGCCAAGACCTCAAGCTCAAAGCAACAGCAACTACTTCGTTTCAATTCAATTATATTGCAATTACTATGTGATGGAGTGACTTTAGAACAAAATCCAATGAATTTTTCACAACAACATGAAGTTACATGTTCTTACTCGTGGCGAATCCGTTCAATAAGCGGAAGTGAGTTGATTTCTAAGGTCATAGATTTGCAATTAGTGTTTGGATTATGAACAAAATACAAATTTTTTAATCGGTAAAATCAGTTCAGCTCAGCATTGAAATCGCAGACTAATTCATATAAAACTCAATTTCTACAAATAGATAATTCATTTTCAAGTAATGAAAAGGATATAATGTGAAAACCTATATTGTCATCACTTTGCAATTTTTACGATCAAATTTAAGCATATTCTCAACATCAAGTATTTATCTTTTAAGTATAACAAACTTTTCTGTAAATTAAGTTAAGGGTCTTGTTAACGAGTGCCCTCGGGGCACTCTTTAAGCATTCTAAATAAAGTAATTATTCATTAAAAATGTCATAGTTTTCAATTTTCAATGCACTTTATTACACAAACTTTCATTAAGGGTCTGTTTGGCAAAAATAGCGGATAGCTGATAGCTTATAGCTTATAGCTTATGACTGATGACTGATAGTTGGTAGCTGATAGCTGATAGCTTATAGTTGATGATTGATGACTTATGGCTGATAAGCTAATTGAAGTGTTTGGTAAAATTAGCGGTTCAACTAGCTGATAGATGTAAAATGACATGAAAATACATTTTTATATCATTCAATTTTTTTATGAAGACAAGAACAACATACATTAATAATAATTTTATTTAGTTCAAAATAACAAAAGGTATATTTTCATCAAATTTAAACACAACTAAAGGTATATTGATTTGCATGTAAAAAAAAGTATATTGATTTGTAAAGGGTAAAAAGGATTTTAAATAAAATAATAAGGGTAAAAGAGGAAGAAAAAACAATAAGCTATAAGCTATAAGCTCAAATGCTACTTGAAATAGCGTCTGAAAAATAAGCTATAAGCTCCTGAAATAAGTTATAAGCTCCTGACGAAAAGACTGTTACCAAACATGTCTTTTTTTGTTAGACAAACTTATAAGCTATAAGCTATAAGACATAAGCTTGTTTGTGTGTCTTACCAAACAGACTCTTAAAGTTACCATTTAAAGTCCTTAATCAGTGCCCCAGGGACACTAGTTAACATTTCCCTTAAGTTAATTAAAATTCATGTGAAAATGATCTTATTGTTACTTGTATAATTTCGTTACATTTGCAAAATTTATATCAAGCTCGACAATCTAGGAGAAATTGAGGGTGTTGTCGGTAGAAAGCTATTAAGGTGGATTCTCTTCCCATGCATATCGTGTTACCGTACATTAATGTCTTGTTGTTAGATGTCATATGTTTATGTTGTCGATGGTATGCATTTAATTTGCTTTGCTTTACCTATTTTATATATTTGAAAATGATGACTCACCTTTGTATTATTTTTCTTATGGCTGTATGTGCATCGTATGTGCACTTTTGAAAATATCAAGAGTGATGATACAAAGCGATTGCCATGCCTCCGTAACATTAGTTGGTTTTTATTTTTGATTTCAAGTTAAGTAAAACAATATATTGATCAACTAATAGTTGAGATCATGTAGGATTGATTTCAAACAAAGTTACAACGTCTTGAATTAAACTTGAGGTTAATCGGGAGCATCACCAAATTTTTTAACATGTGACAACTGACATCTAATACTCCCCATCATCACCACTAGCTAGAATATTCACCTCATCTTTGAGTTCTAAATCATCTACATAATCATATGGCTCACTATTCTAAACAACATCGTAAATATGGTCTAGATTATAAATAAGAAAGCAGACTGGTGTTGGATCATGATATATGGCTAAGATGTATCTAGATCATATAAATCTGGATTTTAAAAAAAAAATGCAACAAAATTGTGGAAACTTTTGGGATTATGTTTATCGGACACATGATAAAGAGATTTACCATGACACATATCTATGCAAATCACAAATACCTAATTAAAGGTAATCAAATTATCAGATAAAACTAAATGACCGAGATAATCAATTAATTTAAACTTATTGCAAGATCAGCTAAAATATGATAATCACCTATCTGGATAAGAACTTATCTTGTTGAAACTAAGTCAAGAATAAGTTGAAATAATGAGAAACAAGTGACCGAAACAATAATTGATTCCATTGAGTGATTAACAAGATGGGTTGCAGGAATATTTGATGAAATGAAAGCTTTTATAAACTGTTCGTAACTCCAAATGGAGGTATTTTTTTTCTGTAGTTTGAGGTGCTTACGAGCAATTGAAGGTGCATAATAAACAATTTTCAATTCCTTATTAAACATTTTAATAGTCGGTCATATGCGACAACCTCGTCACCCAAACGCGAAACCCAGTCTTCAAACGACAAAAAAGTGATAACTAATTAAAACCTGTTTAAAAATTAGAATCCAAATTTATTATTTTGAAATACGCGTTGAGATTTGATGTAGTTTGTTGAGATACTTTGTTGGATAAAAAAAAAGGTTACATTTTTTAAACATAAAAAATTATGAAAATTTACAAAGGAGTGACCAACCAATTAAAAAAACATTGGAGCGGCCACAAGCATAAAATTTGAATTAATACTAAACAACCTATATTTTTATTTTATTTAAACATTTATGCTACATAAAATTTTAAAAATTAATTAAAAAATGTTTTACAAAAGTATCATTTATTAATCGTATGAGAAAAATAAACTAAAGAAGTGAAAGAAAATAAATAATAAATATTTAATGGTATAATTAGAAATATACGATGTTTTAAGAGTACTCCTAAAAAATTTACAGCTAATCTAAAAAAATTTGATAACTAGCATGGTCAGATGGTCAAGCTTTTAAAGAAAAAGCAAAATTACCGTGTTGAAAGTATGAATGATAAATGATAGAAACGGTGCAAAATGCTGCTAATGATTATTCTAACGAAAAAAGTATAAGAGTGTGTTAGGATGAGGTAATTGAGAAATTTTGAAGAATTTAGAATTCTAGGCAATTCAAATTATTCAATTAAATTAACTTCATTTCTAAATATTCTTGTTTGGATTGAGTAATAAAAAAAATTATTGTCGTCATTTTTGGGCAACTTTTATAAATTTTAATTTTTTTGGCCAAATTTGAAAATTGAAATTAGGGGTCAATTTGTAAATTTCAAAAACTTTGAGGGGTCAATTTATAATTTTGAAAAAGTTGTGGGGTTGATTTGTAATTTCCAAAAATTATTAGGGGTCAAATTGCAATTTTTTGTAAATTTATTGGGGTCAATTAAAAACTTTGGAAAATTTGAGAACCAAAATGCAAAATTTGAAAAATTATAAGAATGAAAAAATTTGAAATTCTTAGCTTTTAGGTGTCATTTGAAATTCTCTAAATTTAACTTAAACAAAATACTTCATAAATTTTCATCATTTTGAAAATTCCTTGTAACATCCATATTAAGATTGCCTAGGATCTCATACGAGTATTAAAATTTCGTATTGGATGCATTAATTTACAATGCAGAAAGTTTAACTGATAATGATACATAACATAAGTATCAATACATCCAACTGTGAATACAAATCATCTCTGATATTACACATCATAATAGAACATCTGAATACAAAAATAACTAGAAACCAGCACGATCAGTCCAAAGCCTTCTCCTTACCCTTGCTGTGTGCTACCTGCGAACCTGCATCAGAAGGTATGGGATGAGACATAATGTCTCAGTGAGCTCCATCCAACCTACTGTTGGTAACCTCAGGGAATCCTAGGGTCGCCATGCACTACTGTTGGCAATCTCGGGGAATCCTATGATCGCCAGGCCTTAACTTTACCCATATAGGGTTTATTCCTGCCTGTTCCTGCTAAAATGTGTAGTCATGAAAACTGGACTACAAACTGATAACTTAGTGATCGAGGGGAAATCTAGGATCACTGCCTGATAACTGCTATCTGATACCTGATACTTGCCTGATAATTAATTCCTGCCTGATAACATTAAAATGTTTTCCTGATAACTAACTATTAGATGTTAGCATGTAACAAATATTATTATCTGAGTTGATTTTACGGAATGCCCCCGAGTGGAGTAACCCCGGAGCACATTCCCCTGATAACCGGTGAAAATTCCTATCTGAGGCTAATCACCGGACTCCTCTTGCCTGTGTGTGGTTATCCTCGCGGAAAGTTCCTCCCATTCCAGCTGTATCTGGAACCCCCTGTGCTCTCTAACTGCGAGAACACAAAAGACACAATTATCTTTAATTAAAACTTATGTGTGGTTATCCTCGCGGAAAGTTCCTTCCATTCCAGTCGTAACTGGAACCCCCTGTGCTCTCTAACTGCGAGAACACATAAGACAATAAGTTTATCCTGGTAATTAATTAAGTATTCCTGATATAATACCTTATCCTGATATTCCTGATAATTTCCTGAACTGATACGTGTACCCTCAGTGTCACTCTGACGTGAACAACTGAGGCACGTCCTGATGTACATATAAATGTACCTGAAACTGGGGAAATCCTGGTACCTCTGCCTACGGTACACTATAATCTGCCTGGTTAAGGGTATCCTGAAACTAACCCTTAACTAACCTGAATTTCTGTGGATAAATTACCCATCACTCTGTATGATACATATGCATTTCCTAGATTAATCATTGAAGGCTCAAAAGCATCTATATTCCAAAGCATTTCAAAGATCAATGGCATGGCACAGCTATTAGTTAAGAAAAAGGCATCCTGGGTCTGAGTCTGAGACTAGATTCTGAGTCTGAAGATTCTGAGTCTGAGGTTCTGAGTCTGAGGTTCTGAGTCTGAGATTTTGAGTCTGAGGTTTCTGAGTCTGAGGTTCTGAGTATGAGGTTTCTGAGTCTGAGGTTCTGAGTCTGAGGTTTCTGAGTCTGAGGTTCTGAATGTGAGGTTTCTGAGTCTGAGGTTTCTGAGTCTGAGGTTCTGAGTGTGAGGTTTCTGAGTTTGAGGTTCTGAGTCTGAGGTTCAGAGTCTGAGGTTTCTGAGTTTGAGGTTTCTGAGACTGAGGTTCTGAGTCTGAGGTTCTGCAGAGCAAAGTCATGGTCGCTCTGCGATCGTAGCAGAACTCAAGAGTTCAGAAATCATGTTTTAACCTCAAAAATTTTGGTACCCAACTGTCTAGTGATCTTTGAAACATGTCAGGGACTCATTTTAATCTATAAAAACATACTTGGATCAAGGATTAAGCATGAATTAAGCATATGTATCAAAAAGGGGAAAACTATCCTTTTTCCTAAAATCTTAAGAATTGAGTTGCAATCCTCACACAATTATCACCCAAAAGGGAAAGCTACTCTAAGGAACTCACTTAGTACTTGTTGATCTTGTCAAGCTTCCTTCTACCAAAACCCTAGCTTTGAATTCCTCCTCTTGTCTTGGTTTTTCTTAAGCTTCCTTTGCTCTAATCTTTCCCAAAAGCTTGCTTGCTTGCAATACAAGGAATTAGGGAAAAAAATTGATGGATTAAAGATTGGTGGTGGTGCTGGCCGATTTCTAGAGAGAGGGAGGGAGAGAAAATTGAGTTTTAGAGAGAGAAGTGTTGGATATTTGGTTGTTGGCTTCATGTTTGCTAAAATCAAATAGACAAGCAATTTGTGCTTCAGAAGCTGAATTGGTTCATCAGAAGCTGGAACAGTACTTCAGACGCATTGTTCAGAAGCTGACCTTCAGACGCACTGTTCAGACGCTGACTTTCGTTGACCTTCAGAAGCACGGTTCATCAGAAGCTGAACCTTCAGAAGCTGCATTTCAGAAGCTGGTTTCTGCGTTCAGAATATGTGTCTTCAAGCTGTTAATTCTCTCACATAATCTTTTGAAGATTTAATTGAAGATTTATTCAAGCTTCGTTTCTAGAAGGAAGTATTTTTGCGTGAAGATATGTTTTGAAGATTTGGTTCAATTATTTGTGAATATATTTTCAAGGAAATCTTTGGAAAATATATTTCTGAATAATATGTAAGCTTCTATTTGCTTCTAAAGAATTTTGAGAATATATCTTTGAAGAAGATTTTGTTCAGAATTATGTGCTGCTGAAGACTATATAAGGAGGATGCTGCTATTGAAGAACTTGATCACAACAAAAGCTAGAATTGAAAGAGTCTTAGGTTGTTGAATCTGTGAGCTTCGTGCTCTGTTTTTTTGTGCACCACTCATCTGTTAGAGTTGGTTGTTTATTATTGAGTTGTAATCACTCAAAGCTTTTAAGCAAGAGTGACTATTTTTATGTTTTGAACAGTGTCTTCAACAGAGTTGTTTTGTTTAGAGTCTGATAGATCACTGGGGCAGTGATTGACTGTAGGAAGTAAGTGGGTTCTTATATCTAGGAGTTCGTAGGTAGAAATACCACGGGTAGTGATTAAGTGAGAAGGGGCTGTGAAATAGGGGCTGTTGTCATAGGGGTTGTGTCATAGGACTTCGAATTAATACTATTTTAGTGGATTTCCTTCCTGGCTTGGAGCCTCCAGATGTAGGTGAAGTTTGCACCGAACTGGGTTAACAAATCATATGTGTTCTTTTCTTTCTCTCCTTTATATTTATGCTTCTGAACTGCTATTTTCATACTCTGTTTTACGGTTCAGAACCAGGTCCTGCCAGGAATTTCAATTGGTATCAGAGCAGGCACCCTGCCTGTTATTGGGTGAGCTCCAGGGAAGGTTTTTCTGGCATAATGGACTCAGAAGAAGAATTAACTTATGAAGAACTTCTTGTCTCTTTCAGAAAACTATACAATATGTATATAAATCAGAAGAAGACTGTCAATCAACTACATGCTGAAAGAAGTGGCCATCTAGCACAAATTTCTGAGCTCAATGATAAGGTAACCCAAATGAACTCTCAACTTGAACATATGAAGAAGCAAGTCAGAATGTTGAACATTGGTACTGATATGCTTGAAGAGATTTTGGAGAGTCAGAACCAAGGGAAACCAAAAGGAATTGGGTTTGATGATAGAACCTTGAACAAACAGCAAAATCCAACTAAAAAGGTCAGTGCAGCTGTTGAAATATGTGATCCAATGATGGGCAAAAATAAGGTGGAACACCAGAATCAACCTCAGGGATCTAAGAGCAAGAGAGCATCTCATCCTTGGGTATGTCATCACTGTGGTAAAAAGGGACACATTAAGCCATTTTGTTACAAGCTGCATGGATACCCCAAGCACTTTCAACAAAGAAAATTGGTACCAGTTGTGAACAAAACCAAGGTCAAGAAGGAATGGAGACCAAAATGTGCAAGTGTTGCTCATAGGCTGAACAAAAGGAAAGGAAAGGTTGTTGCTGCTGACAGCAGGCCCACTCCTGTTGCAAAGAAGAGTTCTGGTGTTGGACCATCTAAAGTCTGGAGCAAGGTGTTGGTTCCTGTCCCAAAGAAAAAGGCACTAAAAGGAAAGAATGTGGATTCTAGTGAATCTGATGATGATGTTGAGCAAGACATCATGCCCTATGTTCAGAAAAGAATTGCTGTACTTCAGAAGTAGATTGCTGGGAAGAAGATTCTGAATGTGCCTGAAGCACACATTGACTAAGCAGCATCTGATGCTGTGTCTGATGATGAAACAGCATATGTTGCTGAGTCTGAAGACTGTCAATTTTATGACTGATGTCTTGAATTTCTGGTCTGCAGTTGTTGTTTTTTGTTTTGTTCTTCTGTGTGTGGATGCTATGTGGTTCTGATCCTAATGTTGGTGTTGTGATGGGTTCTGTGCTGATGTTTTTGATGCTGATTCTGAAACTGGTTCTAACGTGGTTCTATGGTATGCTGTTCTGTGTTATGCTAGTTATAAACTCTGAATAGAATTCAGTGATGTGCTTATGCTCTGTTTCTAGTGTTTCTCTGCTCCTGGTGATTTCTGGTTGTTTTGTCAACATTGTTTGGCTAAAAAGGGGGAGAAATAAGTATGTGTCTGTTTCAGAAGCTGTTCATAGTTCAGGGGGAGTTGGAGTTTCTGAATGTCTGTTTCAGGGGGAGTTCCTGAATGTGTGTTTCAGGGGGAGTTCCTGAGTTGTGTTGTTCCTGAGTATCTGTTCAGAGGTAGTTCAGGGGGAGTATATGTGTGAAATGTAGTGAATCATCCGCTGCTGACTCTGTTGCTACATTTGTGTTATGTTCTTCACGGTTGCGTTCTTTGTTGTGTGAAGAATTTTGGTTGTTGCTATGCTCAAATTGATTTTAGCCAAAAATTTGCCAAAGGGGGAGATTGTTGGATATTTGGTTGTTGGCTTCATGTTTGCTAAAATCAAATAGACAAGCAATTTGTGCTTCAGAAGCTGGAAATGTTCATCAGAAGCTGAATTGGTTCATCAAAAGCTGGAACAGTACTTCAGACGCATTGTTCAGAAGCTGACCTTCAGACGCTGACTTTCGTTGACCTTCAGACGCACTGTTCAGACGCTGACTTTCGTTGACCTTCAGAAGCACTGTTCATCAGAAGCTGAACCTTCAGAAGCTGCATTTCAGAAGCATTTCAGAAGCTGGTTTCTGCGTTCAGAATTTTTGTCTTCAAGCTGTTAATTCTCTCACATAATCTTTTGAAGATTTAATTGAAGATTTATCCAAGTTTCGTTTCTAGAAGGAATTATTTTTGCGTGAAGATATGTTCTGAAGATTTGGTTCAATTATTTGTGAATATATTTTCAAGGAAATCTTTGGAAAATATATTTATGAATAATATGTAAGCTTCTATTTGCTTCTAAAGAATTCTGAGAATATATCTTTGAAGAAGATTTTGTTCAGAATTATGTGCTGCTGAAGACTATATAAGGAGGATGCTGCTATTGAAGAACTTGATCACAACAAAAGCTAGAATTGAAAGAGTCTTAGGTTGTTGAGTCTGTGAGCTTCATGCTCTGTTTTTTTGTGCACCACTCATCTGTTAGAGTTGGTTGTTTAATATTGAGTTGTAATCACTCAAAGCTTTTAAGCAAGAGTGACTGTTTTTATGTTTTGAAGAGTGTCTTCAACATAGTTGTTTTGTTTAGAGTCTGATAGATCACTGGGGCAGTGATTGACTGTAGGAAGTAAGTGAGTTCTTATATAAGAAGCTGGAACAGTACTTCAGACGCATTGTTCAGAAGCTGACCTTCAGACGCACTGTTCAGACGCTGACTTTCGTTGACCTTCAGACGCACTGCTCAGACGCTGACTTTCGTTGACCTTCAGAAGCTGCATTTCAGAAGCTGGTTTCTGCGTTCAGAATCTGTGTCTTCAAGCTGTTAATTCTCTCACATAATCTTTTGAAGATTTAATTGAAGATTTATCCAAGCTTCGTTTCTAGAAGGAAGTATTTTTGCGTGAAGATATGTTCTGAAGATTTGGTTCAATTATTTGTGAATATATTTTCAAGGAAATATTTGGAAAATATATTTCTGAATAATATGTAAGCTTCTATTTGCTTCTAAATAATTCTGAGAATATATCTTTGAAGAAGATTTTGTTCAGAATTATGTGCTGCTGAAGACTATATAAGGAGGATGCTGCTATTGAAGAACTTGATCACAACAAAAGCTAGAATTGAAAGAGTCTTAGGTTGTTGAGTCTGTGAGCTTCGTGCTCTGTTTTTTTGTGCACCACTCATCTGTTAGAGTTGGTTGTTTATTATTGAGTTGTAATCACTCAAAGCTTTTAAGCAAGAGTGACTGTTTTTATGTTTTGAAGAGTGTCTTCAACATAGTTGTTTTGTTTAGAGTCTGATAGATCATTGGGGCAGTGATTGACTGTAGGAAGTAAGTGGGTTCTTATATCTAGGAGTTCGTAGGTAGAAATACCACGGGTAGTGATTAAGTGAGAAGGGGCTGTGAAACAGGGGTTGTTGTCATAGGGGCTGTGAAACAGAGGTTGTGTCATAGGACTTCGAATTAATACTATTTTAGTGGATTTCCTTCCTTGCTTGGAGCCTCCAGATGTAGGTGAAGTTTGCACCGAACTGGGTTAACAAATCATCTGTGTTCTTTTCTTTCTGTCCTTTATATTTCTGCTTCTGAACTGCTATTTTCATACTCTGTTTTACGATTCAGAACTAGGTCTTGCCAGGAATTTCAAGAAGGAAAATGAGGAAATGAAGAAAATCTTGATTTTCCCCTATATAAAGCCCTTCCGTCTCAATTTACAATTTTGCCCCTACTCGCTCGTAATTCCTCTGATATTGATAAAAGTTGCGCCTACGCGGGATATTACACTTTGAAGGTGAGAAAAAACACAAGAAGGGGGGGTTGAATTGTGTTGGCGTTTTCTTTTTCAAAAACTTAGGTTAGTTCAGAATCAGATATTGATCAGATTTTGAAACTATTTTCAGAGTTGTTTTGCAGCGGATATAAAGTAAATGAGAGAGAGAGAGACACAAGCAGTTTATCCTGGTTCCTTCCACAACCCGGAAGTAGTCCAATCCCCTTGTTACTAACAAGAGATTTTTCACTATAATCACAAAGATTACAATTGCTCAAGCACAAAGCAAGAGACTTCCAATGCTCAAACACAAAGTAAGAGACTTCCTATGCTGAAACACTAAGTAAGAGACTTCCTTGCTCAAACACTAAGTAAGAGGCTTCCTTGCTCAAACACTAAGTAAGAGACTTCCTTGCTCAAACACAAAGTAAGAGACTTTCTATGCTCAAACACAAAGTAAGAGACTTCTGGTTGCTCAAGCACACAGGTGAGAGACTTTGATTCAAACAGATTTACAAAGGAATATGTTTGAGTTGAACACTTGATATACTATCAGTGGTGTTCACAAAATACAACACAGATTAAGACTCTATACTTAAGAAATTCTAAGATAAAAAGGTTTGTAAGAATTTCTAAGTTATTTGATGACTTTCAGATTTGGCAGAATTGCGTTTCCAAAAAACAGAGTACTGCGTTTTCAGAGTCTTGAGTCTTGATCTTCTTCTTCAAATCTTCAATCCTTTATAGAGGAATAAAGAGCTATTGAGAGGAGCCAAATTCATCAAAAGAGTCGTTGTAATAGAAGCTATATCCAGCATTAATTCCTTCCTGACAATGTGTGCCAAACAGAGGAACAGAGGAATGGAATTTTGAATCGTTTCCTTAAAACAGGGAGAATGTTTCGTCCAAGGAGACAACTGTTGCAAAGAGCGGTTCTGACCGTACAATACTTTACCGTTGACAGTGACAGTAGTTGACTTCTGCGTTTCCTTAAAACTCAGACTTCAGAAGCTGGTCTTCAGACACTGTTCATCAGACACACTTCTTCAAAAGCTGGTCTTCAGACGCACTGTTCATCAGACACACTTCTTCGGAAGCAGACTTCAGACGCACTGTTCATCAGACGCTGTCTTCAGAAGCTGGTCATCAGATGCTGTCTTCAGACGCACTGTTCATCAGACGCTGTCTTCAGAAGCTGGTCTTCAGACGCACCTTCAGACGCTGGTCTTTCAGACTTGCAACACAAGCTTCAATATTTTCCTTTTGCTCTTAACTTGATCTTTCAGAACCACCATTAGATACACCAATTAATTATATGGTTCTGCACACTTAGAACAAGCATTAGCATATCCAATTTTCTTTTTAACACTTTGTTATCATCAAAACTCAAAAGAGACTTGTTCATACATTTTGTTCCAACACACTCTACCCCCCTTAAAGAAATTTCGTCCTCGAAATTTAGAATTTACCTGAAAATAGATACGGATAGCTCCTTTGCATCTCTGATTCTAGCTCCCAAGTGGCTTCACCATCGGTAGAACCTTTCCACGCAACCTTGACAATTGGAATCTCTTTGCTCCTTAAGGACTTGACATCACGATCAACAATCTATTCTGGTTATGGCTAAAATGTTAAATCTGATCTCAAGTCGATAGTTTCCAACTCTACTCTTTGAAAAGGATCGGGAATGAATTTCCTCAACTGAGAGACAAGAAAAACATCATGCAATCCTGACATAGCTGGTGGTAGAGCCAACTGATAAGCTGCCGGACTGACGCGTTTAAGTATCTGAAAAGGCCCAATAAATCTTGGACACAATTTCTTTGTCCTGAAAACGCCACGTAAACCCAGCTTAGGTGTAACCTTCAGGAATACGTGATCTCCCACTTCGAACTCTAAAGGCCTTCGCCTCTTGTCTGCATAACTTTTCTGACGACTCTGAGCAGTCCTTATCTTATCCTGAATAGATTTAATCTTCAGAGTGGTCTCCTGAATAATCTCGGGTCCCAGAATACTCTTATCTCCGACCTCAGCCCAACAAAGTGGTGTCCTACACTTTCTGCCATACAGAGCCTCATAAGGTGTCGTCCCTATACTGGAATGGTAGCTATTGTTGTAAGAGAATTCAATCAAAGGCATATGATTATTCCAACTTCCTCCATCTTCTAAGATGCACGCACGTAGCATATCCTCCAACATCTGAATAGTTCTTTCGGATTGACCATCCGTTTGAGGATGATGGGACATGCTCATCTTTAGCCTCGTCCCTAAAGCCCTCTGAAAGACTTTCCAAAAGTGAGAGGTAAAGATTTGATCTCTATCTGAGACAATACTAGTTGGAACACCATGCAGTTTCACAATCTCTGCGATAAACAATTCTGCATACTGAGAAGCCCTGTAAGTAGTTTTAACCGGCAAGAAGTGAGCAGACTTAGTTAACCGGTCTATAATTACCCAAATCGAGTCATGCCCTCGCTGAGTTAGAGGTAATCCACTTACAAAATCCATAGATATCTCTTCCCATTTCCACTGAGGAATTTCCAATGGTACTAGCATCCCTGCGGGCCTTTGATGTTCAATCTTTACCTGTTGACACACTATACACCGTGACACAAATTCCGCGATGTCGGTTTTCATGCCTGGCCACCAATAGTCCCTTTTTAAATCTTGATACATCTTAGTGGTGCCCGGATGGATACTGAAACTACTCTTATGCGCCTCTTCTAGAATCAGTCTCCTCAGTTCTACATCGTTTGGAACACATATCCTACCATCAAATAGCAACGTGCCATATGATGCCCGGGAAAACTCTGATTGACCAACCCTTCTTTGGAGGTCCATATCCATGCTCTGAGCTTGTGCGATTCTGGACCGCAGATTACATGTGATCTCTAGCTTATGTAACATAATGCCATTATCTATCTCGGTGACGCTGAGATTAAGATCTTTGAACTTTTCATACAGACCACAAGTATGCATAATCATTTCTACTCTAACCAAGGTCTTCCTGCTTAAGGCGTCAGCAACTACGTTCGCCTTTCCTGGATGGTACTTTAGATCGAAATCAAAATCCTTCAAATATTCCATCCACCTCCTCTGTCTCATGTTCAATTCCCGTTGATCAAACAAATACTTTAAGCTTTTGTGGTCACTGAACAAGTCAAACTGCGCACCATATAAATGATGCCTCCACACTTTCAATGCAAAGACTATAGCTGCTAATTCAAGATCATGAGTAGGGTAATTCTCCTCATGAGATTTAAGTTGTCGCGAAGCATAAGCTATTACATTACCTTCTTGCATGAGCACACTACCAAGTCCTTTAGAGGACGCATCGTAAAATACAACGTATCTCTTGTCGGGATCCGGTATTGCTAACACTGGGGCCTTAGATAATTTCTTCATCAAAGTCCTGAAACTCTTCTCGCACTCTTCGTCCCACATAAAGGGCACATCCTTTCTTGTGAGACGTGTCAAATGCAAAGCAATCTGAGAAAACTTTATAATGAATCTTCGGTAGTAACCTGCTAAGCCCAAGAAGCTTCTAACTTCAGCCACATTCTTAGGTTTGGCCCAATTAAGGACAGCTTCAACTTTCGACGAGTCTACTGACACTCCTCCTTTAGAGATAACATGACCCAAAAACTTAATTTCAGACAACCAAAATTCACACTTACTGGATTTGGCATATAACTGCTTATCTCTGAGAATGTTCAAAACAATCCCCAGATATTGGGCATGTTCCTGAGGGTCCCTTGAATAAATCAATGTATCGTCAATGAAAATTACTACAAACTGATCCAGATAAGGCTGAAAAATCCTGTTCATGTAATCCATAAACACTGTTGGGGCATTAGTCACTCCAAAAGGCATAACTAGGAATTCGTAATGTCCATAACGTGTTCTGAATGCTGTCTTGGACACATCCGATGACTTGATGCGAATCTGGTGATAACCGGATCTGAGGTCAATCTTAGAAAATATTGTTGCTCCCTTGAGCTGATCTAAAAGATCATCAATCCTTGGAAGATGATACTTATTCTTAATAGTTACCTTATTCAACTGGCGGTAGTCTATGCACAATCTCATACTACCATCCTTCTTCTTAACCAGCAAAACTGTGCACCCCAAGGTGACACACTAGACCTGATAAAATGTTTCTGAATCAAGTCCTCTAACTGGGACTTCAATTCCTTAAGTTCTGAAGGTGACATTCTATACGGTGCCACAAAACTTTAATCTTCATTCAACGCCTCCTTTACCACCTTCAACACCAATACCCAAAAACCCATAAAAATTTATCACCTTCATCACCTCATTTCAACATCTTCATCACCAAACCTAGAAAAATGAAAATGAAAAATAACTCAACAAACCCAAATAATCCAATTTTCAATGCTTAATTCTCCCCCGAATTCTAAACCCTAACCACAAAAAATCATACACTTTGAAAGGTTGAACTTTACTATTTCAACAAATAGTGCATTTCTATACCAATACTGAAATTAATGCAACTTACATTGACCCAACTACGTCAACATATCTCTGTTCAACACCTGAATTCTGAGAACAATGACGAACTTATCCCATAATCTTAAATGTTTGCACTCGACAAGTCTAATGCAATTTTTTTACATCCTCAAGGATACCCGTAATTTAAATGATGATGAAATTGGGAAATTGATAGCTGAAGTTTAAGTTAGCATATAATTTTCCTTCATTCCAATGACATGCACCTAATATTCATGGATAACCTATCACCTTTTCATCATTTTCTTCGCAACCCAAAATCTCAAATACTACCTAGAAGCCTTTCGTCAACTTCAATTTTTCTTCCCACAAAAACTCGTTTCTTTCATCCTTCTTTTGTTCCATTTTTACCACCAAAATTTTTCCATTTTTCACCTTTCCAATGAGCTTAATAAGTCGAGAATGATGAGTACAGATTCTGAGTGCAGCAGAATACAAAACACAAAGATAAAAGATATACATATATATATATATATATATATATATATATATATATATAGAGAGAGAGAGAGAGAGAGAGAGAGAGAGAGAGAGAGAGGGCATACACAAGCAAACACACTTTCAAGAGACTTCTTTGCTCAAGGTCACTACCAAGAGAATTCAACTGCTCAAAAGCAACTCCAGGAGACTTCTAATGCTCAAGCACATAGGCAAGAGACTTCTAATGCTCAAAGGACAACCCTAAGAGACTTCTATGCTCAATCACAACTGAATGAGACTTCTGGTGCTCAAGGTTTTGCCAGGAGACTTATATTGCTCAAGCTTCACAAGCAAGAGACTCATATTTATTTACAAGTAAACAAACGAATTTGTTCTTAGACTTGATATAACAATGCTAGTGTAAACTGAACAAATGAACAGACTCTTTAGGATTTATAAGATACAAAGTTTGGTAAGAAATTCCTAAGTGTTTTGTGCTATTTGATTTTGACAGAGTAATGACACAGTAAAATAACAGAGTCTTGTTGATCTTCTTCATGGTATTCAGCTCCTTATACAGGCAAGGATTTGAGAGACGTTGGAGAAGAGTTCCGGCGCAAAAAGAGTCGTTAAGAAGCTTCAATCAAAAATGTTGACCCTTTGCCTGATATGGATAATTTCGTTGAATAGTTATTCGAAATTCCTTTGCTGAAAGTAGAATTATATGTTGCATTCTTTTTGTTCTTGAGGTCATTTGTCTATTTCTACACGTGGTCAGAAGAATGAAAATTGTACTATCAGATCCTTGATGGAGACAACTCACAGAAGAGGACAAAATTGACGTGGAGTTTGGGTCCCTCATATGCTTCTGAAGTATTATGGTCTTACAAGTCTGAAGGGGTCTTTTGTGTCTGGCTAGATCTTCTGAATTTGATGATCACCACAGAGTCTGATGATCTATTCACCTTCTGAGAGGCATCCTTCTATTCTGATCCAATGTGTTGACTTCTGGTTGACCTTTCTTCAGATCTTCTACCATAGTCTTTTGAGCTTCTCTTGTGCTTCTGATGCTTTAATACATGTTCAATACTTGATGGATATATTATATGATCCTGCACACTTAAGGAAATATTAGTATATCCAATTGTTCTTCAATACTTTGTTATCATCAAAACCTTAGAGGAATTGTACAAGACTCTTCTTGTTCCAACAATCTCCCCCTTTTTGATGATAAACAACACAAGTATTTGAAACAAATGTTGTTAATCTAATTAACAAGTAGACTTCAGGGTCTGAGGTTTGTAAGCTCCCCCTGAGTCTGACAGTCTCAGGGTCTAAGGTTTGCAAGCTCCCCCTAAGTCCCATCTGATAGTTCCTAAGGTGAGGTTTGTAAGCTCCCCCTAAGTTCTATCTCGTTTAATTAAATTCATTGTCAATTATAATAAAACGCATCAGAGCACATACAAGTTAACACATCAGTACTTTAAGGTGTATCAGGTTCTTAAACATATCATCGCTGTTAAGATTTGTTTTGTTTACTCAACTCTGATAACATTTTTTTTAGAGTCTGATGAGTTCTCAAAAACACAAGTTAACATAAAGAATAAACTTATGAGAAATTTAGCTTTTGTGAGATTCTTAGAACTACTCAGGACTTCTCAAGTCTTTTTATTCTAGTTACATCTGATAACTTCTTCAGATTCTGATAAATTTTCAATTAAGCGCAGATTAACTTGAATTAAATTAAGTTCCTTTACCTTTTTCAATTAGGCTCAGAACTCAAATATTTTATTTTTCTCCCCCTTTTGTCATCAATAAAAAAAGCAAAAACCATTAAAATCACGATTTAATAAAGATGCAGTCAGATTTGATAAACAACTTTCATTAATCAGGGAAATTACAATAGTGAAAATAGAAAAATAAAGCAAACTAAAAATAACTCAAAATTAAAACAAAATCCTAATGTTTGAACTCAACATCTGAACATCCATATATCTTCAATCTCAATCTTATTTAGTTTTCTGCTGGTTCATCTTCAAGGTCTTCTAGAGCCTTTGTAAGATACAACTCTTACTTCAGCTTCATCATCATAGTAGCAGCTCCAGAGACCTTCACCAACTTGAATCTGACATTGGGAAAAGACATAAATCCTTTACGTCTGAATCCAGTAGTTAGGTCTTCGAAGTAGTTTAAGCAACCATCATTAGGCACAAATGTAGCAATCTTCTTCCCATTTTTGATGAGTTGAACCCTAGCACCTTTGCGAATGGTAGAGTTGGGATGCTTAGCTTTGATCTCAGTCATATTAGATATAATATGTTGATCCATGCTGATATCAATTTCCATAACAGATGACCTAATCCCTATTTTTTGTTCTTCAATAACAATCTCCACAACTTTTGCTTGCAAACGTTAGATGGTTCACTCTATTCAGAGTTTCAGAGATTCTTATCCATCCTTGCTTTGCGAACAGAGTCTTCATATCACACTCATCCACAATGGATATCTTGAGCAGTTTCAGTTCTTTTCCAAGAGCTTCCATTGTTCTTCCTTTGAGATTGTAGATTCTTTTCCAGATGCATATGAGTTCGTCATCTTGGAGTTTGGTTTCACTAAGAGTTCTTTGAAAACTAAGAAGTTTTTCAGAAAGCATTTTTAAGTGGAGTGAAGTGAAGTGAAGTGAAAATTTTAGAGAAAAGACAAGGTATGAATAAAGCAAAGAAAACTTTTCAACTTCAGGTATTTTCAAAAATATAAGATCAAACAAAAAGCATTAATGACATTTAGGGGTTCGAGAATGCAGTAATCAAAGCGAATACATCATTGTCGTGCAGTTAATACCCAACAGTCTCATGCCACGTCAGAGCCTAGATTATCCACCTTTTGGGTATCATCAGAGGATGTGAGTACTCAGACTCAACTTCCCATCAGAAGCATCATTTAAGAGGTTCTGACTTGTGTTGCATCTGAGATCCACCAGACTCTGTGTTACCCTTCAGAGGCAAGCATCATTCTTAGATAAAGTGCATGTTCAGATTCTTTTTAATAAAATCAAATCGTTCAACAACTAAGGGTTTTGTGATTATATCAGCCCATTGATGATCAGTATCAATGAATTGTATATCTATAACACCTTTTTGAACATAATCTCTTATAAAATGGTGCTTTATCTCAATGTGCTTAGCTCTGGAATGAAGAATTAGATTCTTAGACAGACAAATGACAGCAGTATTATCACAGTAATATGGGATTTTACTTTCACAAATCTAATAGTCTTCTAACTGATGTTTCATCCAGAGCAGTTGTGTGCAACAACTTGTAGCTGAGATGTATTCTGCTTCTGTTGTGGACAATGCAATAGTGTTTTGTCTCTTACTAGCTCATGATATCAAGTTCTCACCAAGGAATTGGCAACTTTCACTGGTGGATTTTCTCTCAATTCTATCCTCAGCATAGTCAGCATCACAGAATCCAACCAGCTTATAATCCTGAGATTTCTTATAAAGTAATCCAAGATTAATTGTTCCCTTCAGATGCCTGAAGATTCTCTTAACATCAGTTAAATGAGATTCTCTAAGATCTGACTAGAATCTAGCACACAGACAAACACTAAATAAAATATCTAGTCTGCAAGCCGTTAGATAAAGCAAGAAACCTATCATCTTTGTATAGCTCCTGATCCACCTTGCTGCTTAATTCTTCTTTGCTCATGTTGCAGTTGTGGTGCATTGGTGTAGCCATCAGTTTGCAATCCTCCAGATTGAACTTCTTTAGAAGCTACTTTGTGTACTTGGATTGGTGAACATAGACTCCATCTTTGCATTGATTGATTTGGATACCAAGAAAGAACTTTAATTCCCTCATCATACTCGTCTCAAATTCAGCCGGCAGAATCTCAAAGAACTCCTTGCAAGAACAACATTAGTGGAGCCAAAAATGATATCATCTACATATATCTGAACTATTAAGATATCTTTCTTTAATGTCTTTCTGAAGAGAGTTGTATCAACATGTCCTCTTTTAAAACCTTTTTATAATAAGAAATTACTTAGTCTATCATACCAAGCTCTAGGAGCCTGTTTCAGACCATACAATGATTTTTTAAGTTTGAAAACATAATCTGGGTGTTTTAAATCTTCAAACCCAGGAAGTTATTTTACATATACTTCTTCATAGATGACACCATTTAGAAAGATAATCTTGACATACATATGATATATAGTGATACCATGATTGACAACATAAGACAGAAGTAACCTGATTGCTTTTATCCTAGCAACATGTGCAAAAGTTTCAGAATAATATATACCTTCATGCTGAATATAGCCTTGTGCTACCAGTCTAGCCTTATTTCTTAGCACTTCACCTTGTTCGTTGAGCTAGTTTCTGAAGACCCATTTTGTTCCAATGATGTTCAGCTCCTCTTGCATGGCTACAATCCATCCATCATCTGATAGAGCTTCATCAATAGAAGTAGGTTCAATAAGAGAGATTAGTCCCACAAGTGATTCATTTCTGAATTATGATCTTGTTTTCAAAGGACCATCATTGTTCCCAATGATTAACTCTTCAGGATGTGAGGATTTGTATTTGGATGTATTTCTGGTTTGAGCAGCTTTCTCTGAAACATCGTGGGTTTCTTCAGAGTCTTCATCATCTTGGTGATCGTCAGAGGGCACATCAGTTTCTACTTTCTAGCACGTCTGATGTATCAACAGGTTCTGTATCCTCTAGAGTTGGTGTTGTTTCTTGTACAGGTCCTGGTTCATCTTCTGATATATGTATCTCTGCAAAACTTTCAACTAGCTCTGACATTTTACTGTCAGGCTTCTTATCATCAAATTTGATGTGCGTTGATTCTTCCACTGTGTCAGCTTCAGAATTATACATTATGTATGCCTTGATCTTTCAGAGTATCCTAAGAAGACACCCTTCTGAGCCTTGGCATGAAATTTCTTTAGATAGTTATTGGTGTTTAGAATGTAACATGTACATCCAAACTGATGAAAGCAAGTAATACTTGCCCTTCTTCCTTTGAATAATTCATGTTGTTTTGTTCATAATAGGTCTTATGTAGATTTTGTTATGTACATAACATGTTGTGTTTACAGCTTCTGCCCAGAAGTACTTAGACATGTCAATTTCATGAAGCATTGTTCTAGCCATTTCATGTAAAGATCTTTTCTTTCTCTCTACAACCCCATTCTGTTGTGGAGTTCTAGGAGAAGAGAATTCATGGAAGATTCCATGTTTTTCACAAAAAATTTCAAATGGTTTATTTTCAAATTCTCCTCCATGATCACTTCTGACTTTGAGAATTTTCAAATCTTTCTCAGCTTGTACTTGTGTGTAGAAGATGCTAAATACATCTTATGCTTCATTCTTAGTTCTAAGGAATTTCACCCAAGTCCACCTGCTATAGTCATCAACTATGACTAACCCATACTTTTTCACATTGATTGATGCAATCCCAACTGGTCCAAATAAATCAATGTGAAGTAGTTCCAGAGGTCTAGAGGTGGAGACAATGTTTTTAGGTTTAAAGGAGGTTTTAACAATTTTTCCTTTCTGACATGCTCCACAAAGAGCATCTGAATGATAATGTAGCTAAGGTAGTCCCTTGACTAATTTTAGCCTGCTAAGCTTGGAGATTAACCTTTAGTTAGCATGACCTAATCTTTTGTGCCAGAGCCACTTTTCATCATTCACTGACATAAGGCAAAGATCTTCTGATCAACTAGTTAGAAGAAGTTTATTTTGTAAATATTGCCTTTCCTCTTACCTATGAACATTGTGGATTGGTCAGAGTCATTAATGACTGTACATGTGCTCTTATCAAACACTACTTTGTAACCACTATAACATAACTCACTAATACTAAGCAGACTGTGTCTGAGTCCATCATCATACTAGCCATTGTCAATGGTGATAGAAGAGTTACCAATTTTTCCTGTACCAACAATCTTTCCTTACTAGTTTCCTCCAAAGCCTACAGTTCCTCCTTCTTTCATTATCAGAGTCTGAAACAAATGCTTTTCTCTTGTCATGTGTCGAGAGCAGCCACTGTCCAGGTACCATGGCTGGTGTTTTGGCTTTCCCATAAAGCATACATGAAACGTAAACAATATTATTCTCAGGTACCCATATCTCAATGGGTCCTTTGTGGTTAGTTCTGAAGGACTTATCCCTCTTCAGAACCTTGGACCTTTGGCTATATTGCTTAGAATTATTCAAGACTTTTGATTTAAAAGTGTTTGGTCTTGAATTCTTCTTGGCTTTAGATTCTAAACTCCATTTAGCCTTGAAACTAACAATCCTTGGTTTTGATTTGATATGAACCTTGGATTCTGAGTTCTCTGACTTTAATTTGTTCAGAGTCTTAGCTTTCTTAGCTTCTGGAACAGAATGGGATGGTAGAGCCTTCTTTGCACATTCAGAACAAGAAGGTTTCTTTATTTTCACAGACGTTTGAATCTTTTTGACAGATTATGCTATGAATCCATTTTCTTCTCTCTTGTTCCTACTTATTCTACAGATTCTGGAGGCTATCTTACTTATGTCACCACCACTAGTGATAAACTCTTCAGAAGAGTTATCACTATCTGCCAAAGGTCTGTCAATTTTCCTGAGATTTGAAAGTTAACCTTTTTCCAAAATTTCATTTCTTATCATGAGATTTTCATTTTGGGTTGACAAACATCTGTTTTGGTGTTCCAAGAACTTGGATTCTACTGCTAACAAATCAAATTGTTTTTGCAAAGATTTTAAAGCTTTTGAATTATCCTAATAACGTCTTGCAAGTTCTTTGACATTTTTAACATTATACTAATGAGCTAGATTAGAAGATACCTCATCATCGTTTGAGTCTGAATAACTTTATGTATCAGAAGTTGTAATGGCCATCAGACCCAGGTTGGTTTCATCTTCGCTTTCCTCAAAATTTGTTTCTTCATCAAGCTTCTCTTATGTTGCCATAAGGCTCTCCTTAAACTTTCTTTTGTAGCTCTTCATATTAGAGCTCTCTTTCTTTGACTTTCCCTTTTATAACTCTGGACAGTCAGCTATGAAGTGACCAATCTTGTTGTAGTTGAAGCATCCTCCTTTATGATCTCATTTCTTGGTCCTGAAGCTTGATACTTTGGAACCACTGCTTCTACCTGAGAACCTTATCTTATTGGTCAGATATTGGAACCTCTTGGTTAAATAAGTCATCTCCTCAAGATCTGGATCATTGTCAAATTCTCCAGCTGGAGTTTGTACTTCTGATTCAGCTAACTGAAGAGCTTTGACAGATTTACTATTGGAGGTCAGAGCAATGGACTTAGACTTCTTAGTTGGTTCATCACCATCCAGCTCAGTCTCATGACTTTTAAGAGAGCTTATTAGGTTCTCCAGACTTAGTTTGTCTAGGTCTTTTGCTTTCTGTATGGCAGTGACCTTTGGTCTAAATCTGGCAGGAAGACTTCTAAGTATCTTCTTAACATGATCAGCTACAATATAGGTCTTCTTTAGCACCTGAAGACCAGACTAAAGAGTTTGAAACCTTAAGTACATGTTTTCAATGTCCTCGTCTTCCTTCATCCTGAACAGCTCATACTGATGGACCAACTGGTTTGCCTTAGCTTTCTTGACTTGTTGGTTCCCTTCATAGGTAGAGAAAAGTGATTCAAAGATGGATTTAGTTGTTGATCTGCTCACAATCTTTGTGTACTCTGCATGGGGTAGCACATCCACCAGCATTCCCCTTGCTTTATGATGCTTCTTATAGATCTTCCTTTGTGCAGGTGTCATACACTTCCTGTCTGGCACAATTCCTTCTTTATCAACTTCAAATGTAACACCTTTTTCAATGATGTCCCAAAACTCATCATCAATACCTATGTTGTGGCTGTACATCTTGCTTTTCCACTAGGAAAACTGATCAGCATCTCCATTAAAGGATGGATGTTTAACAGAAAAACTGTTTTTATCAGAGGTTGAAGTGCAGGGCTCACAGGTGTTGTTGGATGTTTCAGAAGCTGAAGTATCACTCTCAAGAGTAGACATGCTTTTCTCTATGAATTTTTAATTGTGGCACAGTTAAGTGGTAGAGCACAAACCGTGCTCTGATACTAACGGAAGGTGAGAAAAACACAAGAAGGGGGGGTTGAATTGCGTTGAATTTTTTTGGTTTTCTTTTTTTGAGTGTTACGAACTGATTAGAATCTAATGAGTACAAATTCTGATACAGAGTCTGAGTGCAGCGAAATACAAAACACAAAGATAAAAGATAGAGAGGGAGAAAGAGCAGACACAAGCAATTTATACTGGTTCCCCCCATAACACAGGAGTAGTCCAGTCCCCTTGCACTTCCAATGGATTTCACTATAATCACACTAGATTACAATTGCTTAAGGACTCTTCCAAAAGATTTCCCAATGCGCAAGCACACTTTCAAGAAACTTCTTCGCTCAAGGTCACTACCAAGAGACTTCCACTGCTCAAGGATAACTACAAGAGACTTCTAATGCTCAAGCACGCAGGCAAGATACTTCCAATGCTCAAAGGACAACCCTAAGAGACTTCTACGCTCAATCACAACTAGATGAGACTTCTGGTGCTCAAGGTTTTGCCAGGAGACTTATATTGCTCAAGCTTCACAAACAAGAAACTCCTATTTGTTTACAAGTAAACAAACGAATTTGTTCTTACACTTGATATAATAATGTTAGTGTAAATTGAACAAATGAGCAAACTCTTTAGGATTTCTAAGATACAAAGTTTGGTAAGAAATTCCTAGGTGTTTTGCGCTATTTGATTTTGATAGAGTAATGACATAATAAAATAGTAGGGTCTTGTTGATCTTCTTCATGGCCTTCAGCTCCTTATATAGGCATGGATTTGAGAGACGTTGGAGAATTGTGCAGCGCAAAAAGAGTCGTTGAGAAACTTGAATCAAGAACGTTGATCCTTTGCCTGATATGGATAATTCCGTTGAATAGTTATTCGAAATTCCTTTGCTGAAAGTAGAATTATCTGTTGCATTGTTTTTGTTCTTGAGGTCCTTTGTCTGTTTCTACACGCGGTCAGAAGAAGACAAAACTGTACTATCAGATCCTTGATAGAGACAACTCACATAAGAAGACAAAACTGACGTGGAGTCTGGGTCCCTCAGATGCTTTTGAAGTCTGAAAGGGTCTTCTGTGTCTTATGATCTCCACAGAGTCTGATGATCTCTTCAGCTTATGAGAGATGTCCTTTTCTTATGATTAAATGTGTTAACTTTTGATTGACCTTTCTTCAGATCTTCTACCATAGTCTTTTGAGCCTCTCTTGTACTTCGATGCTTTACTACATGTTCAATACTTCATGGATATATTCTATAATCTTGCACACTTGAACAAATATTAGTATATCCAATTGTTCTTCAATACTTTGTTATCATCAAAACCCTAGAGAAATTATACAAGACCCTTCTTGTTCCAACATTGCATGCTAGATAATTAAAACACCCAAAAATGATAATTTTGCTGCAATGGATGGAACCATGATGAAAAACTATATGGATTTTGGTTCAGCAATTAAGATTTTCTTTATGGGTTTTGCAAGGAATTATCTTATGTGAAATTCTTTTCACGAGGAATCTGAAAGTTCTGAAGTTGACCCATTTAAGATTTCTGAAGTTTTCAATAAATTATATTGTAGATGAGTTGAATTTGATATGCAAAGCTTACTCCCTTGTTTTGAAAATTTGCTTGGCTTAAAAAGATTTATTTCTCTGTTTTTATTGCTATATAATTTTATGTTAACATAATTTATTTCATTAAACTTCTATATTTTTCATGGAACAACTCTCTCTCTCTCTCTCTCTCTCTCTCTATATATATATATATATATATATATATATAATTTTCCATGGAAACTAACCATCTATATTATTTCTTTCTGTTCAAAAGGAAAAAAAAACTTATATTATTTCTTTATAAAAATTATTTATACATTTTTTTGACAAAATAAAAGTTACTTATATTATTCTTACACTTCTTACGTGTTTTATTCATGCTGTAATATATTTTATTATTTCTTCATACAAAAATTATTATTTTTTTTATCTTGTCTTATTTTTCCCCAACATTCTTCAACCATTTTGTTTATTTTTCCAACTTTATAATTTATCTTTGAATATTCCCCTCTCAATATAGTTTTTCTCATGTTTATGTTATTTTTCATCTCATTACTCTTTATTTTTCGTATGGGTATTTCTTTTTTCTACCGAGAATAAAGAGTGAAAGATACCTATTTATTTTTTAGTATGTTTTGATTTTATTTTACTATGCTTTGCGGCAGATAAGAAAAAAAAAGATATATGATGTTGGACATTTTCATTTGTTAAGCAACAACAAAAAATGTTTATTTAAAAAAAGAAGCTAAATTTATCGATGTTTCTTTCATTTGTTCTTCTTATACGTTTATTTCTTTGTATATTAACAAAAAATAGTTGCAGCTATTTTGAATGTCAAATAAATATTTACAATTTTAAATTAATTATCGTAAGGTTTATATTATTCTTTGTACTCAATTAATACCTTTTTTTTTTCTCTTTATACTTTGAGATTATTTGTTTTTAATGGAAACATTACTTTATATTATTATTATTATTATTTTGAGAAAATATTATTATCGGAGATGATAATGAATGTCCATCGATATACTACATAGTAGTTTACTCTATTTAATTACACGTTTAATCCAGACAACATAGGGTATCTATACATAATAATAAAGCAAGGTTAGTTTTTTGGCAAGTCTGCCATTTGTCAGCAAATGAGAGTCTTTACTTTTTTTAAAGTTGCTATTAATAGTAATATTACCTTAGTAATTATTTTTTATTATTTTATTTGTGAAGTAAATTCTAAATGATTTCAATGAAAGTTTTAATGTTATACCAGGATACGAGCGTGTTTCTAAGAAGCCACTATTCATTGCAAGCCATATTCTTTGGTGAGATGCTTCCGGTCTCTCATTTCTCAATGCAACTTTTGTTCTCCCACCGCTTCATTGATGCTTCCTTTCCATATACGCCTTCTTTATTTTCTATTGGGAAGGTTGACCTTCTAATCTTTTCACATCACTCCTTTGGCCTTCTTTTCTCCCTTTCCTTTTATCTTTCTTATTCATTTTATTTTTGATGTGTTCTTCTTCTTTTACTCACACTTCTTATTATCCACTTTTTTTGTTTTCTTCTATTTTTATTAATTTAATACTTTCTAGCTGCGGCATATTACAGTATGGGAAATTTTGCATTGTTGTAGGTGGGGTGGACATATCACTAAAACATTTGGTCTTTAATGTGGATTTTGAGCTCGACCAGATCTTTTGGGTTGTTTGCATTCCGGATTAACTTGGCTGAGTGGCAAACTTTAATTCATCAAACTAAAGGTTTAATGGATATGGTCGAAGAAACAATGGGTATTCTGGTTTAGGTGTAAAGTGGTGCATTGCATGCTTAATAATGAAGCTGGATTGTAAGTTAAATCATGTGTTCTCTTTTGCTCTTTCTACATAACTGCAGGTGGGAAGGTGTGGGTTCTTATTGTAGTATGAGTTGGCAATGTTTTATTTTTATTTTGTTGTGTGTATCTATACATAATAATAAAGCAATGTTAGTTTTTTGGCAAGTCTGCCATTTGTCAGCAAATGAGAGTCTTTACTTTTTTTAAAGTTGCTATTAATAGTAATATTACCTTAGTAATTATTTATTATTTTATTTGTGAAGTAAATTCTAAATGATTTCAATGAAAGTTTTAATGTTATACCAGGATACGAGCGTGTTTCCAAGAAGCCACTATTCATTGCAAGCCATATTCTTAGGTGAGATGCTTCCGGTCTCTCCTTTCTCAATGCAACTTTTGTTCTCCCACCGCTTCATTGATGCTTCCTTTCCCTATGCGCCTTCTTTATTTTCTATTGGGAAGGTTGACCTTCTAATCTTTTCACATCACTCCTTTGGCCTTCTTTTCTCCCTTTCCTTTTATCTTTTTTATTCATTTTATTTTTGACGTGTTCTTCTTCTTTTACTCATACTTCTCATTATCCACTTTTTTTTGTTTTCTTCTATTTTCTTTTATTAAGTTACTACTTTCTAGCTGTGGCATATTACAATATGGGAAATTTTACATTGTTGTAGGTGGGGTGGACATATCACTAAAACATTTGGTCTTTAATGTGGATTTTGAGCTCGACCAGATCTTTTGGGTTGTTTGCATTCCGGATTAACTTGGCTGAGTGACAAACTTTAATTCATCAAACTAAAGGTTTAATGGATATGGTCGAAGAAACAATGGGTATTCTGGTTTAGGTGTAAAGTGGTGCATTGCATGCTTAATAATGAAGCTGGATTGTAAGTTAAATCATGTGTTCTCTTTTGCTCTTTCTGCATAACTGCAGGTGGGAAGGTGTGGGTTCTTATTGTAGTATGAGTTGGCACTGTTTTATTTTTATTTTGTTGTGTGTATCTATACATAATAATAAAGCAAGGTTAGTTTTTTGGCAAGTCTGCCATTTGTCAGCAAATGAGAGTCTTTACTTTTTTTAAAGTTGCTATTAATAGTAATATTACCTTAGTAATTATTTTTTATTATTTTATTTGTGAAGTAAATTCTAAATGATTTCAATGAAAGTTTTAATGTTATACCAGGATACAAGCGTGTTTCCAAGAAGCCACTATTCATTGCAAGCCATATTCTTTGGTGAGATGCTTCCGGACTCTCCTTTCTCAATGCAACTTTTGTTCTCCCACCGCTTCATTGATGCTTCCTTTCCCTATGCGCCTTCTTTATTTTCTATTGGGAAGGTTGACCTTCTAATCTTTTCACATCACTCCCTTGGCCTTCTTTTCTCCCTTTCCTTTTATCTTTCTTATTCATTTTATTTTTGACGTGTTCTTCTTCTTTTACTCATACTTCTCATTATCCACTTTTTTGTTTTCTTCTATTTTCTTTTATTAATTTACTACTTTCTAGCTGTGGCATATTACAGTATGGGAAATTTTGCATTGTTGTAAGTGGGGTGGACATATCACTAAAACATTTGGTCTTTAATGTGGATTTTGAGCTCGACCAGATCTTTTGGGTTGTTTGCATTCCAGATTAACTTGGCTGAGTGGCAAGCTTTAATTCATCAAACTAAAGGTTTAATGGATATGGTTGAAGAAACAATGGGTATTCTGGTTTAGGTGTAAAGTGGTGCATTGCATGCTTAATAATGAAGCTGGATTGTAAATTAAATCATGTGTTATCTTTTGCTCTTTCTGCATAACTGCAGGTGGGAAGGTGTGGGTTCTTATTGTAGTATGAGTTGGCAGTGTTTTATTTTTATTTTGTTGTGTGTGTATTGATGTTTAATCAAATTTATTATTCTTAATACATCTTTCTTACATATAAGTTCAGGAAAACAAAAATCTCATGAGCAACTTCGGCTTATATAGCTTTGGGTTAATTATTGTTTAATTTGATAAAAATGATTTTATTTTGATGCAGCGGGCAATGGCTTTTTTCCATACTGGACATCAGATAATTCTCAGTTGTTTGCAAGATTCAAGCTTTTGTTTTTGGTCCATTTACACAATGAAACTTGCCATGGCTTTATGCAATGTGAACTTTTATTTCATTGTGTTGGAGTGACAAATTTCAAATTCTATTTTTTTTAGCGTCATGAATTGTTACAGATAAATCATTTTAAGGATGCCTCGAAGAGTCAAATGAATGAACATTGTAGTTTAGTCTTTAATCATATGAATTGTGGATGACTCTAAATTGTATGTAATATCAATAGTTTTGAACTGGCAAGTAAGATATTTAGCATAGGATTAATGCATTTTATATGTATTTAAGAACTGATGATACACAGTTTTGCAATAAATTTTATTCACCCCGTGCGGTGCTCACATTTTATCTATAAGATATTTGTGTTTGAGATTTTCGCAATGCTCACATTGTAGTTAAGTAAAATAAAATTTTTCTGTTCACCTCGTGCGGTGCACGGGTATACACACTAGTATACATTAGTTCATACCCCTTCCTCCCTTGTTATAGGCATTTTTTGAGAAATTTTTTTGTCCACGTATATAAATACAAATCTTTATACAAATTATTAGATACGTTTATCTATAATATATATAAAGAAAATAACGTGTTTTAACTCTTTTAGACTAATTTTTTTTCTTTTCAAAATTACCCTTAACTTTCAATACAAATAACACATATAACAAATATATAAGAGTAAATTCAAATATTAAAATAAAAGTGTAACAAACATGATATGATTATATATATGTCAAGTATTTTTCCTCTGTCTTTTAAAAAATGTAACAAACTGGATGATTATATATATACTTACTTTTTCATTATCCTAAGGCTTAAATATGTAAAAGGTCCCTGTAAGTTAGCGTGTTTTTGGTTTTCGTCCCTGTAAGTTTTTTTGTTGCGAAACAGCCCTTGTAACTTGTTTATTTTTTGGATTTGGTCCCTGCCGTCTGATTCCATCTAAAAAAAGCATAGCTGGCTAACAGACGCTTACGTGTCAGTTGCTGATCTGGACAAACGCGCTTATGTGGCATTAAAGCTGAATAGTGCTGTTATAAGAGGGACTAAAACCAAAAACGAATATTTACATAGGGACTAAAACCCAAAAACGTAATCACCAAATTTTGAAATTAAAAACCCAATGTTTTCACCTTTTTCAGCACTCTGTTCTTTCTTCCTCCTTCATACCTTCCTTGCCCAGCTTCTCACTTCTCATATATTGTGCCCTAAGAAGGAAAATCCACTTCCTTCAATTGACTGACCCTGAAGCTCAAAAAAGAAAGGTAAACATAATGTATTATGTATTTCTCAGGTTCAATTTCAATCATATATGCTTTGACCATAATGCTTTGACATGTTTACAGAGAAAGCCCAAAACGATACAAACTCAAGCATCTCAACCTGCAACTGCATCTGCAACTGCAACTGCATCTACAACTGTTAATGGTCCAAGTACTCAAGCATCTCAGACTGCTCACCCTGTTAATGCAACAAACATTCCTGATATAGACCCTGAATTTAAAGCCCTTGCTGCAAACCTTGCAGCAGCTTTTGAGGCTACTCAATCTCAACCAAACGTGACTTCAATTCTGAATCCTCACAACACAGCTAAACATAAACCAGTTAAGTATTGCATAACCCTTTATAGCATTTTTTTTAGCTTAATAATATGATATATGTATTTCTCATCATTGCAACTCTAAGCTGAGACATTGCTGTATTTAGGTGAAGAACACTAAGCAACAGTCAACCAAAGTTGGTAATCAGAACAATGTTAAACATGTCAAAGCATTATGGTCAAAGCATATATGACTGAGATTGAACCTGAGAAATACATAATACACTATGTTTACCTTTCTTTTTTGAGCTTCAGGGTCAATCAATTGAAGGAAGTGGGTTTTCCTTCTTAGGACACAATATATGAGAAGTGAGAAGCTGGGGCAAGGAAGGTATGAAGGAGAAAGAAAGAACAAAGTGCTGAAGAAGGTGAAAACATTGGGTTTTTAATTTCAAAATTTGGTGATTATGTTTTTGGGTTTTAGTCCCTATGTAAATATTCGTTTTTGATTTTAGTCCCTCTTATAACAACACTATTCAGCTTTAATGCCACATAAGCGTGTTTGTCCATATCAGCAACTGACACGTAAGCGTCTGTTAGCCGGCTATGCTTTTTTAGACGGAATCAGACGGCAGGGACCAAATCCAAAAAATAAACAAGTTACAAGGGCTGTTTCGCAACAAAAAAACTTACAGGGACGAAAACCAAAAACACGCTAACTTACAGGGACCTTTTACATATTTAAGCCTTATCCTAATTATATCCTTTAACAACTTTTTCATTAATAAAGATTGTTATTGGTGTCATTAAAAAAAAAATTTTAAATTATATAATTTTTATATTGTTGGTGTCATTGAAATAAATAATGTTTGATTTGTTATAATTTGAAAGCAAAAAACATTTATGTTTTTACTTTTAAACAAAATCAAAATTTCATAAAAAACTAATGTTCATAATTTTCAAACGTTATCGCAATAAAAAGAACGGATGAGTGTCGGTTTTTTTCCTTAACTAGTATTTTTTATTTTTTTAAATATTACGGTAACCCAAGTGAAACTAACAAAATCTCCCTAGGTTACACGTGTTAACTTGGACGACACTTCATGACTCCAAAAACGGCTGACGAAGGCGGCCGTTAGATCCCACAAGCCATTCCACGTCGCCAAACATAATAGGCCCAACTTTCGGTAGGTCCCACCCATTTATCCATCTCATTTCTCGTCCCTTCCAAAAGCTCCTGATTCATGACGCCAATTTTCCTTTTTATTATCACACCTCAATTTTAATTTATTTACATTTTTTTAGACACTTTCTTTTTCTTTTTTACTAAATAAACTAAACTCATCGCCTCTTCGCTCTCTTCATTCTTTACCCATATATAAACTCGAAATCTCAACCACGAACACTTCATTCCCGCACTCTCTCACTTTTCTCTCTTTACCTTTCGTTCCTAAACCAAACCCTAACACTCTTCTCTCTCCAATCTCCTTCACTACACTTCTCACTGTTCTTCATCAATCTCAGATCTGTTCTTAATTACTCGATTCACGTCTCTTTAAGGTCGTCTTTCAATTTTCTTTCATTCTTACCGATTCAACGTGTTTGGATTTGATTTTTTTTATATGAATTTGAATTAATTCTAGTTATTTCTTGATATTCTTGAAAATGATTAAATTAAACGGTTAATCGGTTATTTTCGATTCAAAAGTTTATATCGGATTGAATTATTGTCTGTTTTGTTTGTTTTAATTTCTTTTTTCCTTTTTTTTGTTGTGTTTCTAGTTGATAATTGATTAAAAACCGTTTCTAATTATGGATTTTATCTTCAGGCGTTGATTGAATACGAATCTGGAGTGAATTTCAGTGAATTCGTGTTTAGCATTGATTTATTCGTGCATGCTGTGCAGTAGTTTTAATTTTGTGTTAGTTATTAGGAGATTTGAATTCTCAGAGGCTCTGTTATTTGATTTTGATGGGAGAAGAAGCGGTTTGTGTGCAAGAATTGGTAGATGGAAAGACGGAAAATACCGAGGAATCGAGGTTGGAATTGAAACGTGATTATAACCAATGTGTTGCTGATACTGAAGCAAATGTTCTGCCGAATAAAAAACAAGCTAAAGAAGTTTCAAACGATGAATTGCGTTCGGAAGTTACAAATCCAAATGTTTCTGCAACAGAACATGCACAAACCTTTCATGATATCAGTAGCCAACCAACGGAATCTGAGAATGTTAGCCATGCAGAGTGTGGGGAACTGACGTCTACTGGTTTGGAGAATTCTAGTTCTCATGATACCGTGAGTGATGAAGCTGGTGTTCGGAATAATGATAATGATAATATTAATAATTTGTGTCAGAATGATAAAGGTACGAGTAGTAACGATGCAGTGTCCCGTGTTGTGATGGAAATCCCGAAGCATGCTAGTTCAACTGGTATTCGTAAGATTACTTTTAAGTTCAGTAAAAAGAAGGAGGAATATGATGATTACCAAACACCTACTGGCTATACCGATGGCAATGGCAGTGACTGTGGATATGGCTATGGAAATGGCAGTGGATATGGCTATGGATATAGTTGTCACGGGGATGATGAATATTTGGCAAATGATAATTATAATTATAATAGTGGGTTGGTAGAGAGCTCGTATGGCAGGGGATATGTTCCTTATGAAGATTCGGAGTTGTATTCTGGCAATATGGAATTGAAAATGTCAAAGAAAGTAGTTCCCAACGCCTTCCCCAATAATGTGAAAAAGCTATTATCAACCGGTATCCTTGATGGAGCTGCAGTGAAGTATATTTACAACCCTGGAAAGGTAAAGAGTGGATTATCGTAGTCTGTTTTTTAATACACTTCTGCTGCGTTTCTTATATTTTTAAATTGTTGTTAGGTCGAGCTTGATGGGATTATTGGTGATGGTGGATATCTGTGTGGCTGTTCAATGTGCAGTTACTCTAGAGTAAGACATTTGATTTATTTATCGCTATTATTGGAAATTTGATTTATTTATCGCTATTGTTAGCTAATTTCAATGTTTTCTCAGGTGCTCAGTGCCTATGAGTTTGAGCAGCATGCTGGTGCTAAGACTAGACATCCTAATAATCACATATTCCTAGAAAATGGAAAACCAATTTATAGCATTATACATGAAATAAAAACTGCTACAAACAGCACGCCAGACGAGGTTATAAAGAGTGTGGCTGGTTCATCTATCAACGAGGGATCCTTCCAGGTTTGGAAAGGTGACAATTATTTCTCTGGTTTATAATTGCATTGTGGAGCCTATATATTTTAGGTTCATGTTGGTCAAATCAAATAATGGCATGTGTGCTGGGAAAATGTGCTAATTTTTGTGGGTTTAAATTCTTTGCTGGCAAGTTATTGGTAGTCTTGAAAAGCTATATAACATTTTACAGTAGTTTTGATTTGAAACTGATGTTCAACTATCTAATACCAAATTAGAACCAGTTATTGTTTTATGTAACATATAATATCTAAGTGTGTGTCCTTCCTAGTACACTTCTATGGAATAAGCCTCTCCTAAATGTAAGGTAAAAAAACTACCTGCAATAATAATAATAAATCCACAGTGGGTCTGATCCTTCCTTGGACCTTGTTATAGTGGGAGTTTTACAGTACCAGATTGTTCTCCTCTCTTATCTAGGGTTGTGCTTTTCTTCAACGTACTGCCATATATTTCTCTACCCAAGTCATCTTTATCTTGTTGATGTCCACAGATTCCATCTTATGTATAATCTACACTTGCCTTTGACTTGAGTTTCTGACATCACTTTATTTGATGATAGAGAAGTATCAGTTAGCCATCTACTTCAATATTTATGAGTAGTTTGTCACAGTAATTATATGTTTAGTTTTTTTTTTTCCGAAAGTTTAAACAAGCATTCTAAAAGCTCTTAAAAGTGGTTGAGCTTTGTCAAAATATAAGAGTGATTTTTTATTTTTAAAAAAGCTTAAACAAACACTCGCAATCATGATAGTCGTTTGGTCTATCATCTAGGAGAGTATTATTGCCAATCACCAAATATTCCAAAAGCTTAAGTTGCTAGGTGAAAGCTTATGAATGAGTTTATATCTAACAATTATCATTACACAGCATCCACGAATGGGAAGGAATAGAAATATAAAACATAGAGTAACCTGTGCATGTTGTTTGCCGCAACTTGCATTGGTATACATATTAGTCATATGGATGCAGACTACATATCAAATAGTAAGAGGTGTTTCTTTTGCTTTGCTTTTGGACCTGGATTTGTCTTATATATGTTTATATTTTTTCCATGGATTCTGCAGAAAGTCTCCTACAAAGCAACAGGAAGGTTCCAACTCAAAAAAAATACAGCACAAAGTATACTGGCATGCCTCATACGTACAACAGGTAAGCCAGAAATAAACCTAAAAATAATATCTTTTAATGGTTATGCTGTACCTTAAACTGAATGACGTTTGACGTCTACCACCTAAATTCAGTTTCGACCCAATTATCACATGTTCAGTTTGGCCTCAGTTATTACTCTCTCCGTGTCTTATTAATTGTTTAAGGTTATGCACACTTCTTAAGAAAATCATTTGATAAAATGACATTCACCGAAGTACCCTCATTACTAAAGTAGTTAGTGGCGTCGTTAGGTGGATTGAGATACACGATAAATAAAAGTATTACTGAAAAAAGGTAATTAATGTTTCATTGATATTTTAAAGCTACAAATAATATGAGACAAATATTCTAAATGCAAAACTTATTATGAGACAGAAGAAGTATAGACTAGCTATGAATTAGTTGTAACTCATACCAACCGCCCGTTATGAATCATATCAATGATGATTTCATCAATCTTGCCGATGAGCCAAGTCATGCGGCAATAAAATTTCCTTGGCTATGGTGCACAGTGCACACCAACCTAAATTTCAATCTTGTTTTCATTTTTTAGAAATTTATTTAGGTCTCCTAAATTTTCTTGTGGTTTAAAGCTTCCATATTTGTTTTTTGGCGGAATTCAAGAAGTCTTAGTTTTTGTTGCCAGGAATTCCATTAACGATCAGTCCAACATCATCTGTTTTAGTTTTAGTTCTCCTACACCTCCATCATTTGCCTTTCCAGTCATGTTTTGTGAAGCGCGTATTGAATTTCCTTTTCAAGAGTTTGTTTGTAAATTCTAACAACCAACAAGCTTAATGCTTAGTGAGCTTTAGCTTGGTGGGGGCAGTAGAATAGATGAAAAATATCTCATAATACTTGGCTGTATCTTAGAGAATAATGTGTTAAGAGTACCGCATTGGATTGGATTTGATATGGCCTGAACATAAGTTTATAATGAGTGAAGTCCTCGCCTTGCAAACCCGTTGTAAGGTTGAGTTAGGTCCAACCCAAATTCTAAGATGGTATCATAGTCTATCCAAGATCCGTCGAGCCACCTTCTATCTGTTCACGTCACACTCCATATGTCCAATCCTAGGCGTGAGGGGCTTGTGTTAAGAGTTCCACATTGGATGAGATTTTAGATGAACATAAGTTTATAAGTAAGGGCAGTCCTTACCTTACAAGCCGCTTTTGTAAGGGTTGAACTAGGCCAAGCCTTAATTCTAAGAATTAAGAGTATCTTGAACTTTGTCTTAGGACTGTTTCTTTTTTGTTATATTTCATGATTTGTTTTTATATTAAACTTGGGTTAAAATTTTAGTAATTGTTATAATTATTTTCCTTATTTAATTAGGATCAGGAGTCTAGGATTAATATAAATAAGGGTTAATGACGAGTGCTTGTTCTTTTTGTATAAAGCCATAGTCACCGTAAGTTCTTTCTCATCTCTTCTTTATCAAAAATCCTATAACTTCAGTGTGTAAATTACCTAATTCATTTGTATATAGGCAACCTTCTTAGAATTAAGGCTTGGCCTAGTTCAACCCTTGCAAAACCGGCTTGTGGATAAAACTAATTATTTCACCTTCGCATTTCAGAAAACTTAGATTCAGTCTTATTCTATCAAATGTTATATTTTCAAAACTATTCTCTTATGTTAACAGCTGACTATTAAATAAAAAAGAGAGACAAGACCTCTTACCTATTTTATTTTGATGTTCCAGTCAATCCATAGAAAGTGCGAGCTCCTTCTCATCTTCGCGTGTGCGAAATCATTTTGAGCAGCAAATGTATGTGAACCAGACAGCTGATGAGTGGAAACGTGTCGTAAAGAAGTGTGTTCTCCTTCTCCCTCTTGGTTTAATTACTAGTACTTGATACTTGATTGTTGAGCATGTTCTTGGGCAGTCTGCATATGTAGAAGGATATCTGTTCAATTAAATTGTAGACCTTTCCTTCTTGTATATTCACAATATACCTTTTTCTGCAGACCAAGCACCTACACATACTACTCAGGTATACCGCAGAAGAGAAGTGCTGATGGCTGCACTAAGAAAAGGTACTTTTTGTTTTGTTGTGTTTTTACTAGTTGAAGATTCTTGTGCTGCTTTTCTATGTCTCTCTAGCATCTCCATGTGAATAGAGTTTTCTTAGCTAATGTAGCTTAAAATTTGAATTGCATTTTGCTTTTTCAGGGACAATGATTTGCACAGGTTACTTTTTATGCCTAATGGCCTACCAGATGGTGCCGAGTTGGCTTACTATGTCAAAGGACAGGTGTCTTCATATTTTCTCTTAATATTGTGTTTTTGGATTGATTTGCACATGATTTTAATTTTTTCAAATGTGACTTGATTGATGTGCTTTTCAGAAATTACTTGGCGGTTACAAACAAGGAAATGGTATAGTCTGTGGTTGTTGTGATATAGAGGTATGGTCATATACCTATTGGCACCGACTACATTTTTATACATGTGAAAGTGCCAAGATAAGCTTTATAACTTTTTGTTCATGGGTAAACAGATAAGCCCTTCACAGTTTGAAGCCCATGCTGGAATGGCGGCTAGACGTCAACCGTGAGTAGTTTGTTAAATAACTAAATTGACTTTTCTATTTTTATTCATCTCAAAATGATTTTTATCCTTTTTGCAGTTACCGCCACATATATGCTTCCAATGGATTGACACTTCATGATATAGCTCTCTCTTTAGCAAATGGTCAAAACCTTACTACGGGAGATAGTGACGATATGTGTGCAGTATGTGGAGATGGAGGAGATTTGATTCTTTGCAATGGATGTCCTAGGGCTTTTCATGCAGGTGAACAAATGACCTTTTATGTTTTTTAAAAATTGTTTATTTGCTAATATTGTTTTTATATTAATTTTTTGTTATCAATTAATCTTACTATTTATTAAAAAAAGATATCATAATATCAAGTTACTATAAAATATTTTCTTATATTCCAACAATATCAGTTTCTCAAGTTTTCTTTATGCTGCTTAAAAAAAATCCTGTTATCCAGTGCAGTATTAGACAGTGACAGATGTAGTTTGTTGCATGCCTGGTTTCTTACTACCTTATTTTGTTAACACCGGCAACAAGATATTATAATATTATGGTATTTTCTATTTCAATTGCAGCCTGCTTGGGTTTACACAGTGTACCAGATAGTGGTTGGCATTGTCTAAATTGTGAAGATAATACCGGTGATGGAAGAGGTGCGAGGCCAATCATGATACGGTTGACACGGGTTGATAAAGAACCAGAATATGAAGTGGGTGGATGCGTTGTTTGCAGGTAGGTGATATGATTGTTTTGTTTATCATAAGATATATCAAAGCAATCACATTCTTGCAACTTTATGAAAGGATCGATATATCAAAGCAATCACATTCTTGCAACTTTATGAAAGGATGTGCAATTTTACTTTCATTTAAGATTATGGTAATGGATTATGAATGTGTCATGAGATCAAGGGTTCAGGTAACATATAATGCTAAGAGTTCAATGCAATGTGTGCCATTGAATTTCGAAATGATATTTGCATTTATTTTAATTATTTTTTCTGCTAAAGATAGTTCAGTTGGATACTTGCATATTAATTATTTGTCATATTCTTCCACCAATATTTTTTTTGGGGAACTGTGAGGGAACTTTAATCTGTTATAACTGCAACTGTTTCCAGTCAGCATTAAGCTTTATTTTTATACATATTGAAGTGTTAATTTTTTTGATTGATCGACAGGGCAAATGATTTCAGTGTTGATAAATTTGATGACCGAACAGTAATAATTTGTGATCAGGTATGGTAATTACCCGATGAAAATTGTATTTAACTATCTCTTTCTTTGTCAAACTGTTAAGTGTATTTTTATTATTGTCCAGTGTGAGAAGGAGTATCATGTTGGTTGTTTGCGGGACATTGGGCTATGTGAGTTGGAAGTAAGCACCGAGCCTTGTAGAAAATATCCGTGTGATACTTTTGTTTTCTTTTCATTTTTTTTCATCACGTTATTTTTACTACAGGAGCTTCCCAAGGATAAGTGGTTTGGTTGCGACGACTGCAATCGAATATATGTGGCTCTGCAGAATTCAGTTTCTGCTGGAGCAGATACCATACCATCTTCCTTGTCGGAACTAATAATCAGGAAGCATGAGGACAGGGGATTATGTACGTATGGAGGCATGAATGATATCCAATGGAGAATTTTAAGTGGAAAAAAGTCGTTATGCAGAGCATTTACCGTTACTTTCACGAGCTGCCTGCAATTTTTCGAGTGAGTGTTTATGGTTTCTGTGTTACTTGTGACCTTGAATTTTGCTGTATATGTGGTTGATATTTTTAATGTGTCTCAAAAAATCTGGTTTTCTTGGTTTTTCCTTACACGGTACTCTCTGTCCCTTATTATAAAACCCACTTTTGAGATTTCTTTTTCCCAAAATATAAGATTCTTTACAAAATTTCACATTCATTAATATTTTCTTTACAAAAATACCCCTATTTAATATAAAGGGACTTTTCTACACACCCTTTCACACCTAGGGTTATAGGACTGGAGCACGCACAATGTCGGTGGCCCAACAATGGATGTAGGAGAGACTGATACCATCTTATAATTGAACTTGGGATCTAACTCATTATGACAAGATCATTTTGCAAAATGAGGACTGTTCAAACCTAATAAACACTACTTAAGCTATATTTCTAGGTGATGTAGAATTGGACACACCCCCTTACACAAAATGAGGGCTGTTCAAACCTAATAAACACTACTTAAGCTATATTTCTAGGCGATGTAGAATTGAACACACCCCCTTACACCCAATGAAGGCAGCCCAAAGACTCCACAGTTAATGCGGCTTTGCAAAAGCAACTATTGACTTTTCCTTTTATTGGGGTTACTGGGATGGGGGATTCTCTTGCTCATTTAGGTGGTAGCCTAGTTTTTGGTAGAAACTTTTAACTGTTGTGAAATGTTTACATTTTGAAAATGCCTCTAGTATTCTATCTTTATTTTTTAACTGCATTTTGTTCATGCTCTGGTAATGTTTCAACAGGAGTGCTTTGATCCCATCGTTGCAATATCTGGTCGTGACTTGATTCCTGTTATGGTATATGGGTAAGCAACTACAATTTATTTCAATGTTGGTTGATAGTGGTATCCTCTCTATACAACCTTCTTTTCCTCGTGCTTCCAGTTTCCCAGTGGTTAGTTATTGTATGCATGAATTATTAACAGTCTTAAATTACTAACTGTAGAGTATAGACTACCAATGCCATATGTTGAAGCTAAACCTGAATTGTGATAAATATTGCATATTTCCTCTTTTACTCTCTCATCTCCTCTCCCGTACATAATCAGTGGTCGATGGAAAACCTAGTTGATAGGCTGTCTGATTTTGTGTAAGAGCAGCATGTTTTAGGGTGATTTAATTTCCACTTCTATCCATCGTTCACAAGAATTTTTTCATTTAGCATGAGTTTATTTATTTTTTATTACAAGTCTTGGCAGTCTTTTTGGTAGACGAGTCACATGATGATGCATTTGTCAACAATGGGTTGTAAATGATTTTTTTCAAGAATGTTGCTAACTAGTGCCATAGCCTATAAGGACACTAGTTGAGGAATCAATGCACAGGAAATTTTATTGAAAATCACAAGATTAAATGTTTAAGGAATTTTAAAGCTCAATTAAATGTATTTGTGGTCTCTTTATTCCATGTTTTCGGATAATATAGTGTATTTTGAATTTTGTGCAGGCGAAATATTTCTGGCCAAGAATTCGGGGGAATGTATTGCATCGTTTTAATTGTGAAGTATGTGGCTTTTTCTGCTTTCTTATTTTCCTGATAGTTCTTAATTTTGGTCAAACTGACTTCTTATGTATCATACTTTGCAGTTCTATTGTAGTATCTGCTGGCCTTCTTAGGATTTTTGGCCGCAATATTGCTGAGCTTCCCCTGGTAGCTACAAGTAGAGAGCATCAAGGAAAAGTAAGCAATTTATTGTGATTTACGAATTACTCTTATTGAAGAAGTGGACTTGCATTCTAATAACTTTCTTTTTACATCTTCCAAAGATGATATACTTTACCAACGATAAGCTCTATTAACATGCGATTTTCCATTTCAGGGTTATTTTCAAGCACTGTTCTCATGCATAGAGAGGTTGTTGTCTTCTCTAAATGTAGAAAAGCTGGTACTCCCTGCTGCAGGGGATGCAGAGTCCATTTGGACTAAGAATTAGGCTTTCACAAGATGAGTGAAGATCAGGTAAAGTTCATCTTCTACATTTACTGGTTAACTTAAACATGACCTTTATATATTATTGTTATCTTCACTGACATGGCATACTAAGGGAATGGTTATGTTGACCTGGGTTCAGAATTGGAAGATACTGTTTCGAACATTAACAATTAACAAGTATTAACAATTACAATTTATTGTTTTGGCCAGTTATCCAAACATCTTAAAGAGGTGCAGCTCACCCTCTTCAACAAACATCAGTGCTGGAAAAGACGGTGCAGGCGACAGAATGATGTTTTATTTGGTGTTGTAACTAAATTTTGGTTATCTAATCATTTTTAGCATTTCCCTCACTGTAACATTACTTCTATGTTCTTGCTCTTGGCTCTATTATTTTTCCTTTTCCTATATTTTTTTTGGAGTATGGGTGGTTGTGGCAGCCTTGTATACTGTAGGATAAAAGAGTAAGTTTGGAACATGGGGAACGTGGCCTATAATGGTAGAAGTAGAGGATTTGAGAGAGCATGCTCACCAATTTTTTATTAGCATGCATGTCCACTATAGAATTTTACTGTATTTTTTTTTAAAGATTGTGTGCATCATGTTGAATTGACTTCCATGGTTCTTGGCTCTTTTTGGACCTTCAAACAATGATGAATTATAGTAAAATATTGTTGTACATATTTACGGCAAAGCACACATTATATTATTTATAGCACCACAATACTATTGGAAAATACATTCAGATCATTTATATACTGACGCAGAAAAAATATATTTGGTGGATTTTAGGATGTTCAATTAAGTCCGTCACAAGTAGACTAGAAAAAAATACACCATTAGATTAGTTCAATGGTCTAGATTTATTAAATATAAAACCAAAAACATCTACACATGCAGACAGCAGACATGCTTACACAAGCATATATAACCTACAATTTTTCATTAGTGCCTAAGATTATTGCTCGACGAGAATTTGGTACCCAAGTTTTATGCCTCTTTTAGCATATAAGTAGTTTTTTTAATTCTATAATTGGAACGAGAGAAATGTCTTTGTTGCAAAGCAAGCAGTTCTTACAATAAGAGTTGCATGACAACGATGAGGGAGAACTAGCGTTTCTCTATCAAAGCCTCATTTTTGAGATGATGATGTTGTTATTTGTTTGGGATTGCTCCATTTTTCAATTTGGGAAGAGTTCTTGTTATTTCACCATTAAAAACACCATCGGAGAAAACACCCGGAACACAAATGGAAGAGATGTGTGAAAACTTATAGATTTTCTCATTTCTTTTATATCAAATATGAACCATTAAACAAATCTAACTCTGTATTTTTTTCTGCTTCACGGGTGAGGAATTTAGTTGAGCCCTCACCCTAGAAGTCATCTTTTACATTTTCTTCCACTCGATTGATCTTCCTTCATCACCTTGCCTTTTTACCTCATCATTTTTATATTGTTGGCTGTTCATCTATATACCAAAAGCCAATCACAAAAATCATACCTGCGGTTGATTTGGTCACTGAGAAATATAGAACATATCAGAGGCACACCTATTGCTGATACTTTCAATTGTGGAATTTGAACTACAGTCTACAGTGAATCAAAAAGTGTCTCACTGCTTGGTGCTTTAGAACTACCATCCTGAGGACACCAATACTCCATTAAACTTCTTTCTTTGGTTACTGACTTTCTGCTGCGATGTTCAGCCATGTATCTTCTTTCCACAAATTATTTTTTCATAAACTAATGGACATTTTCCACATCTCTAGAAAGTAGAAACACTTCAATCAAAGAAAAAATAAATAAAGTAGAAACACGTCATAATTTTCCCATCCTATTGCCTCAGTGGCCGTATTCAAAATTCTAACTTAACATCCTATTGCAAACAGCTTCAAAATCGGTTGCACTGTCCATGAAATTGTAAGTGAATCTTTGTCACATATCACATGATGGTTACTTTGCTTCCTTTAAATTTTACGGACAATTAGAATAGTTGATGAGGGCATGATATATTATGTATTATGTACAAAAGTTGATACTTGACGAAAAAGGGAACACCATGGGATCAACCATGCCACCAACCTTGCAAAGTTCAAAGGATTATTACAAGTTACATTCTTCAAATTGCATTCACTGAAATTTATTTCATTTCATATCATAAAAAGATTATCGAACTTTTAAATTCTAACTTGGTTTGAAGGTATTACAAGAGCAAAATCATTATGAAAAAAAGTAGTTAATTTGTTTATATTTTTGAGCACCAAAATTGTAATTTTGCCGTTCTTTATACTAATCAAATCAGGATCCTATCAGGTAAATCAAATTACAAATACAAAATATATATTAACAATCAGCAGTTCGTATGCAAAATTGGTAGCATTTTGAATGTTATAAAACATGCTTGAGATTTCCTGTTTACCAACCTCTCTATCCTTAGATGTTGTCCTGTGATTTCGGAGACATGCCATTTATAATTTGAAAGTGCTCCTCTTTCAATAATTGTGAAATTTTGATTTACTCGTACTTTGCAGGTAATGCAAGGTCTTGCCATTGGCATGGAGAGGGAGCAAATTCCTCATTGACATGAAATATTAATCCTTCATGTTCCTTGTGCATAGTCATGGTTAAAACTATGTAAAGAGAACTAGATTTTTTTTTTCATCTTGCGCTTGTTTTAAATAGTTGTCATCTATTCAGATTTTTGTTAATTTACCAATATAAATACGGGGTTTAATTGCATATTTTAAATCAAATTATTTTTAAATAATGTATCACTCATTCTTTCTCCATCCTTGAAAGTACATCAAGCTTCTAAGCTGCGGGAATACATAGATGGGATTCCGCGTTGTAGGAGAATAGCCTGATCTTGCAGTTGTCACATGTAATGTTGGGTTTGCCATCAACATCACAAGTGACAAGTGTGAGATCAAGCTTGTTTTAACATAGTTGTCATCTATTCAGATTTTTGTTAATTTACCAATATAAATACGGGGTTTAACTTGCATATTTTAAATCAAATTATTTTTAAATAATGTATCACTCATTCTTTCTCCATCCTTGAAAGTAACATCAAGCTTCTAAGCTGCGGGAATACATAGATGGGATTCCGCGTTGTAGGAGAATAGCCATGATCTTGCAGTTGTCACATGTAATGTTGGGTTTGCCATCAACATCACAAGTGACAAGTGTGAGATCAAGCTCATCTTGAAAAAAATAGTCACATATAGTGTCCTTTCAGGATCATTCGCGACTAATATGTTTGTTGCTGCTCCGGTGTAATACTGCAAAAAGGACACCACGTATTTCAAACACTGTAAAGATAGTTGCATTCCTTACTTTTTCATCAAGATAGAACCGAGCTTGTACTTAATGGCATTACACAGCATGTCGAACTTTTGACCATCCATTTGATTTTCCATCTTTTCCTAGTTTCCACGATGTTTCCTTGATTAACACTCACATTGTATAGTATCCTTTAGACATCCCTCTGATCCTCTCTTTCTGTTTGTTTGAGTGGTTTTTGTATTAAGAAATGGACGTTTGCTCTTCTGTCAACTCGGATTCCATTCCAATATCTTAATATGTCTGCCCTGAGTTAAGATCATTTTCATTTGCTTAAAACAATGGACAATGCCATTTGGTGAGAGAGCAGATACAAAAAAATATGTAGTGGGTCCCCCCACTTAGTGGAATCCACCACTATTAATTATTTTCAAACTTCTTTGTATCTTTATCTCTCCAAATGGAAAAAATGGAGAGACTAGTAAATGGAGAAGATCTTAACTCGTCTGCCCTGTTGCACTTTTGAATGTCAATATTTATTGCTTGATTGCCGATGATAAATCAATTTTTGTAACTTGGTAGGCACGTTGTGTGCTAACTAATGCACCGTAGCATGATTGATTGTTTGAATGTCAATATTTATTGCTTGATTACCGCTGAAAAATAAATCTATTTAATATAAAGTGGCTTTTCAACACACCGTTCACGCACAGGGTTATGGTCCCGGAGCATGCACAATGCCGGTGACCCAACAATTTATTTAAGATATATACTCTAATACCATCTTATAATTTGGACATACGATCTAACTCAATTTGACAAAATGTTTTGCAAAATGAGGACCATCCAATGTGGGATCAACACACCCCCTTATAACCACTGAAGGTAGACCAAAGCTTTACAACAGTAGCTATTGAGTTTTCATCTATACATCATTCTTTTCCTCTATTTCCGGTTTCCAAGCGATTATTTATTGTATGTACACTGAATTATTAACAGTCTTACATTACTTGCTGAAGATTATATTATCAACAGCATATGTTGAAGCTGACATTAACTATGATAAATAGGCATGTTTCCTAATATCCACTACATAATCATTGGTCATGGAAAAGCTATTGATAGGCTCTCTGACCCACTTTTCTGTCAGAACATGCTTTTGGATGAATTAATTTGGACTTTTTATCTATCATTCACTAGAATTTACTAGTTCGTTAAAATTTTATTCTGTTTGTAAACCAATCAAAACAATAGTTGCATTCACAAAATGTATGTTCCAATATGAAAACATGTTATCATTTCATTTCTTTTCGGTTACCGACATTCATCAATCTTATACTTTTGAAATTTGATGCATGTTAAGAAAGTCACACTCTTCTCTTTCTCTACTATTGTTGGAACATTGGTGTGAAGTTGGAAGGAAATTGAAAGATTAAACACCAAGTAATAAGACTTTGAGCTAGTGTGATGTGAATTGAAAAAATAGAGAGTGGGGGTCCCACATAAAATAAAACACACACATTAGTAGTGTTTAAATTGTGGTATTTAATTTTAAATACTTGATAATGATAAAAATAATAGTAATTATATTTTTATTCATAGATATCACTTCCCATAATTTTAGTTTATGTTGGTTGTGATAAGGTTTGAGAATTCAACTGAACTTCCTATTTTTCCTTCATTCATATCCAATGAGTTTGTTTCCTCCACCTTTGTGGATTTGTTTCTTTTTGATCTTATCCACAAGTATTGTTGAACTGATTAGTGGTTAAGTTTCTTTTTGATCTTATCCATTAGAGTAACTGTTGCCGCAATTTTAGCTAAACAGTTACAAAATCTCTATATAAATAGAGGACTCCACTCAGTTCAAAAAACACACCAAAGAGTTCTATCACTACA